>CM055066.1:34820047-34893693 GCA_029204045.2 Tillandsia leiboldiana
CAAGAAAGCAAGAAGAACTTCTCAAAGGATAAGAAAAGTTCAGAGGGACAACTACAATGCTGCAAATGTCGAGGCTACGCCACATTGCAACGAGTGTCCCAACAAGTATCCGGCAAAGAAGACGGCGATGCAAGTCTCACTTGGGATGACAACTCAACGTCAAATGAGTCGTCTTCAAGTGATGAAGAAAAGAGCTCCACGGCATTCCACGCGTCCATATCTTCACCCTTCATGTGCTTAATGGCAAGTACATCCGAGTCATTGTCCAACTCCACTGTTAAAAAGAATGCAACGGACAACGAATCGGATGATTCGGAAGGTGAAGATTTGCTTTAGCCTACCACAGACTTTTGAGGGATTCAAAGAAAGTGGCTAAGCAAACAAGAGTTTGAGAGGGAGAGTGCATGATCTCGAAGAATAAGCAAAAAGAGCAACTTCTCTCTCAAACGCTCTTGAAGTGGAAAGGGAAAATCTGATAAAAGTAAATGTTTCCCTTCAAGAGTCCCAATGAGCTTTTTTGAGAAGGAACATATAAAACTGGTGGATAAAGCGGATCACTTCTCAAAGCTCTACAACGAGGCTCGACAGGATAACCTGGAAATGACAAAGACCATTTTTCCAACTCAAGGATGACTTGAAGCGATTCTCTTCAGGAAGGAGTAAGTTGGATAGGCTTCTTGGTCTTGGTCAAACAAATCGGTTCGGCCTCGGGTACACTCAAACTAGAAACAGTCCAAGTTCGAGTGGGACAGTTTTTGTGCCTCAGTCGGTATCTCCTCCTCCGACACCGGAATTCAAGACAAACAACGACAACAAACTTACTTCATCCTCTTTGGGATCGTCAAGATCTAAGGTATGTTTTCGTTGTGGTGTTCAGGGCACATAAGAAGATATTGCAAGACGGGAGTCAAACGCTCACCTCAAACACCTCTTGCAATTACTACCACAAAGGTGATTCCTCGGAAATCAATTGCAAATCATTTGAAGGAAAAGAACCTTGATAGTTTACCGCGCAAGACGACTTCATCAAGGAGCAGCAATCGTTTTAACAAGACGCTTTTACCTAGGCATATAACTTCACGACCATTACCGACGCATTCCAAAAAGGTTTGGGTGCGCAAAGGTGAATCTTTCCTTATCTTGTTACCAATGTTTCCTTGCATGCATATGATAGTTCGTCTTGGTATCTGGATAGCGGGTGTTCCCGTCACATGACCGGGTGACAAAAATAGTTTTCAAAATCTTGAGAAAATCTCCGGAGGACTCGTTGTTTTCGGAGACGGTCGATCTTCCAAAATTGTTGGAAAGGAACAGTAGCTATTCCAGATGGCCCGGTTCTAAATAATGTGTTATTTGTTGATGGTCTTAAGACTAATCTCAAAAGCATAAGTCAACTTTGCGACAATAGTTTTTCAGTTAACTTTTCATCTGTTGAATGTGTTGTAACTGATAAGGACCATGTCTTCTTTTTAAAGGGGGTTAGATCTGAAAACAATTGTTATGTTGTTCCTAGTAAAACTTCTGAAAATTGTAACTTAGCCTCTTTGAATAATGAAACTCTTTGGCATGAAAGGCTAGGTCACATAAATTTTAAGGAACTTGCTAGAATTTCAAACAAGGACGTGGTAAAGGGGGTTCCAAAACTTTTGCTTAAACAAAACATTGTGTGCGGCGGTTGTCAAAAGGGAAAACAGTCCAGGACAGCGCACAAGAACTTGAACAACGTTGGTACAAAACGGCCTTTGGAACTTTTACACATGGATTTAATGGGGCCAACTCGTCAACCATCTTTGGAAGGTAAATGGTATATTTTCTTGATGATTGATGATTTCTCTTGGTATTCTTGGGTAGCATTTTTAAAAGAGAAAGCTGATACTTTTGATTCTTTTCACGAGATTTGCCTTCGTATTATGATTGAAAAGAATGAAAAGATCATTCGTGTTAGAAGTGATAGAGGTGGAGAATTCGTTAACTCTAAATTCATTGACTTTTGCACTTCAAACGGTATTAAGCATGAATTCTCTGCACCCTATACACCTCAACAGAATGGTGTTGTCGAGCGCAAAAACAGGGTTGTTCAAGAGATGGCACGTGTTATGCTTCACAGCCGGAATTTACCGCTACATTTTTGGGCTGAAGCTGTGAACACTGCAATCTATGTAATTAATCGAGTTTATTTGCGCCCGGGAACGTTAAATACACCATATGAACTATGGTGTGGTAGAAAACCCAACATCAAATATTTTCGCATCTTCGGGAGTCGGTGTTACATTTTACGTGACCGTGAAAATCTTGGAAAGTTTGACTCTCGAAGTGACGAAGGGATATTCTTGGGGTATTCTACAAACAGTAGAGCATATCGAGTATTTAACTTGGAATCTAAGACGATCGTAGAATCTATAAATGTTAAAGTAGATGAAGCTTTTCACTTTGGATCTGGAAAATCTACCCTCGATATCTCTCTAGATGATGATTCACCTGCCATTGCATCTTCTCATAATAATACTTCCAATATTAATGATGCATCTAATGGTTCTTCAAGTTTATCTGATGTGCAGGAATCATCTCATATACCTCCGAGTACTCCGTTTCAACAAATGCTACGAATCTCCAAGGATCATCCGGAATCGAATATTATTGGAGATCCACAAGAAGGAGTTAGAACTCGGAGGCAGTTGGTTTGTGGATTCGCTTGCTATGTATTTTTAATCGAACCAAAGAACATAGATGAAGCTCTTCAGGATGACTACTGGATTAAAGCAATGCAGGAAGAGCTCCATCAATTTGAGCGAAACAAAGTCTGGGAATTAACGAAGCCTCCAAAGCAACATAATGTGATAGGTACCAAATGGATTTTCAAGAACAAGAAAAATGAGGATGGTACTATCATCAGGAACAAGGCACGATTAGTTGCTCAAGGCTACTCTCAAGTAGAAGGTATAGACTTTGATGAAACATTCGCCCCTGTAGCTAGACTCGAGTCCATTCGTATACTATTTGCTATTGCTTGTCATTTTAAAATCAAATTATTTCAAATGGACGTTAAGAGCGCGTTTCTAAATGGGTTTTTAAATGAGGAAGTTTATGTGGCTCAACCGAAAGGTTTTGTAGACCATGAACAACCTAACCATGTTTTTCGTTTGAAAAAGGCTCTTTACGGTCTGAAACAAGCACCGCGAGCATGGTACGAAAGGCTGACAAAGCACCTTTTGGAGAAGGGCTATACTCGAGGGGGAGCTGACAGGACTCTCTTTGTGAAGCATTATCAAAGCAATTTCATTGTAGCACAAATCTATGTCGATGACATTGTATTTGGCGCAACAAGAGATAATGATGCTTCTAAATTCGCGGAGACCATGGAAAGCGAATTTGAGATGTCCATGATGGGCGAATTGACTTATTTCCTTGGATTGCAAATTAAACAAAATGATGAAGGTATTCACTTGAGTCAATCCAAGTATGCAATGGAGTTGGTTAAAAAGTATGACTTAGAAAATTCGAAGGATTTTCCGACTCCAATGGGAACTAGCCACAAGGGACTTGGAAGTGAATCACAAAGTGAGAATGTAGACGAGAAACTGTATCGAAGTATGATTGAAAGTCTACTTTACCTCACAGCTAGTCGCCCGGATATATCCTTTAGTGTTGGGATTTGCGCGAGATATCAATCAGCACCAAAGGAGGTTCACCTGAAAGCGGTGAAAAGGATCATCCGGTACATCAAAGGATCAATTAATTTCGGAATTTGGTATCCTATGGGAACTAGTTTGGATATTGTTGGATACTCAGATGCCGATTGGGCAGGATCAGTCGATGATCGGAAAAGCACGAGTGGTGCATGCTTCTATCTTGGCCATTGCCTTGTTGCATGGCACAGTAAAAAGCAGAATTGCATAGCACTCTCGACTGCCGAAGCGGAATACATTTCAGCGGGTAGTTGTTCAACCCAACTCATTTGGATGAAAAGTGTGTTGAGCGACTTCCGGATTTCAGCATCTTCGGTAACAATTCTTTGTGACAACACAAGTGCAATTAACATTTCTAAAAACCCTGTGTTGCACTCTAGAACAAAACATATTGAACTTAGATATCATTTTCTTAGAGAGCTAGTTGAATCAAATACTCTTCAACTTTCATATATTTCAACTGAGGATCAATTAGCTGACATTCTAACAAAACCTTTGGATCAAAAACGTTTTATTCATTTGCGAAAAGCAATTGGAATACTTTCCTTGAAATAAACTTCTTTTTGAAACCTTTGCTTAGGATAGGTTTTGTTTTTGTTTTGTTTTGTTCATTATCTATGTTTGTACATAGGACATTAATTGAGCATAGATCATAATTGACGTTAATTGCATCTTTTCGCACATTTAGAAATTTATTATGCTTTTGCCATCATAATATTTCACTGTTGAATGATCATTTATGTTAATTAAATCATCTTCTGAGTGATCAAAGTCAATTTCTCTCTCAATGATCTCTTGGTATAGTCATTATCTTATTTGACTGCTTAGTCGAGTATGAAATCGAGATCAATTTTTGGTTGAATACTTTATATCTTAAATAATTGATAGCCAATTGAGGGGGAGTCAAAAAAAATGTAAAATGCTCAAAAGATGTGGAAAGAGTTACATCCCATGAGTGTGAAAACTACCACCACATGGAGGAAAGAGCTACCACCTCGGTCGTCCGAGTATTGTGTGCAGCTACCACATGTATACCAAGCATGGTTGTCCAATTTTTGATTAAGTAAAATGCATGTTGAAATACTTGACTCCGTCAAATTTCAAGGTTGGTATAAGGTGGGTTTTTAAAAGAAAGATGCTCAAAGAGCCACTCTCTTCAACAGATTGTCTAGATAAATTATCTACCCTATTTGGGATTTCAAACATCTATTGATCTTTGTATTTCATTTTCTTTACTGAATTGATGATTTGATAAAGGCATTACTCATAAGATCAAGTTAGATGTAATTGAAGGTGTTCAACTTTAAGGGATTTAATTTTTGTAAATTCTCGTTTCATTTTTGGATATTATTGATAGATTTGGCATAATCTAATTCTTGTTGTATGAAACGATGATTTTTGTTTAAAGTTGATACACAATTGTGCTTACATACATTTTCTGGATCTTATGAAATTTTTCTAAATTTTTCTGAAGAAAAAGTTGGAGCCGATCCGGATCGGGCAAGGTGATCCGGATCCCGAACGCAGGCTCCTTCCTGCGGCTGGCCGATCCGGATCGAAATCTCGATCCGATCCGGATCACGGCTAGGGTTTTAATAAGAACAAGAGGGTTTTGATTTCTTTTACCTTAATCTTTTGTTCTCAAGTCTCTAGAGCCTCTCTCTCTAGAACTATTGCACCTTGGAGCTTTCCAAACTCAAGTTCTTCGAATATAAGTAAGTTTTATTGATCAAAATCTCGGTTTTTCACCGTTTTTCTTTTTCCTCCTCAAACGTGATGAATTTCTTGGATCGATTTCGTTTGTGGATGGTTTTTGATCAAATTTTTTTTGGAATAAGAACTCTGGGTAGATTAGTTTTGATTATATGCTAGGTATTCCCAAGTTAAACGGATTTTTGGTCTTCGATTTCTAAAAATTTCGGTTTTAGGGCATATAATAAGGATTTTCGAAAATCATGCAATTGATCTATTTTTAAAAGTCCTTTTGCAAAACTAATTTGATTCTTAGTCTCTCTACATGATTATGAGTGTTTGGGTACAATTTTTCAAATCTTTGAAAATTAACAATTTATCATGTGTTCTTGAGTTATTGTTCACAGGATTTTAAATCTATTAAGCACTTGCACCAATGGCGTTCGCCTGGATAATCTTCCTTTTGGTAGCAATGCTAGGACCTAGTGCGTCTTCTATAAAAAGAGAACAAGATGACTCAAATCAAGAAGAGACAAAGAAAGTTTGTCAAAATGATTCAGAATCAGATGAAGAAGACTGGGAAAAGATTTGTGAACAAGCACAAAAAGCTATTGACAAAGAAGATAGGTTGTACTTGAAGAACAAGAAGCTGATGAAATCTTCCTCAACAACCAAGCAGTACACTAGGCGAAAGAATTCGAGGGGAACTGGAATTCAGATTGATAGACCCCTCGCCAGAGCTCGCTCTCTCCCTAGAGAATCTCCATGGACTGAAGGTCAAGATGCACCGTCTGGTTCTATACTACATCCTTCAACGTCCTGGAGACACACAGCAAAAGCGAATGTAGGGTCCTCATTTCGACAAGAACAGCGAAGATCGTCTGCTGAACAAGACAGCGTGTCTACAAATCTCAAACAGATTATCTCTGAGCAACATAAGATGAAAAGAAAGGTCTCCAGAATGTCAAAAATGCTTCAAGCGATTTTGAAGAAGTTGGATTGTACCAATCCCACTAGTTCGGATTCAGACTGACTTAACTTTCTTTCTAATCTTTTTGTGCAGGAGTTCAGTTTTTAGGACTTACTCTTAGTTCTAGTTCTTACATTTCGGAACAATTTTTGAAATTTTTAACTCTTCTTAAATTTTTGGTAATTTTGGCTTTGTTTGTGACAAAAAGGGGGAGAGAGTTTAGAGAGAACTTGAACAATGATTGATGTGAATGTGTGAACATCAAGGTAAGTATCACTTCAACTTTGACATTGGTGAAAGGTAAGTATCACAACTTTGGTTTTTATCTTGTGATTTGTTGCATGTTCCTACTAACTATTCGACTAACTATTTGGACATGTATTATTACTAACAAGTTGTCTGATTACTAACAAAGCAAAGTTATGACATTTGGAATTTTATTGCTTAGAAGATATGTCAATGTTTGATTGTAATCTTATTACATATCTGAATTACTCAATGTCATGTTGAGCATAAACTCTATCTCTGTTAGGTTTTGAATGCTAAATATTCTTGAGGTATCTAACGATCTCTTTTTGTCAAGAATGATTTCTTTGTGCAGAGAGTACAGATGTCTAAGTCTAGAGTCTGTTTTAGGAGTTTATATCTCATGTTTTTAAATTTTTGGATCTCCATTGTAAATTTTTGTTGTATGGTGATAGCAAAAAAAATATCTTTTTGAATTTTCTTTAGTGGATCTGTGTTTTGTCACGAAACCGCCAAAGGGGGAGATTGTTACGGAATTTGAGTTGGCGTAGTTTCGTGAAAGGTTCAAGTCTTGAAGATTGAAGGTGAAGAAAGTTGGATCATTTAACTCAATCTCAAGAAAGAAGAATTCAAAAGGATCAGGTATGTTTAACTAAAGATTATTGGTGATCCGAATACTTCTTGTAGTGTAGAAACACCTGGAAGAATATTTAATTGCATAAAAATCAAAAACTGGTGTTCGGACATGTTCAGGATCCGGATCAGAGCCAGCAGTCCGGATCCCGAAGGTTGTTGTTTCATACATTACTTCAATCCGGATCGCAGCATCTCACGATCCGGATCCCGAACGTTGAGTTTTCTGAATTGTATGAACGATCCGGATCAGGCATTCCGATCCGGATCCCGAACGATTGTTTTTCTGGAAACCGTCTTTTCTTGCTACTGCAATCCGGATCGCCCAAATCCGATCCGGATCGCCGTCCGTAAAAATTCCAGAAATGTTAGGTTTTTGATTCTTATCTCCTTCCAAATGTTTCTAACCTATAAATAGACCCTATGACTCTTTTTCTAGGGCTAATCCAAAATAATCACATAGAGCCGTGATATTCATATATCATTTCATACGGCCTAGATCCACATATAGAGAAGAAAGGAAATCATTAGAGAATACTCTATGTTTCTTCATCTATATTGATTAGTTTGATTCTAGGTTTTCATACTCACATCTTGAGTTGAATCAAACTAATGAATACTTAGATGGTATTTCTGATCTATCTTTGATCTAAGTATTCGGCGGATCATCACCACCCAAAAACAACGATTTCCCCAAAATCGGCGCGTGGATTCGCGTGTCCTTGTGGATTCAAGGTTCAACCGCTCTCGTGGATTCGGAGCGAGGCACGTTCGTGGATTCGGAGGGTGCTACTGGGTGAAGACCGTGGATTCGGTCGGACGTCGTGGATTCGACGTTGGACGCCGTGGATTCGGCGTTGGGCGCAGATCGTGGATTCGAGAAGCGTCGTGGAGCGAGCGGAGAAGATCCTCTAGGAGCGTATGGAAAAGGTTGAGTCGTAAGTGTGTACGGTAAATCACCTTGTACGTGTTTTAATTCTAGTGGATTTCTGCCGTGTTATCGGTCCCGTGGTTTTTTACTCCGGTGATGGAGTTTTCCATGTAAAAATCTTGCGTGTTATTTTTATTTCCGCATTGGGTTTTTTTATCGCAACGATTTTTGAGTGTTTATACGTTTACACCTATTCACCCCCCTCTAGGTGTTTTTTCCCCTATTTAGATCTACATTTCATATAACCCAACAAAAACGTGGAACCTCAAAACACAGGAGTTGAAGTCCTACCTTCAGGAGTCCAACGGCGCAAGAATCGGCGAAATCGGATGTCGGGGTGAGTCGGGGGAGTCCAAACACTGAGAAGGGGCGAAGTGCGTCGCCGGAGAACAAGCGTCGCGCCGCGCCGTAAAATCGTGAACCTCGGGATGCATGCCTCCAAAAATCCTAAAGGTTTCTTTGTGAAAAGAAGCCCAGCAAAAGAGTAAAAGGCCTCCAAAACCCCCTATTTATAGGCCCAGCCCAAACACTATTGGGCCAGGTTTTCGGGCGCAAGTTTCGGGCGCATATTGCGCCCGGAAACCCGGTCGTATAAGCCTTGTCCGACGCGCCCGAAACCTCCAGGTGATGCCATGTCGCCCCACAACAGGGGACAGCAGTGCAAAGCTCCCGCCGCGCGCCACGTGTCCCCCCGCGGTCAGCGGGGGTAGGTACGGCCCGCCTGTCGCGTGCCGACACGCGTCCGCACTCGAGTGCGGCCGACCGCCCGCCTGGCGCTCCTGTGCGCGCGCCGTCCCGAGGCGCCCCTCTGCGCACACCGTGGACCGCGCCCACGTGAGCCAGCAAATCCCAAGCCGCCACGTGTCATGCGCTCGGTCCACCGCAACCCCGCAAAGTCGCTGAGCCGTGCCGCGTGCGCCGGCCATTCCGGGCACGCCACGCGTCCCCCGCCCGCGGTCCATGCACCGCCGCGCCTCCCCGTAGACCGAGCTGCGTGAGCCGGCCAATAATAGGCCGCCATGTGGCTCAGGCCGGTCCACGAGCCTCCCCCATGCACCGAAAATCCCCGAAAACTTCCGGAAGCCCGTTTTTGGTCATCCGGACTCCAAATTTAACAAGCAAATAGCCGTTTTCAAGTGTTTTTCCGCGCTGAATCCAAATCCAACCTCAGATTGGCCCAAAACCTTTTCTAAAATTCAACAAATGCAGCCGAAGGCCAAATCAGCTATCAAAGTCTCACAAGGTCCATCTGTGGCACCCCTTTGATGTACCATGGGCCAGACACACCAACACTAGGTGTTCTACACAGTGGATTCATAGAAAAGTTGCATGGGAAAAACCAGAACACTACAAAAGCAAAACAAGAATTTGAGAAGAAGATTGCAGGATCTCGAAGAAGAAGCAAAAAGGGCAACTTCTCTCTCAAACGCTCTTGAAGTGGAAAGGGACAACTTGATTAAAGTAAATGTGTAGGACCCCCGAACCCCATGCAGCATTTTTCCGATGGATCCACTGTTAGAACACCTGTTGTTGGTGTATCTGGCCCATGGTGCATCAATGGGATGCCACAGATGGACCCTGTAAGGTTTTATTAGCTGTGTTGGCTTTCGGCTGGGTTTGCCGAAAGTTTGAAAAAGAATTAGGCCAAACAAACGGCGGAAATGGATCCAGCACGGAAAAACGCTTGAAAATGGCTTTTTGTTTGCCAAATTCTGAGTCCGGATGCCCAAAAACGGACTCCCGGAAAATTTACTGGATTTCTGGTGCATGGGGGAGCCGTGGACCGGCGGGGGTGCCACGTGGCAGGCCCGGATTGGCGGGCGCACGCGGCCGGGTCCACGGAGCGCAAGGGTAAGGACCGGGGTGCACCGGGAGGCGCGTGGACCGGCAGGTGTCCACGTGGCAGCGCCTGATTGGGCGGCTCTGGTGCGCTCGGTCTGCGGGAGTGCGCGGGGAGGCGTGGACCGGGGGCGCGCCACGTGGCAGCACCCGGTTGGCGGGCGCATGCGCGCGCGGTCCACGCAGCGCGCTGGGCAGGTGCCGCGGGCAGGTGGCCGTACGCGGGGCAGGCGCGGGCGACGTGGGCGTGCCACGTGGCGCCCGCTGATTCGCGGGCGCCACCTACCGCGTTGATGCGGGCAGGGACACGTGGCGCTCCCCGCGGCGGCTTGCACGGCTGCGGCGTGTTCGGGGGACACGTGGCGGGCGCTGGTGCGGGTCGGACCAAGCAGGCGTCCGGCTGGATCCCGTGTGCGGGCTGGGCCGGGCTGGGCCGCACTGTGCGCGCCCGAAACCGGCCGGGCCGGGCCGCACTGTGCGCGCCCGTATCCGGGCCGGGCCGCACTGTAGCCGCCCGAATCCGGGCTGGGCCGCACTGTAGCCGCCCGAATCTTGGGACAATTTCGGTATTATCCGAATTGTTCCTTTGGGCCTATAAATAGGCAGCCCGAGCCCTCTTTGCTGCCCTTTTTCTCTCTGTCTGTGCAAGATCTCCCCGAGCTTCCTTTTGATGAATTGTTCCTCTCATAATCCTTGATCTTCCTGCGGAGTTTAAGAATTTTTGGAGGCTCGAATCCCGAGGTTTCAGATTTTTCTTGGCGCGGCGCGACGCTCTTTCTTCGGTGTTTCTTCTGTCGCTCTTCGGTGTACGAGCTCCCCCGACCTACTCCGACCATCGTTTCGAGCGATTTCTTCGCTCCTGGATTCGTAACAGGTGAGGCTACGATTTTGGGTTTCTCGCACATTTTCAGATTTCATGTTTTTCGAGGTGTTTTCTCGTGCTCATTGGAACCCTTTTTGCTGTGAGATTTTGGTGAGGGCAGCACCTTCTTTTGAGGAGATCTTCGCGCACGAGTCTCGGATCAAGACGTGCTTATAGACTTTTTTCATCCACTCGACGCGAGGATCATCGTGAATTTTTCTTGGAATTTTTGGAGACCTTCCCGAAGGTATACACTTTTCCTTTTATCTGTACAAGAGTTTACAGTTGAATGGTTTTGGGATTGTGCGCACCGATACTGTGGAATTTGTAACTTGGCCTACGTTGCTCGGAATTGGACGTGCAGGTACCCGTTTCGAAGCTATCGACGCGAGGATCGCTGTGGTATTTTTATCAGAATTTTTGGAGTTCGTTTTACAGGTGAAAATTTCGCAGTAAGTGGACTGTTCCCAGCAGATTTGTAAAACCTGGATTTTAATGGATTTAAAGTGTAACTGTAGCCTTATGTTGTACCCAGGAGGGATTGTGGACTGTGCTGGACCTGTTGGACCTAGAGTGGTTATTTTCCTGGTTTTCTCAGCTGTACGACTCCGGACAGTTAGCGTCTTCAGGTGGGTGGCTTGCTTTGAAGATCTATGGACTGTGCTCTAATTCTATTGATATAGAATCATGCATGATAGTGATTGGACTTGGGTAGCATGCTAGAGTGTAGGAATTGTTGATCCTTGTTTTATCTGTCGATCTTGTGATCTCTTGCTTCCTACTATCATGTTAAATATTTGTTATGTTGGAACCTGACCTAGCGCCCCCGTCAAATGTTGCATGTGTAACCAGACCAGTAGAAAACCCTCACTTGGGCTAGGGTTATTTATGTTTAGACATCCACACTTTATGTCGCATTCCTGGACTTAGTGTTATCCTCGCCCGGGTAGTGGGGTAGTGGGCCGAGCGGTCGGGACTTCTCTATAGTGTGGGATGCATTGCACTCGTGCTTGGGAGCAGAGTGGAGTCTGGTAGATGTAGTGGTTCGCTTGTCTGTATCGGGAACCGTTTGGGGTAAACGGTGGACCCGAGAGATCTTGTTTTCCCCTGTTTGGGTCGTCGCCACTGTGTTAGTGGCAGTAGTTTACTAGTGTTAGCCGGATCTAGAACCCAAAACCCTTTTCGACATATACATGATTTTAGTCTACCAATGTTTTCTTCCAAACATCGAAGGGCCGCTGGAGTCTGTTCTTGTTTGATTGGACAAAGGCATCAGCCCTTCGGGGTTTGGGTAAAACACTTGTTTTCTAACTGTTTTTCTAAAAAGAACTAAAATCATTAAATATGGATTTCTTCCAGATCAAATTAGTTTTCAATAACAAATATCACCTTTTTCCCGTAAATCTCCCCACTCGAAAGGATTCGAGTGGTCTGGGTTCTAGGGGTCGTTCCTCTGTCGGGACGAAAGCCACGGGGGCCGAGCCTGGAACCTGTTCTTGTTTGATAGGGTTGTAGGTGTAGGTCTCCCGGGACTTTCGGGCCCTGTTGGTGTCTTCTGCGAGTTGTACTGTGATTATTGCTTTCCCGAACTATAAGGGATCGGGAACTTCGATAGTCGGAGCCTAGAGTCTGTTCTTGTTTGATAGGGTTCTTAGCACCGGTCTATCGGGTTTCCGAACCCTTATGGTGTCGGTCTTTCTGGAGAGTTTAGTGTTCTGTTGTGGGAGCCGTCTGGTGGACGGTGGCCCCAGCTGTGTGACTTCCAGCTTGTGATTGAGAGTTGGTGTTGTTGGTCGATCTTGTTGATCGTGGTTTGGACTATAGCCTGCATGAGCCATATTTGAGCTCGACAGAGATACGCGGATACTTTCCTCGGTGGGGTCGCTCCCCTCGAGAGCCACTCCGGAGTTGGGCCTGTTACTTGCTATCGCGACTTGTCGACGCCGTCCCTCTGACTGGCCCAGTTAGCGGCAGTCACGGACACCCTACGGTAGACCCGTCCTGTTGAGGATGTGCGGCAGTAGGTGGGCGCAGGTTTGACTGGACCCTTTGAGGCAGTCAGTTTAGATTTGGTGAGTTACTGTGTGTGTTAGTAGATGCATCATGTATCATCTGTTCCTTTTCTTGAGCATCTAGATAGAGGCATAGTAGCTGTAGAGTTACTTTTCCAGCCCTTTCATTTCAGTTTTATATTGTTACTTTATGCCTCTGGTAGACTTAGTGGGCAGTCCGTCGCGCTTGTTGGCGGCACCCACTAAGAACTACTTGGGACGTAGTTCTCACACCCGTCGTGGTGTATTTTTCCCACAGGGACTTCTACTCCGGTTCCTGCTGCTCCTGTTGCTGCTTCTTCTGATCGAGGTAAGGGAGTCGCGGGATAGTTCCCCACCAGTCGTCGTCCAGAGAGTAGATGTACCCTTATTACTTTTGAGAGTTCCTGTTGAGAGAACTTTGTAGTGAGGTATAGAGTTGTATTTATTTTCTACTGCTCGAGAGACTTTTGTACTTTTGGTGAGGACTTGTGTTGTATATAGTTTTTATTTCTAGCAGTTTTACTTTCAGCTCTGATATCTGCATAGTTTAGATGCTCTTTTGCAGGTTAGTCGCTTCGTCTATACGGGCTTCCCGTATGGGCGGCGGATCTGTTGGCGAGCCCGGGTCGCAGTTTCGACGCCGGGGCGTGACAAAATGTTTCCCTTCAAGAGAAGAACGAGCATTTCGAGAAGGAACACATCAAATTGGAGGATAAAGCTAATTACTTCTTGAAGCTTTACTCCGAGGCTCGTCAAGAAAAGATGGAAATGACGAAGACCATATTCCAACTTAAGGATGATTTGAAGCGATCTTCTTCAGGAAGGAGCAAGTTGGATAAGATGTTAAGGATTTTAGTTTTGGCGTATTTCGTGAAAGTGTTTAAGTCTTGAAGATTGAAGATAAAGAAGCTTGGATCATACACCTCAATCTCAAGAAAGAAGAATTCTGTCACGCCCCGAGATTCAAAAGCGGGTCTTATTTTTTTTTATTATTTTTTTTAAATCAGAGTTAAAAGCTTGTTTTCTCCAAGACGTGAACAGACCGCCACATATATAGAAAAGCCTCTGTACAGCAGACAGAGCCTTCTCTATATATGCTCGGCTAGCAGATACAGTCAATCAGAGTAGATACGAGATAGCTATACTAAAAGTTCTACTCTATTACAACCACAAGGTTCACAAGTTTAATACAACAGTTCTCAAAATAGAAACAACAGTATAATGTTTTACTGAAATCAAAAGGGTACTTCCTACCAGGGACAAAACTACCACGCGTCCTCACTCAGAACGTTCACAGGTCCCCGCACCCGAAGGACCTGAAAAAACAGTCACCCGAGGGTGTGAGACACACCGGAGTGTATCCCAGTGGGCACGACGGGCCGGGAAATAGCAAGCCGTAC
Source organism: Tillandsia leiboldiana (assembly GCA_029204045.2). Classification (NCBI taxonomy): domain Eukaryota; kingdom Viridiplantae; phylum Streptophyta; class Magnoliopsida; order Poales; family Bromeliaceae; genus Tillandsia; species Tillandsia leiboldiana. Next base: position 34,834,340 of record CM055066.1, read on the forward strand.
CTACTGGATACAATAATAAGCGGATAACAGAAAGAGGATATACTGAAGATTAATGCAAGTATACAGTTAGGCAAGTAAGATCAAACATGGATCAATAGAACAGAGTATGCATATATAACCCAATCATACTATGCATGAGAAATCTATAACAGATATGAAATGCAGGTAATCAAGCAAGCAGGAAATAAGAAGGTGCATCAAAGGTAGAACCACAAATATACCCAATCAAATGCCACTGTTGGCCACAAGGGCCTCAGGCTAAACTGCCATGGAGCATATGACCTCAGGCAACTACCACTGTTGGTCATTGGGGCCTCAGGCCTAAAGCCACTTTCGGACACCCTGGGGCCTCAGGCCTAAAGCCACTTTCGGACACCCTACAGCTATCATAACCCCACTGGGCTCACGGGTCGATCAGACCTCTCTACCGGTAAAGAACACCCACACGGGTAGCTAATCCGCTGGTGTGCGCGACTGAAAGCTGGCTCGACGGCGATCATAATGCTGATGCTCAAACCATGGTCCACTGACCAAATAGACGGCAAGAAGCCGAGGAAAAATCCCCACTGGGATACAAGTATAACATGCCAAATACTGAGGTAATCTCACCTATTCTAAACATGCAGTGAAGAATAGAGACAGGTAAAGAACTATGCTAGTGACCAATCAAGCATGGCATGTGTCCAGGAAATGCATATCAACTGCATAAGAAATCATGATATGTCTAAATACGATAACCAAGCAACTGCTGGAATATAAGCATGATATGCAAGTGATAAGAGTAGGTATAGACTCCACAGCAATCATAATGCTAAATCTCAGTCCACGGTCGGTAGACCGGACAGACGGCAAGAAGCCGAGGAAAATCCCCACTGGGATACAAGTATAACATGCCAAATACTGAGGTAATCTCACCTATTCTAAACATGCAGTGAAGAATAGAGACAGGTATAGAACTATGCTAGTGACCAATCAAGCATGGCATGTGTCCAGGAAATGCATATCAACTACTGAGGAAATCATGATATAACTCAACATAATAAACAAGCAACAGCTGGAATATAAATATGATATGCAAGTAACTGCTGGAATATGATAAATAACCAAGTACCAAAGGGGTCCGTCCTACTACGGTACCCGTAGGGCCGATCTGATAAAACGCAGACCGAAGATAACCCACCTCAAGGTAGACGGTCGCGATAAGACTGATCACGGGCTGGCTCCTGATGACTGGGGCCTACAATAATGCCAGGTAACTACTCAGGATCTACCAAATCCTCAAAGTGCATAAGCGCGAATCGACCGTTTCGTCGATTTGCGCAACATTAAGCATATTTAGCTTAACAGGAACTCCAGGAACCCCACTGAAAGGTCAAAACCACTTTAGAACCTTCAGCTAGCTTTTCCACACTGCTACAATTACAGCCAAGCCCCCAGGTTTACTCGGAATGCGTTTTATACACTAAATACACACTGTTTTGGCTTGTTCTCTTAAACGGAGAATCATTTTTACGAGCCGTCACCTCCAGTAGGTGACAATCGACTTGCTGAATGACGTGCTCACACATTTGTGGCAGCGCGATACCCGAGGAAAACTTCGGGCCATGTATTACTCTTCTAACCTAGCCGAAACGCATTTTCGTTTCTTCGGCTTATCGAAACCCAAAATAAACGCGAGCATCGCGTCCAGTGATCCCAAATTAGTCAGGAGTACACTATTACAATTTTCCAAACAGACCCTAACACTGTTTTTAATCAATTATTGCATTAAGGCTTGGTTATGACTCATCTTTGAATCCATACATTTCCAGACAAAACGTTCTATATCAAACCATCTCTGGATAATGCCAGGATCACAGGGCTTGCCCTAGATGCAGCCCAGGTGTGCTGGTTCAACCAGAACCAAGCCCTTGCTCTCACATGAGTTCACATTGCACCAGATCTTTGTCCACACAGATTCAGATTGATCTGAAGTGAGCATCAAGCTCAGGGGACCTTTCTAAGCAACTTTGATATACAACTCGAGAGTTAATTCTATTTAAATTCTCATTGAGGCATTTCCTCAAACACCTGTCATGCACACTTCATACTACGCCACACAACACCAACTCAAGGTTGGATCTCAGCAAATACTTAAGCAATCTGCAAATAACTTGGAGCAAAATACTCCATTATACTTACTGATCATTCCCCCCCATCTTGGAGCAACTAAAAACCCCCAGGTTAAGCTCGGGCTCGAGGAAGAAGATGACCACATTCTTTGAAATTCGTGATGATCAACCCAGAGATTCTGGGCTTCATCCAGATGCACCAACAGGTGCCAAATCACCTTGTGAATCTTCCTGAGCCTGTTCCCGGCGATAGGGCACGGCGGCGGCGCGGCGGGGCCAAGCTCCGCTTCGAGCTTAAACACCTCTAATGGTGAAATTCAGCAGAGGCAGCATGGAGTCCTCCAACTTGGATGGACTTGTTCCTCTGGTCCACAGGAAGCTTCCCGACCAACCCAGCCCAACCGGAGTTGGCCGGAGCGCCGGCGGCCGCAACAAACTTCATTTCGGGTCAACAATGGCCGTCAACTTCCCGACGCTGCATGGGCAGCATGCAAGTGCATGGATGCACTCCTTACACTCCCAGCAACACTTCTGGGCAAGTGGCCAGCGGCGGGGAGGCGCGCCGGCGCCGGAGCAGCAAGCTCGGCCAAGTGCATGAAACCCGAAAAACTAGGGTTAGGTTCTGGGAGTGATCCACTTGATCAAACTCCACCAAATTTGGTGTAGTTGATCCCCATCTCCAACAGTCCAAGCCCACCATTTTATTTTCCCATTTGGTCCACTGGTTGCCAAGAAAAACGGCGACGGAGAAATGGCTAGGTTTCCGGCCATCTTTGCTCCCGCCGGCCAACCAGGATGCATGGGGCTCGGGCTTGTGCAGGGAGCATCCTTAGGACATGGAAAGTCTACTGCTAGAGGTCTCGGGTGCTAGGAACCAGTGGTTAGGGTGCTCTTACCTTGGCCAGAGTTGGTGAAGGAGGAAGTAGCCGGTTCTCACTTCCACTCCTTCGCGCGGCCACAGCAAGCTTCAGCAAGGTTCCAGAGGTGCCAAGGAATCCACAGGAACACATCAATCCAATTCTTATGAGGTTTGGTCCCAACCTTTCTCTCTCACTCTCTCCCCCGGTTTGTCTTACTATGGAATGGTGTCCCCTAGCTTCCTGGCACTCGGGGCTAAGTCAGGAGAGGTTGAAGCTTCGGATTCTACTCCAACTCTTCGAGCTCTGGTCCAGGGTAGCTCAAGAGACAACCTTGCACTTATTGCAAGATTCTTGCACCAAACCGGGTTCACACGAAACCCCCAGCCCGAGCTCTGCACAACCACCCTCATGGGCTTCTCAAGTTGGCAGAGGCCCAATGAACCAAGTCCCAAGAGTTCTGGCCCAAGATCACCCAACCACTTAAAGGAAAAGTGATAATTCGGCACCTTTCACGCATTTCAAGAAAATTTACTCGACGAAATGCGAAATGGACTTCGCCACGACGTCCGGCTCGTCGAGAGCTTCAAGATAGGCTGTTCATTTGCTCAATTTGGTGCACAAATGAATTCTTGGGCCATTTAGCTCAATGTGTCGTAATCCGACGCACGCACTTCGATGCACCCGGATCGCCAAACACGAAATCCGTCAGTGCCATTGTGCTCAGAACGTCAAAATTAGCTAGAAACGACTACTCATACTGCTAGTCTTGTTTTGCAGATAGTAGTTTGGCCGACCGTCGATCTAGAGGGGACCGAAAACCGGAGTTACTATTCACACTTAAGTCGCGGGGCCCGCAATTTTATCGCTGATTTCGGGAAGATCCGACCGTTGGATCGAGAACATGTGTATATGAAACCTTCATGTTTTGACGAGACGGTCGCAACGGTGAACTCGGATTTCCGAGATCAGACCCCGATCAAAAATCAATATTTTTGAGGTTTTATTTATTTATTTTCTGCTATTTATAATTCCAGAAATTTATTTAAACTTAAATTTTGGATTTTAAAAATCACGGTTACTACAAATTCAAAAGGATCAGGTAAGTTTAACTAAACATTATTGGTGATCTGAATACTTCTTATAATGTAGAAACACTTGGATGGGTTTTTAATCGCATAAAAATCAAAAACCTGGACATGGTATATGTTCAGGATCCGGAACAGGGGACTACAGTCCGGACCCCGAACGTTGGTTAGTTCATGCACAAATCCAGTCCTGAACATTCCTGTTTCGTTCCGGACCCCGAACGTGGATTTTGCTGAAACTGCATGAACAGTCCGGACCGTAGGATTTCGTTCCGGACCCCGAACGTGGAGTTTGCTGAAACTGCATGAACAGTCCAGACCGTAGGATTTCATTCCAGACCCCGAACCTTGATTTTTCAGGAATTCTCTGAAAAACAACGACGGTCCTGAACGAGCCTAATCCGGTCCGGACCGTCGTGCGGGAAAAATTCTGTTACAATCTGTTTTTGATTCTTATCCTCTTCCAATGGTTTCTAACCTGTAAGTAAACCCTAATTTCATCTTTTAAGGTAATCCACAATAAGTTTTATACTCCGGGAAATGACGGAAAAATATTAACGGAGAAAAATTTATAGATCCACATATAGAGAAGAAAGGAAATAACTAGATTTAATTCTATGTTTCTTCATCTATATTAATTAATTTGATTCTAAGTTTTCATACTCAAATTTTGAGTAGAATCAAATTAATGAATACTTAGATGGCATTTCCGATCTATCTTTGATCTAAGTATTCGGCGGATCATCAACACCAACAAAACAACGATTTTCCCCAAAATCGGCGCGTGGATTCGCGTGGCCTTGTGGATTCAAGGTGCAACCGCTCTCGTGGATTCGGAGCGAGATACGTTCGTGTGATCGAGACGTACTACCTGGTAGAGACCGTGGATTCCGTCAGACGTCGTGGACTCGACGTTGGACGCCGTGGATTCGGCGTTGGACACAAATCGTGGATTCGAGGCGCGTTGCGGAGCGAGCGGAGAAGATCAACTCGGAGCGTATGGAAAAAGGTTGAGTCGTCTGTGAGTGCGTTATATCAGCTTTGTACGTGTTATAATCTTAGTTGATTTTACCGTGTTATCGGTCCCGTGGTTTTTTACTCCAGTGATGGAGTTTTCCACGTAAAAATCTTGCGTGTTATTTTTCATTTCCGCATTGGGTTTTATTGCGCAAAGATTTTTGAGTGTTTATCGTTTACACCTATTCACCCCCCCTCTAGGTGTTTTTTTCCCTATTCAGATCTATATTAGAGTCGACCCAACATACCCCCGTTCTTCGATGGAACAAACTATGCCTACTGAAAAGTACGGATAAAAGCCTTTTTAATTTCCATCGACGAACAGATGTGGCAATCTATCGAGTTAGGATGGTCAAATCCAACTGAAGTTATTGTTGATGTTCACACCATCAAACCTAGGTCGAAACGGACCAAGGAAGAGATTGACTCATCTTCTTACAATGGCAAAGGAATTAACACCTTATTTAATGCTTTGTCGCAAACTGAGTTCTCTCGCGTCTCGGCATGTGAGACTGCGAAAGAAATCTGGGATGTTCTACAAGTTACACATGAGGGAACAAACCTTGTGAAGATTCAAAAACTGCAAATGTTTACGAGCAAGTTTGACTCTATTTTCATGGCAGAAAATGAATCGTTCACAGATTACTATACGCGATTGCAAGACATCGTGAATACATGTGCTAACTTGGGAGAGAAAATTCCAGAATTTAAAGTTGTAAGAAAGATTTTAAGGACTCTTCCTGAAAGATTTCGTTCCAAGGTTACGGCCATTGAAACTATTAAACACCCGGACTAAATCCGTGTAGAAAAATTAGTTGGTGCACTTCAAACATATGAAATGACATTTCCTACTAACTATTCTTCAGGAAAAGCATCTACTTCTAAGTCTTCGGGTTTTGCGTTGAAAACAACAAAAGAAGAAGAGCGGATTTATCCTCCTCAGACGATGACGAGAATCTATCTATGGAGGATTTCGAGAAGCAGCTTGCTCTCTTGACAAGAAAATTTCGCTGAAACTTTCGAAGGGGTAATTCAAGTAAAACTTCATCCTTCGTAAAGTCGAAGAAAGGCAAAGGTTTTTCAAGCCACAAGTCAAGAAAGCAAGAGAGTTTTTCAAAGGATAAGAAAAGCTCAGAGGGACAAGTCCAATGCTTCAAGTGCCGAGGATACGGCCATATCTCAACGGAGTGTCCCAATAAGAATCCGTCAAAGATGAAAGCGATGCAAGCCGTCACTTGGGATGACACCTCAACATCAAATGAGTCATCTTCCAGTGATGAAGAAAATAACACAACGGTGTTCCACGCGTCCACAACTTCACCTTTCGTGTGCTTTATGGCAAGTACATCCGATTCATTGTCCAACTCCTCCCAAGTTGAAAAGAATGCAATGGACAACGAATTGAGTAATTCCGAAAGTGAAGACTTTGTTTTTGCCTACCATGAACTTTTAAAGGATTCAAAGAAACTAGCAAAACAAAACAAGGGTTTGAGAGGGAGATTGCAGGATCTCGAAGAAGAAGTAAAAAGGGCAACTTCTCTCTCAAACGGTCTTGAAGTGGAAATGGATAACTTGATCAAAGTAAATGTTTCACTTCAAGAGAAAAATGAGCATTTCGAGAAGGAACACGTAAAACTGGTTGATAAAACAAGTTACTTCTTGAAGCTCTACTCCGAGGCCTGTCAAGAAAAAATGGAAATGACGAAGACCATTTTCCAACTTAAAGATGATTTGAAGCGTTTTTCTTCTGGAAGGAGCAAGTTGGATAAGATGCTTGGTCTTGGTCAAACAAACCATTTCGGCCTTGGATACAATCGAACTGAAGACAATCCTAGTTCGGTTGGGATAGTTTTTGTGCCCCAGTCGGTATCTCCTCCTCCGACAACGGAATTCACTGCAATCAACGACAACAACCTTACCTCACCTACTTCGGGATCGTCAAGTACAAAGGTATGTTTTCGTTGTGGTTTTGCAGGGCACATACGAAGAAATTGCAAGATTGGAGCGAAACGAACAAATCAAGCGCCTCTTGCAACAACTACTAATGAGTTCACTCCCCGAAAATCAAAGAAAAGAACATTGGTAGTACATCAAACAAGACGACGACGTCAAGGAAAAGCGATAAATCAATCAAGACGCTTTCACCAAAGGTAATAACTTCACAATCATTGCCGACATACTCCAAAACTCAAAAGGTTTGGGTACGCAAAGGTGAATTCTTCCTTCGTCTTTGAACCACGTTGGTACCAATCGGCCCTTAGAATTACTGCATATGGACTTAATGGGGCCGACTCGTCAACCATCTTTGGGAGGTAAATGGTATATTTTTCTCTTGGTTGATGATTTCTCTAGATATTCATGGGTAACATTTCTAAAAGAGAAAGCGGATACTTTCGACTCTTTTCATGAGGTTTGTCATCGTATTATGATTGAAAGAAATTAAAAGATCGTTCGTGTTCGAAGTGATAGAGGTGGAGAATTCATCAATTCTAAATTCATTGATATTTGCACTTCCAATGGGATAAAACTTGAATTCTCAGCACCCTATACACCTCAGCAGAATGGTGTAGTCGAGCGCAAAAACAGGGTTGTTCAAGAGATGGCGCGTGTGATGCTTCATAGCCGGAAACTCCTGTTACATTTTTGGGCTGAAGCTATGAACACCGCCGTCTATGTAATTAATCGAGTGTATTTGTGCCCGGAAACTTTAAATACACCATATGAGCTGTGGTTTTGTAGAAAACCGAATATCAAATATTTTGGTATCTTTGGGAGTCGTTGTTATATTTTGCGTGATCGCGAAAATCTTGATAAATTCGACTCTCGAAGTGACGAAGGAATTTTCATGGGTTATTCTACAAACAGTAGAGCATATCGAGTATTTAACTTGGAATCTAAAACGATGGTAGAATCTATTAATGTTAAAGTAGATGAAACTTTTCATTTTGCATCTGATAAATCTACCCCTGATATGTCTCTAGATGATGATACTCCTGTAAATGCATCTTCTCATAATAACTCTTTTGATAAAGTTGATGCATCTAATGGTTCTTCTAGTTTATCTGATATGCAGGAATCATCATATGTACCTCCGAGTACTCCGTTACCTCAAACGCTACGTATCTCCAAGGATCATCCGGAATCGAACATTATTGGAGACCCTCAAGAAGGAGTCAGGACTCGGAGACAGTTGGTTTGTGGAGTCGCATGTTACGTCTCCATGGTAGAACCAAAGAACGTCGATGAAGCTCTTCAGGATGACTACTGGATTGAAGCGATGCAGGAAGAGCTCCATCAGTTCGAAAGAAACAATGTCTGGGAACTAACGAAGCCACCAAAGCAACACAACGTGATTGGTACTAAATGGATTTTCAAGAATAAGAAAAACGAGGATGGTACCATTATCAGGAACAAAGCACGCCTAGTTGCTTAGGGCTACTCACAAATTGAAGGTATAGACTTTGATGAGACGTTCGCCCCAGTTGCTCGACTCGAGTCGATTCGTATTTTGTTCGCGATTGCTTGTCATTTTAAAATCAAACTCTTTCAAATGGACGTTAAGAGCGCGTTTTTAAATAGGTTTTTGAACGAGGAAGTTTATGTGGCTCAACCGAAAGGTTTTGTAGACTATAAACAACCTAACCATGTTTTTCGTTTGAAAAAGGCTCTTTACGGTCTAAAACAAGCACCGCGAGCGTGGTATGAAAGGTTAACAAAGCACCTATTGGAAAAGGGCTATACTCGAGGGGGAGCAGACCGGACTCTCTTTGTGAAGCATTATCAGGATAATTTCATTGTGGCACAAATCTATGTCGATGACATTGTATTTGGTGCAACAAGGGACAATGATGCTTCTAAATTCGCTGAAACCATGGAAAGCGAATTTGAGATGTCTATGATGGGGGAACTAACATACTTTCTTGGATTGCAAGTGATACAAAATGACGAAGGCATCCATTTGTGCCAATCCAAGTATGCAAGGGAGTTGGTGAAGAAATTCGATTTAGAAAACTCTAAAGATTTTCCGACTCCAATGGGAACTAGCAATAAGGGATTAGGAAGTGAATCTCTTAGTGAAAGTGTAGACGAGAAGCTTTATCGCAGCATGATTGGAAGGCTACTCTACCTCACGGCTAGTCGCCCGGATATATCCTTTAGTGTTGGGATCTTTGCGAGATATCAATCAGCACCAAAGGAGGTTCACCTGAAAGCGATGAAAAGGATCATCCGGTACGTCAAAGGAACTTTGAATTTCGGAATTTGGTATCCTATGGGAACAACGCTTGACATTATAGGATATTCAGATGCCGATTGGACAGGATCTGTGGATGATCAGAAAAGTACGAGTGGTGCATGTTTTTATCTTGGCCATTGCCTTGTTGCTTGGCATAGTAAAAAGCAAAACTGCATAGCACTCTCGACTGCCGAAGCGGAATATATCTCAGAGGGTAGTTGTTCAACTCAACTCATTTGGATGAAAAGCATGTTGAGCGACTTTCGAAATTCAGCAACTTCGGTAACTATTCTTTGTGACAACACAAGTGCTATAAATATTTCTAAAAATCCTGTGTTGCACTCGAGAACAAAACACATTGAACTTAGATATCATTTTCTAAGAGAGTTAGTTGAATCAAATTTACTTCAAATTTCCTATATTTCAACTGAGGACCAATTAGCTGACATTTTAACAAAACCTTTGGATCAAAAACGGTTTATTCATTTACGTAAAGTAATTGGAATGCTTTCCTTGAAATAACACTTTTTAAAATCATTGCTTAGGTTAGGTTTTGTTTTGTGTTTTTGTTCCTTATCTATATTTGTACATAGAACATTAATTGAGCATATGTAATTGACTTTACTTACATCTTTTCATATATTTAAAAATTTATTATGCTTTGGATATCATAATAATTCATTTGACGCAATGATCATTTATGTCAATTAAGTTATCTTTAATTGATCAAAGTCAATTTCTCTCTCATATGATCTCTTGGTATAGTTTTTATCATATTTGAAAATTGAGTTAAGTATGAAACTCGAGATCAATTTTTGGTTGAATACCTTATATCTTAAATAATTGATAACCAATTGAGGGGGAGTTTGTTAAAATATTTATGCTCATAAGATGTGGAAAGAGTTACATCCCATTGAGGAGTGTGAAAACTACCACCACATGGAGGAAAGAGCTACCACCTCGATCGTCCGAGTACTGTGTGCAGCTACCACATGTATACCAAGCATGGTTTTTCAAGTTGATAAGATGCTTTTTGGAATACTTGACTCTGTCAAATTCCAAGATTGGTATAAGGTGGGGATTTTATTGAAAGATGCTCAAAGAGCCACTCCTTACAATAAATTGATTAGATATATTATCTAACATATTTGGGATTTCAAACATCTATTGATCTTGGTACTTCATTTTCTTTACTATATTAATGATTTGATAAACGCATTACTCATAAGATCATAATAGATGTCATTGAACTTGTTCAACTTTAAAGGTTTTAATTTTTATAAATTTTCATTTCATTACTTGGATATTATTGATAGATTTAGCATAATCTATTTCTTTTGATATGAAATGATCACTTTTGTTTAAAGTTGACATGCAAAAGTGTTTACATACTTTTTTTGGATTTTCTGGAATTTTCCTAAATTTTCCTGAAGAAAAAGTTTGGAGCCGATCCGGACCGGAATATCCGTTCCGGATCCCGAACGCAGGAATTTTCTGCGGGTAGCCATTCCGGACTGGATTCTTGATCCGTTCCGGACCGCGGCTAGGGTTTTATAAGAAACAAAAGGGATTTGATTTCTTTTTACAACAATCTTTTGTTTCCAACTCTCCAGAGCTTCTCTCTCTAGAAATCAACCAATTTGGAGCCTTTCCAACTCGAGTTCTTCGGATTAAAGTAAGTTTCTTTGATCAAAATTTAATTTTTCCACTGTTTTGCATTGTTCTTCATAAACGTGAGTGAAAATCATGGGTGGAATTCAATTCTAGATGGTTTTTGGTCAAATTTCTTTTGAAATAAGAACTCTGAGTAGATTAGTTTTGATTATATGCTAGGTTTTCTCTTGATTAACGGATTTTTGGACTTCGATTTCTGAAAATTCGGTTTTATATCATATAATGAGAATTTTGAAAATCATGGGATTGATCTATTTTTAAAATTCTTTTTGCAAAACTAATTTGATTCCTAGTCTCTCTACATGATAATAATTGTTTAGGTACAATTTTTCAAATTTTTGAAAATAAACAATTTTTTCGTGTTCTTGAGTTCGTGCTCGTAGGTTTCTCTCGAAATAGCAACAATAGTGTTTTCATTGATCATAGTTCTTCTTGTTGCCATGGTTCACACTAGAGCAACGAACAAATCGAAAAGGGCTAAGAAAACTCGGGATGATTCTGAGACGGAATCCGACATAGAGTCCATTGATTGGGATGAGCTCTTGGTAGAGGCCATGTGAGGACCTGGTTTTCCCCGATGTGATTACTAGTTGACCAGCCACTTCTGGGGGCCTTTGTGGCATGTCGGTGGCGTTTGTACACCAATTGGACACTTTTGTTGGACTCGGTGTGTTAATTGGATCACGACAGTAGTCAGATGGCCCCAATGAATGCTTAGAAGTGATTTCACGTGCAATGGATATTAAATTGGACTCGGGGCGAAATTTGGATAAAGGATCACCTCTCCGGATGTCTTCGGGAATCTTTAGAGTTGGAATTTGGTAAATCGGGCTTTAGAAATGGACTCAGCGTGAAAATCGGATCAAGTGGGCTTTCCGGGGGCTTTCGGTAAATTTTTGGGTGAGAATTTGGAGAATCGGACACCGTATTTGGATTCAGCGCGCGAAATCGTTGAGATTGGACTATTTACTTGCTTTTTTCGGAGCCCGGTTGGCGCGCGCATTTTTCGAGGCGTGCACGGATCTCGAGACGTCATGGCACGAATCCCGGGGTGCGCGCGGATCCCGAGGTCTGCTCGGGTGTACTGCGCGAGGGGGGGCGCAGACAGGCGCGTTGGGAAAACGCGCCTGACTGCGCGAGGTGACGCGGGGGGCCGCCACGTGGCGTGCCCCCATTCGCGCCCGCGCGGACGCGGGGGGACACGCGTCCGCTCGGTGTCACGCGCCCGGTGTGGCGCGGTGTCACGCGCCTGTGTGGCGCGTGCCGCGTGGCACAGGGGGCGCGCGCCTGCGCCTGGCGCACGCGCCCCTGTGCGGTGGACCGGCGGACTGTGGGGGCTTTGGGGGTGGTGCACCGTGGACCCGGTCCACGGGAGCCCTCCCTCCTCTCTTCCTTCTCTTCTTCTTCCTTTTCCTCCCCGCGCACCATTTTCTTCTCCCATTTTGCTTCTTCTCCAACCGAGAGCGAGAGGGTGTGAGGGAGAGAGTTATGGGTGGTGCGGCGGTGCATCATGGGGCTCGTGGAGCGCGCGAGGTTTTCCAACGGAGCAGTTGGGCGGCGCGGCGCAGTCGCGGTAGGTCCCGCGTGTAAGTTTTGCGGTATTTTTGGCACAGTTTTGAGGCGTCCTTTTGGACATTGGATTTGACCCCTTATTCTTATCTGTGCTAGGGACCGTATTTTACTGCACCGTTTTGCGTGCGGACCCCGACGGCGTGCACCGTTTTGCGTGCGGACTTCGTTTTGCGCGCGGGTTTCGGCACCGTGTTCCGTTTTGCGTGCGGACTCCGTTTTGCGCGCGGGTTTCGGCACCGTGTTCCGTTTTGCGTGTGGACTCCGTTTTGCGCGCGGGTTTCGGCACCGCGCTCCGTTTTGCGTGCGGACTCCGGCGGTGTGCACCGTTTTGCGTGCAACTTGTTGTACGAGCTCGGATTGAGTCGTGCCTTTACACTCTTTGGATCTACGCGTCGCAAGGATTACCATTGTGTTTTCGGGGAATTTGCTGAGATTCGCCCAAGGTATACTTCTTTCCCCTTTACTGTGCGGCGTATTACAGTTGTGTTTGTTGTGGACTTTCGCGCTCTCCGCGTTGTGGAATTTGTAACTCGGCCTCCGGGACTCGGATTTTGGCGTGCAGGTACTCGTTTCGAAGGGCTCGACGCGACGATCGCGTCCGTATTTTTGGTAGATTTTTCTGAGTCCGTTCTGCAGGTGAAACTTGCACATCTTCAGGGCTGGTTCCAGCAGATGGTGTATACTTGGATATTTTAGCATAAAATGTAACCTTGGACCTTTTGTTGTACCCAGGAGGGTTCGCGAGTATTTTTGGAACACTGCTAGGAGCCAAGGTTTGCGCAACATGTACCGTGGTTACGGGTTCAGCTGATTGTGCGTGCAAGTGGCCACGCTCTTCACCGGCTCCAGGTTTGCCTTGGATTGAGCACTTCAGGTGGGTAAGCTTAATTTAGTAACTGTATAAGATTTTTATATCATGGTGAATGTAAGTGCACATGTGGGGTTATCATCCCTCTATGATTGATAACAGGCGTATTTGATGTGCAACCGATATGAGCGAGAGGTAAGCAAGGGATGGCCCACTTGGGTGAGATTGGTATACCATAGTAGGAATGTTTTAGCATGCTTTACTAATATATGCTTTACCCACTTTTATTATTTCTGAGAACAAAGCATGCGTGCATGGACATGTAGTTAGGCCATCTTTTACCGCTGCACTACTTTTGGAACTTGACTTAGGAGAAACCATGTTATCCTTTTCTCCTTCTTTGTTAGTCAGGTGGTCTGTGTTGCTCAGGTTCGAGCAGGGGTTCTGGGTAGTGTAGTCGGGACTCGGTGTCTGGGACAAGTTGGATTAGTTGTGGGGCTTTGCGGCAACCGCGGATATTGGGCGGTTGACCGGACATTTATTTATGCACCAGATTGGGTATCTGATTTCTCTAGTGGATGGGCTTTCCCACTTTGATCAGAGTCATGATCCAGTCCTGCTGAATATGATACTTATGTTACTGGATACTGAGATACTTTACTAGTGTGGGTCGCTCCCCTCGAGTGCCACTCCGGAGTGCGCGGCAGACAGACTTTGAGTCCTTGAGACTCCTTTACTTCGGTGTTATGCGTAGGCTGGCATACCCGTCGCGGCAGGCAGAGCAGGCAGTACCAGTGTCTACTGGTGGCATTAGATTGGGCTTATTACAGACATTTGCTTTATAGTTGCGCTCGTGTCAGGGGGACCGAGTGGAGTCTAGTGGCGGTGTTTGGACCAGTGCTAGTGTTGCTGGGAACCATTTGGGGGTACGGTGGTCCCAAGGTCATTGTGAGTTGTTGACCGTTGTAGGGCAGGCATAGGCAGGCATGGCAGGCAGGCAGGCATGGCAGGCATAGTAGGCAGGCATAGCAGGCATAGGCAGGCATAGGCAGGCATAGGCAGGCAGAGCAGGCATGGCAGGGATAGGCGGGCATAGCAGGCATAGGCAGGCATAGGCAGGCAGAGCAGGCATGGCAGGGAGAGGCGGGCATAGCAGGCATAGGCAGGCAGAGCAGGCATGGCAGGCATAGGCGGGCATAGCAGGCATAGGCAGGCATGGCAGGCAGGCAGGCAGGCATGTCAGGCATAGCAGGCATGGCAGGCAGGCAGGCATGGCAGGCATAGTAGGCGTAGGCAGGCAGGGCAGGCATAGCAGGCATGGCAGGCATAGGCAGGCAGAGCAGGCATGGCAGGCATAGGCAGGCAGAGCAGGCATGGCAGGCATAGGCAGGCATAGCAGGCATAGCAGGCATGGCAGGCATAGGCAGGCATGGCAGTCATAGCAAGCTTAGTGGCTTGATAGCTGTTGAGAGGGTCCAGCTTCTTGTTATCAGTCTTTACGGCTTTGGTTAGTTTTTGTCTTTAGAGGACTTGGTGGGCAGACCGTCGGTCCTGGCGGTGGTACCCACTGAGAACTCCCTCCTTTGGTGTAGTTCTCACACCCTCTGGGGGTTTTCCCCCTTCTTTTTCCTTCCTCTCCTTTGTTTTGCGGAGTCTTAGCGGGTGTTGCTGATTCTGCGGTTGTTGATCGAGGCGAGGGAGTCGCGAGCTAGATCCCTACCCATGTTTGGAGAGTAGCGGTACCCCTTCAGAGGAGAGCTTCAGTAGATTAGTTGTTTTATTTCCTCTTTTGAGAGACTGATGTAGTGAGGCTGATATGTATCGAGAGACTGTACATTGTTGTATTATTTTTCAGTTGTACAGTGGTTGTTTTTAGTTATACAGCAGTTTTATCTTATAGCTCTGATATCTGTTAGCTGTAGCACTTTTCTTGCAGGTAGGACGCTTCGCCTATGCGGAGTTTGGCATAGGTGGCGGATCTGTTGGCGAGCCCGGGTCGCAGTTTCGACCCCGGGGCGTGACAGATTAGAGTGGTATCAGAGCCTAGGTTGTAGGTCGTGGTGGACTTAGAAACCCTAGGCTTATGGTTTGACCCTTGGTTGACTTCGTGAGAGTCGTGGCTTTTAGCGAGAGTCCTGATTGAGTTTTATACCTCTCCCAAGGGACGGGAAGAGTGATTGGCATGTTTATTCTCCTAAGAGATTATGTTGGCTGCAGACAACATAATGCTGTGGAACGGGTGACATGCTTTAGACTTTCGCTGGATTGGGTCGAGCGTTGTTGTGTGCTGTTTCGTTGTTTCGTCGTGGCGAGCGGTGTCTCCCCGACGCTGGGTTTTGACCCGTGTGTATCCTGTCTTAGCAGTTGAGCTTGAGCGGTTGGTTTTGGGCCGGACACCCGGATTGAGGTCAGGGAACTCCAGACCCAGATGACAGGATTGTCAGAGGCTTATCAGCGACAGAGTGAGCAGCTGGTCTCGGTGACACAGTTGTCGGAGCACTGAGTAGCCCCCTCTGTGCCAATGTTTAGTGTCGAGGCACCGAGGCAGGGTGGATAGTTGACGGCAGAGGAGCTGTGGGACATGATCGATCTATTGAGCCAGATTTGGCAGATGATCCACCCTGACTCGTAAGATTGAGTTTGGAGCCTTTGGAGGCAGAGTCGTGGTTGGTGTTGATGGAGTGATTAATTGAGAGCCTCTCTGGGCTAGAGAGTGTATGCAGTTGTTGAACTGCGCGCTCCAGGTTTCGAGGGACGAAGCGCATAGGATATGTGAGACTGGGAGTGGTTTGCGCCAGGATACCTTTCAGCTTAGTTGGTCCCTCTGTTATGGATTATTGATGCCTCGGTGGAGTAGCCGTCGTGTATGGAGCGTGGCGCTGCAGTTCCTTTGGTTAGGGATCTGCCGCAAGGGGCGAGTTCGGGATATTGGCGCTTGGCGCCGGGTGATGGAGGACAGATCGGCCGGCAGAGGCATTTCTTATTTCTTTCTCCAAGGTATTGGATTTCTAAGATATCAGGGATCGGGTGGACCCCGATGGCAGTATCAGCGTTTGTATCGGAGTAGCGCAGCGGTAGCGTGGATTTGTTATCTGCGGAGGACCCTATTCGTCGCCTCAATGTGAGCAGAGACAGAGGTCGTACTCCCTTGTGCATAGTCCTGATTTTCAGGCAGATTGAGCGACAACCACCTGCATCGAGTGGATGAACCTGTGCCGCCCGGTTGGAGGGTGCCACGGTAGTGGATCGAGTTGTCGCAGGTGTGATTTCATCACAGCAGTCGGAGTTAGAGCCTGTTGTATTCCTGCATGGACTAGAGGCAGATTTGTTACCACGTGCACTCGAGGTACAGGTTCCTGTTAGTGCTGTGCAGGTGGAGGAGGCTTGTGGATCATGTCCAATGCAGTTGAGGCCGCGAGTTGTACCGGCAGACTTATTGGTAATTGTGGCAGTTGGTGTTTTGACCAGGTGCTTGAGATTGGTTGGCACAGTGCCACAGGATGTTAGACTGCAGAAAGAAAGGACTTTGACCTTCAGTGAGGCAGACGAGAGGGGGGCTTGATGGTTGAGATTACAAGAGCACACAGGTTGTAGCGACAGTGTGAGAGGTGCTTTTGGCGGCACCGGGATTCAAGGATATCTCTGTTGCCCACGAGATCCCGGGTGTGATTTCACCTGAGCTGTTTGTGATGCCGCCGGTTAGGGAGATAGAGATTGCATTTGCCGTGGTTCGGGGAACCGCGCCACCCTCGACAGCACCTCATTGGATGTCGCTTGTAGAGCTGAGAGAGCTGATGGCGCGGTTGCAGGATCTGATGGATTGAGGGGTCTGTTTGACCTAGTGCCATGTCGTTGATACACGACTCTGAGGGTCCTTTTATGGTTCGAGGGTAGACAGGCCCGGGTGGTATCTAGGACCTTTTGATGGAGTCGTGCTCCGACAGTTATAGTATGGTGCGAATACCTACTTGGAATCGGGCAGCCGAGGATCTTGCCTAGATGGCGTTCAGGATGCGGTAGGGCATCTTGAGCTCATAGGGAGGCCAAGTGGATTGATTAATGCCCTGCCACTCCTATGATTTGAGGAATTGTGCTCCAGCTATACTTGATTGGATTGGTAACAAGATCCTCCAGGGATATTTTTACTCCCAGAGCAACTTGGGGCATGAGGAGCACTTGTGGATGTGCTATAATGCTTAGGTGAAAGAAGCTGTATGCCAGATTATTGAGATTGCTACCAGCGCCAATGCTAGTATTTCCAGTGTTGGGAGAGATATCTGCGAGTTTTAGTGATGCCTCCTAAAGCGACTGTGGAATTACCGTTGGGTTATTGTTGAGCATTTTGGATTACCCCGACAGGGCCACTGTGATGGCGGATACCTGGCGCAGGAAAGCTGTCTGGGGATGAGTTTGATAATTCCACAGCTGGCGCTGTGTGGACTATTGGGGCAAACATGGCTTGTGGTTGTGTCCCTGAGGGTTCCTTTGGATGATAGACCGCGGCTGAGTAGTTCACTCGGATGGTCCAGATTCGGGAGTGACCGAGTGAGGACCTCTCCTTGTTAGGGCTCATTTTCTTATTGGTTAATCGTGTGGGTGTGCTTCGGGTTGCCTTGGTTGAGTTGACACAGGTTGTGGTTTGGTGTGTGTTGCACTGGTGGTTATCTGGTTTCCCCAACTTTGTTGGAACCCCGGTTGTATTTCATGTCTCAGCTCCGGAAGGTTATGTTTTTGGATTCCTCGCCCGTGATTGGCTCGCCCCATTTGAGATCTAGGAATGTTTGGAGTACGAGGGACGCCCGTTGCGAATTCTGGCTCGTGAGATTAGAGGTTGCGCAAACGGGCTATGCCGTACTGGATGTTGCTGTTGTTGTTGTTGGGGAGTAATCACGGGGAGTGAGTAATGACTTAGGAGCTGGAGATGATGATGTTGAGTACTTACCCTTGGTGTTTGTGACTTCTTGTGGAATTGAGCTAGTTTCGAGGACGAAACTTTCTTTAGTGGGGGAGGATGTGAGGACCTGGTTTTCCCCGATGTGATTACTAGTTGACCAGCCACTTCTGGGGGCCTTTGTGGCGTGTCGGTGGCGTTTGTACACCAATTGGACACTTTTGTTGGACTCGGTGTGTTAATTGGATCACGAGAGTAGTCAGATGGCCCCATTGAATGCTTAAAAGTGATTTCACGCGCAATGGATATTAGATTGGACTCGGGGCGAAATTTGGATAAAGGATCACCTCTCCGGATGTCTTCGGGAATCTTTAGAGTTGGAATTTGGTAAATCGGGCTATAGAAATGGACTCAGCGTGAAAATCGGATCAAGTGGGCTTTCCGGGGGCTTTCGGTAAATTTTCGGGTGAGAATTGGGAGAATCGGACACCGTATTTGGATTCAGCGCGCGAAATCGTTGAGATTCGACTATTTACTTGCTTTTTTCGGAGCCCGGTTAGCGCGCGCGTTTTTCGAGGCATGCACGGATCTCGAGACGTCGCGGCACGAATCCCGGGGTGCGCGCGGATCCTGAGGTCTGCTCGGGTGTACTGCGCGAGGGGGGGCGCAGACAGGCGCGTTGGGAAAACGCGCCTGACTGCGCGAGGTGACGCGGGGGGCCGCCACGTGGCGTGCCCCCATTCGCGCCCGCGCAGACGCGGGGGGACACGCGTCCGCTCGGTGTCACGCGCCCGGTGTGGCGCGGTGTCACGCGCCTGTGTGGCGCGTGCCGCGTGGCACAGGGGGCGCGCGCCTGCGCTTGGCGCACGCTGTCACGCCCCGGGGGATTAATTTAGCGGAAACGGATTACAAAGGGTATGTATTTTTTTTTTTTTTTTTTTTTTTTTTTTGAAAACCTTCTTCCCCGGCGCGTGCCCAGATCCGCCGCATATACAGGATCACTCTACAAACGGACAGAGTCTCCCCTGTATATGCACGGCGTCGCGGTTTGTGCAATCTTCAATAATGATTAGACATTCAATCACAACAATCCAAACATACAACCATTCACAATATGCTGAATAAACTCACGGCCGATTAGTTTGTAAGGATAAAACCCACAGTTGTTGAAACGGCGCCCACCCGGCACCCATATTTTGAAAACCCTTTTTCGAAAGCAACATAAACTCAGGGGTTTGGAAAACAGTGCCCACACGACACTTAGGTTTTGAAATCTATTTTCGCAAACCATAAATCCACAAGGTTTTCAAACGGTGCCCACACGGCACCCGAGTTTTGAAATAGTAGTTTTCGCAATCTGTTCTTTTATTTGCTACTTTATTTTCCAAAGCGGCCCACAGAGATGTAAAGAAAACTAAACAATTCATTTGTCACCGTACCGACATCCACACCGACCCCACGAGGGTATCGAGAACCATCCACAGTCTACAAATAATAAATGGAATGCGAAAGTAAGAGGTAGAGTACTGTTCCGGTCTCCTGGGACCCAAAACCTCTAGCCGCGGCCTCACCGTCGCCTAACTCACCCCCCCCTGTAGGACCCTGTCGCAAAGTGGGAAGTCAGCGACTAAACAAAAGTGATAATAGTAAAGCAGGTAAAGAAAACGTCCAACCGTAGTCTATCCGGAGCAACCACCCTCGCAAGGGAAAAGTAAAATCAAACACCTGTAAACCTGCAATACCCGATCCCGTCGGACAACTACACCGACGGATCGCACCGCGCCCAAGTCGGACAACTAAACCGAATGGGTCGCACCGCTCCCACGTCGGACAACTAAACCGACGGGTCGCACCGCTCCCACGTCGGACAACTAAACCGACGGGTCGCACCGCTCACACCTTGGCGCATCCAAGCCCCACAACTAAAGAGGCCCCACGCCGTCCTGTGGGTATACACGGGTCATGGACCACTTTTCCGGAAAAGCACACCCTTTGCGGTGGCCAAACCGCGGGTGCGCGTGTTGCAGCCGAGCATAGTAACCGTGAACCATATATATATCAATGTATGAGAACCGTATGAAATAACATATACATATCCGTGCATGAGAACCATATGAAACAATATATATATTCACTACATACACCTATCCATGCATGAGAGCCACATGAAACGATATATATATTCACTACATACACCTATCCATGCATGAGAGCCACATGAAACAATATGCATATCTAATCATAAGAACCGTAAAGCCATAACGAATAATTGATGCCTCCCTACGATGTTTAACCCAAGTACACATAAGGTTGACCCCGTCCAACATGATAGAATTAAATGTTAAGACTTAAGAATAAAAACCCACCTGAATGTAGGCCGATCCCGAGCTCCCGCTAGACACTGGGAGGCTGGTGCTGAACTGCTGGGACCTGAACAGTAACTGAAGTCAGAAACCGACCCACTAATACCCATCCCGGCAACACTACAGCGATACAACGCTAACACGGGGTAACTTAGCCGATTTACGGAACAAGATCCAATTCCCGCTCAACAAGAGCCTACGGAACTCTAACAAAATGCCTAGAGGGCGTGTAAATACTGTCTAAAGACAGCCAGGGTGTTACATTTGCAACTTGATCCCTAAACTTTTTCCAAAAAAGCATAGTTACACTATCTTGAACACTAAAACGACTTGATCTTCCAAACCGGGAAGCCAAAGACAGCGCCGTAAGTTTCAGCGTGTCCGAAATGACGAGACGAAGCTCGTGCTCACAGGCTTGGGCTTACACGAGGCCCGAGGGCAAAGTTGGCCCAATAAAACTAAGTCCCTAAAACCTAACTTAGCCAACCCACCTTACAACTCGATCTAACCAACAATTAGCATGAGCATCATGTTCTGGAAGGTACACAGGGTCGAGGGCTCACCTCAGGAGTGTCGCAGACCCGCCGGAGCAAGGCGGCCGAGTTGCACTTTAGCCAAAACTCAGTTTGGCCGAGGCTCGCTCAACTCGGGTTCAAGCTTTCAACTGGAGCAAGCAGCTGCTGGTGGAGGTTCCCAGAGGTGGTACAGTCACTGCCACCCCCAACTCCGGCGGCCCCGTGCGGCGGTTGGCCGGAGAAGGCACTCACGTGAACACCTTGGGTGCAATAATGGAGTATTAGGTTCCAGCCAATATAGCTCGCATGCAAAGGTTTGGATGAGATGCTCTCGACCAAAGGACCTTACCTGGGTGGTTGGCCGGCGACTGGGAGCGGCGGCGGCGACGGTGGTGATGCTCGGCCAAGAAAAGGGTGCAACTACCCCAAGCAAAAACCACACGTTAACATTCGCATGCAAATTAATGGGGAGCTCCAACATAACCATAAGAACCTACCCGAGTCGGTTTCCCACCTCGCGAAGCTCCGGGTTGGCCGGAAAACGAGTTCGCCGGAAAACTAGAGCTCTAATGGCGGGATCCGGTCCGGTGCTTCTGGGCCGGCGCAACCAGGACCCAAAGCTTCCTCCCAGCCCCGCAGTTCTTGCTGAGGTGGTGGCCGGCGACGGGGCAAGCGGCGGCGCCGGGCGGCAAAGATCGGTGGAGTTGCAATTTAGCCCGAACCTAGGGCAAGCCCGTACGGCATAGATCCTTCACGGATGACAGCCAAACTTGGAGGGCCTCTTGAAGTCGACGAGGGGAAGAGATGGAACGTCTCAGATCCCTCATCCAACGGCCGGATTGATCTCACGCCCGAAACCGATCGAATCTTGGTTTTCCGGCCACCCACGTCTCCGCCGGTTAACCGGAGCACGGCTGGCCACGGGGCTACACCAGGATGACCCTCACAATGTCAGAAGAGGAGTAGGAGGGTTCTTGGGCCAATAAAAATCAAGAAGAGAAGAAGATCTACCTCGTCGGAGCAAAGAAAGAAGAGATGGATGCCCCGCCGGCGACACGCGGCGGAGCAGGACGCCGGGGTTCCTCCGCTCGAGTCTCCAACGCGTAGAGACGACTCCAGATGTGATCTGGAGCAATCCCTAGCCCACTTGTTGCTTCCTTCTTCACCCAAACCCGAGATCAAGTTTCCTTCTTGAACCCTCTCCTAATCCGGCGAGGTGCAGCGGCGGCCGGCGCGCTACCCGACGAGTGCGGCAGAGGAGGTGTAGAGGTGGTTGAGGGGTGCGGCTAGGGCATACACCTCGGGGTTTAGGGTTCCTTGGAACCCTAGCTCGAGTAGATGTTGTATATAAATATAGGTTAAAGGTGAAACCATTTCACTTTAACCCCTCTAAGCCAGCAAATTCAAACCCAGACCCTCACAGCAATATTATCTCACACCTAGGTCCCTCACTAAACCAGTGGGACGAAAATCGAGGCGCAATTATAGGGATTATTGTGCAATTACTGTGTTTTCCACTGTATTTCACACTTTTCGAGGTGTTTCTGTCGTCGGAACGAAAAATGGACTTCGCCACGACGTCCGGCTCGACGAAACCTATCAGGTAGCGATTTTTGATTTTCGAGAAACTGCCCAGATAAAAACTCGGTCCATAAATACTGTGCCCAAATACAGTTATTGCGCTTTTCGAGACTCTAGGGTCGTCAAACGAAAATTCCGTCAATGTCATTGCGTCCAAAATGACGAAACCATTCAAAACGACTACCTGGATCACTATGTTCGGAATCCGAACAGTGAAACAGTCAGCGTTGCATTCGTCGGGGTGTCGAAAAAATTAAAGGGGTTACTATTCATCTACAGTGTTAACTTAAAAACACTGTGCGCAGGCCGCTGTTACATGGGTCCCGATAATTCGCTCGCTTCTTCATCGATTTCTGGAAGATCCGATCGTCAGATCGAAAAGTACTGAATATGAATCTCGCTCAATTCGACGAGACGATCGCAACGGTCAATTCGGATTTCCCAGATCATGTCCGGATTGGAAAATAGCCTTTTTGCCTCGTAAATCGTGCAACTTGCACACTGGCGTTTGACCATATAGGCCAACAGGGGTCCTTTGAATTCGAAACCAGATCAAAATTCACTTTTAGACTATTTATTAAAAATAAAATATTTCGAGTTTCTACATCACTTACAACTTAAAAGAAGTTTCGTCCCCGAAACTTACAACTTAAAAAAAAAGTTTTATTCCCGGAGCTTACAACCTGCAGTCATATTTTATGAAAAGCTCAAAAAGTTTATTCGAGGGCTACAAGTCAGTCGCAAGGTATCGACAACTCTAAGGCTACTAATTTAGACCCAATCTGATACTCCCCATTACAGGGCAGAGTATTTCCTCAGTTCTTTCGACAGTCCGTTGCCTGCAGCCAACGTGCTTACCAAAAGGAACAGCGAAATACCATAGATCTGTCGCCAACAACTAGTTGGGGACGCAACTCCTATCAGAAGGTATATCGCATACCTCCCAACACAATCTCAGTGCTAAAAACATAACCTTTATCAAGGATTACTACCACCTCGTGGTCACAAACATCACCATGACTAACACATAGGCGAGTCCACGTCGATCCACAAAATCTGTGCAAAAGGTGGGGTCAATTTGCATCCGTCCCAAACAGGGTTACCATCAGGCCCATAGGCCATTGAATTATGACACGGGGACACTGAAGGATCAACAACTTGTTCAGCCTCTAAGCAAAGTGTGAGGCTAGTGCAATAATAGCAGTCATCTACTGCGGTGCCATCAGCTGGACGATTACGACAAGAACAGTGATTTAACCTCTAACCACTGTAACTGATCCGAGCACTCTGGCTCCATTCAAACATCAAGCCCACAGCCGAAACCATGACCGCGGCTAACCCTGCACTAACAACGATCCCAAACCAGAGTGCGTACGACTAATAACCGAAACAACGAGACTCAACTGTGTGAAACACACCTGAGCTCCAAACCACTATGCCAATACCCTGCGCTCTCTTGTGAACACAAGTCATCCTAGGGTTCGTTCCTAACCAAATACCCAGGTATCGGATCGGAAAGGCGGAATTTTGTGCATCGGAAACTGTGCAACTCACGCACCGGTATGCAAATCACTAAGGTTAGATCTGCTTCCTCGCCCGCAAGCACACTAGAATTTTCTCGAGTGCTACATCACTCACACCTTAAAAGAAGTTTCATCCCCGAAACTTAAATACGCCAGGAATCCAATACATGGGAAGAGTGGCCAAACATGTCCGACTTGCGCTTCCCATTGGCCTTGCGCCCCTCGTGATCTGTACTGCTTCACAATCACAAACTCGCAACCCAAAACCTCAAGACTATGCCTTGGTCATGGGGAGCTGGCGACAAAACCCAAGAAGCACGGTCCTACTTCCGTCTTGGCACCCGAGGGGGTGCGACACTCTGATTAACCTCTACCGCTCGGTCCCAATCCATTGCCCTTCCAAGCACCATGCACTGAGCCGAGCTGCATACCCCCAGACCAAACGATCACATTCCCAACTAGGAGTATTCTAAGCTCTAGGTCCGCTCAACAAAAGAAAGAATCAAGCCCAAACGAACAAGATTTGCTAGCCCCGGTGGTCTCTTTTCTCAACCCTAGGGGGAATCCCAAGACCCCACCGTGACGATTCCTACAACCATCGCAGTGACCACAGCAAAGAGCCGAACCATGGGTAACAACCGTAGGGGAAGAGTCCTCATACCTACCCCTACCCTATCCAAGATGCAAAAGAATCGGCCGACTCTCTGCTGTAACCTAAAACCCGTTGTCCTGGAAGGTACAATTTTAGGCAAAGAGACTACCCAGCTACTCACGACCGACAAAACGGCCGCTTCACTAACAACCACCGGCGGATTACCCTACCACCAGTTGCCGTTACTAACGACGACCAAAGCGTTGGCAGAGGGAGGGGTTCGAAAAACATCACCCGGCGCAACGATCTGCTGTGATAACAGCCGCACCAAGTGCATGAACACCTGTCAGCAGGCCCACCGTGTCCCACGCTGGTTGCTTAATCCATTGATTCCTAGCAACCATCAATACCTCGGTGGCAGCCGGCCTCGATCCCAGCCCCCCATAACAACACTACTACACGAGCCAAAACAACACGACTACACAAACGCGACAACCGAGCTAAACCGAGAAACAAAACTTAACCCGTACTCACACACCACACAAGTCAGTTCTAGACTCCGCTAGCATAGCACTCAACCAACTATCGAGAAAACGGGACCTATACTTTTCCCCCCGCTCCCCTGATCACTCGCGTTCTACGCTTCTATGCCTTATTCATTTCATTCATTCGTAGCTTAGTGTGGTATCTCCGTGGATGTCGGACTCTGACTGTTGTGATTAAAGAAATTGTCTCTGATACCATCTAAATCTGTCACGCCCCGGGGGATTAATTTAGCGGAAACGGATTACAAAGGGTATGTATTTTTTTTTTTTTTTTTTTTTTTTTTTTGAAAACCTTCTTCCCCGGCGCGTGCCCAGATCCGCCGCATATACAGGATCACTCTACAAACGGACAGAGTCTCCCCTGTATATGCACGGCGTCGCGGTTTGTGCAATCTTCAATAATGATTAGACATTCAATCACAACAATCCAAACATACAACCATTCACAATATGCTGAATAAACTCACGGCCGATTAGTTTGTAAGGATAAAACCCACAGTTGTTGAAACGGCGCCCACCCGGCACCCATATTTTGAAAACCCTTTTTCGAAAGCAACATAAACTCAGGGGTTTGGAAAACAGTGCCCACATGACACTTAGGTTTTGAAATCTATTTTCGCAAACCATAAATCCACAAGGTTTTCAAACGGTGCCCACACGGCACCCGAGTTTTGAAATAGTAGTTTTCGCAATCTGTTCTTTTATTTGCTACTTTATTTTCCAAAGCGGCCCACAGAGATGTAAAGAAAACTAAACAATTCATTTGTCACCGTACCGACATCCACACCGACCCCACGAGGGTATCGAGAACCATCCACAGTCTACAAATAATAAATGGAATGCGAAAGTAAGAGGTAGAGTACTGTTCCGGTCTCCTGGGACCCAAAACCTCTAGCCGCGGCCTCACCGTCGCCTAACTCACCCCCCCCTGTAGGACCCTGTCGCAAAGTGGGAAGTCAGCGACTAAACAAAAGTGATAATAGTAAAGCAGGTAAAGAAAACGTCCAACCGTAGTCTATCCGGAGCAACCACCCTCGCAAGGGAAAAGTAAAACCAAACACCTGTAAACCTGCAATACCCGATCCCGTCGGACAACTACACCGACGGATCGCACCGCGCCCAAGTCGGACAACTAAACCGAATGGGTCGCACCGCTCCCACGTCGGACAACTAAACCGACGGGTCGCACCGCTCCCACGTCGGACAACTAAACCGACGGGTCGCACCGCTCACACCTTGGCGCATCCAAGCCCCACAACTAAAGAGGCCCCACGCCGTCCTGTGGGTATACACGGGTCATGGACCACTTTTCCGGAAAAGCACACCCTTTGCGGTGGCCAAACCGCGGGTGCGCGTGTTGCAGCCGAGCATAGTAACCGTGAACCATATATATATATCAATGTATGAGAACCGTATGAAATAACATATACATATCCGTGCA
Source organism: Tillandsia leiboldiana (assembly GCA_029204045.2). NCBI lineage: Eukaryota > Viridiplantae > Streptophyta > Magnoliopsida > Poales > Bromeliaceae > Tillandsia > Tillandsia leiboldiana. The sequence continues at coordinate 34,861,152 of CM055066.1, forward strand.
TGAGAACCATATGAAACAATATATATATTCACTACATACACCTATCCATGCATGAGAGCCACATGAAACGATATATATATTCACTACATACACCTATCCATGCATGAGAGCCACATGAAACAATATGCATATCTAATCATAAGAACCGTAAAGCCATAACGAATAATTGATGCCTCCCTACGATTTTTAACCCAAGTACACATAAGGTTGACCCCGTCCAACATGATAGAATTAAATGTTAAGACTTAAGAATAAAAACCCACCTGAATGTAGGCCGATCCCGAGCTCCCGCTAGACACTGGGAGGCTGGTGCTGAACTGCTGGGACCTGAACAGTAACTGAAGTCAGAAACCGACCCACTAATACCCATCCCGGCAACACTACAGCGATACAACGCTAACACGGGGTAACTTAGCCGATTTACGGAACAAGATCCAATTCCCGCTCAACAAGAGCCTACGGAACTCTAACAAAATGCCTAGAGGGCGTGTAAATACTGTCTAAAGACAGCCAGGGTGTTACATTTGCAACTTGATCCCTAAACTTTTTCCAAAAAAGCATAGTTACACTATCTTGAACACTAAAACGACTTGATCTTCCAAACCGGGAAGCCAAAGACAGCGCCGTAAGTTTCAGCGTGTCCGAAATGACGAGACGAAGCTCGTGCTCACAGGCTTGGGCTTACACGAGGCCCGAGGGCAAAGTTGGCCCAATAAAACTAAGTCCCTAAAACCTAACTTAGCCAACCCACCTTACAACTCGATCTAACCAACAATTAGCATGAGCATCATGTTCTGGAAGGTACATAGGGTCGAGGGCTCACCTCAGGAGTGTCGCAGACCCGCCGGAGCAAGGCGGCCGAGTTGCACTTTAGCCAAAACTCAGTTTGGCCGAGGCTCGCTCAACTCGGGTTCAAGCTTTCAACTGGAGCAAGCAGCTGCTGGTGGAGGTTCCCAGAGGTGGTACAGTCACTGCCACCCCCCACTCCGGCGGCCCCGTGCGGCGGTTGGCCGGAGAAGGCACTCACGTGAACACCTTGGGTGCAATAATGGAGTATTAGGTTCCAGCCAATATAGCTCGCATGCAAAGGTTTGGATGAGATGCTCTCGACCAAAGGACCTTACCTGGGTGGTTGGCCGGCGACTGGGAGCGGCGGCGGCGACGGTGGTGATGCTCGGCCAAGAAAAGGGTGCAACTACCCCAAGCAAAAACCACACGTTAACATTCGCATGCAAATTAATGGGGAGCTCCAACATAACCATAAGAACCTACCCGAGTCGGTTTCCCACCTCGCGAAGCTCCGGGTTGGCCGGAAAACGAGTTCGCCGGAAAACTAGAGCTCTAATGGCGGGATCCGGTCCGGTGCTTCTGGGCCGGCGCAACCAGGACCCAAAGCTTCCTCCCAGCCCCGCAGTTCTTGCTGAGGTGGTGGCCGGCGACGGGGCAAGCGGCGGCGCCGGGCGGCAAAGATCGGTGGAGTTGCAATTTAGCCCGAACCTAGGGCAAGCCCGTACGGCATAGATCCTTCACGGATGACAGCCAAACTTGGAGGGCCTCTTGAAGTCGACGAGGGGAAGAGATGGAACGTCTCAGATCCCTCATCCAACGGCCGGATTGATCTCACGCCCGAAACCGATCGAATCTTGGTTTTCCGGCCACCCACGTCTCCGCCGGTTAACCGGAGCACGGCTGGCCACGGGGCTACACCAGGATGACCCTCACAATGTCAGAAGAGGAGTAGGAGGGTTCTTGGGCCAATAAAAATCAAGAAGAGAAGAAGATCTACCTCGTCGGAGCAAAGAAAGAAGAGATGGATGCCCCGCCGGCGACACGCGGCGGAGCAGGACGCCGGGGTTCCTCCGCTCGAGTCTCCAACGCGTAGAGACGACTCCAGATGTGATCTGGAGCAATCCCTAGCCCACTTGTTGCTTCCTTCTTCACCCAAACCCGAGATCAAGTTTCCTTCTTGAACCCTCTCCTAATCCGGCGAGGTGCAGCGGCGGCCGGCGCGCTACCCGACGAGTGCGGCAGAGGAGGTGTAGAGGTGGTTGAGGGGTGCGGCTAGGGCATACACCTCGGGGTTTAGGGTTCCTTGGAACCCTAGCTCGAGTAGATGTTGTATATAAATATAGGTTAAAGGTGAAACCATTTCACTTTAACCCCTCTAAGCCAGCAAATTCAAACCCAGACCCTCACAGCAATATTATCTCACACCTAGGTCCCTCACTAAACCAGTGGGACGAAAATCGAGGCGCAATTATAGGGATTATTGTGCAATTACTGTGTTTTCCACTGTATTTCACACTTTTCGAGGTGTTTCTGTCGTCGGAACGAAAAATGGACTTCGCCACGACGTCCGGCTCGACGAAACCTATCAGGTAGCGATTTTTGATTTTCGAGAAACTGCCCAGATAAAAACTCGGTCCATAAATACTGTGCCCAAATACAGTTATCGCGCTTTTCGAGACTCTAGGGTCGTCAAACGAAAATTCCGTCAATGTCATTGCGTCCAAAATGACGAAACCATTCAAAACGACTACCTGGATCACTATGTTCGGAATCCGAACAGTGAAACAGTCAGCGTTGCATTCGTCGGGGTGTCGAAAAAATTAAAGGGGTTACTATTCATCTACAGTGTTAACTTAAAAACACTGTGCGCAGGCCGCTGTTACATGGGTCCCGATAATTCGCTCGCTTCTTCATCGATTTCTGGAAGATCCGATCGTCAGATCGAAAAGTACTGAATATGAATCTCGCTCAATTCGACGAGACGATCGCAACGGTCAATTCGGATTTCCCAGATCATGTCCGGATTAGAAAATAGCCTTTTTGCCTCGTAAATCGTGCAACTTGCACACTGGCGTTTGACCATATAGGCCAACAGGGGTCCTTTGAATTCGAAACCAGATCAAAATTCACTTTTAGACTATTTATTAAAAATAAAATATTTCGAGTTTCTACACACGCGCCCCTGTGCGGTGGACCGGCGGACTGTGGGGGCTTTGGGGGTGGTGCACCGTGGACCCGGTCCACGGGAGCCCTCCCTCCTCTCTTCCTTCTCTTATTCTTCCTTTTCCTCCCCGCGCACCATTTTCTTCTCCGATTTTGCTTCTTCTCCAACCGAGAGCGAGAGGGTGTGAGGGAGAGGGTTATGGGTGGTGCGGCGGTGCATCGTGGGGCTCGTGGAGCGCGCGAGGTTTTGCAACGGAGCAGTTGGGCGGCGCGGCGTAGTCGCGGTAGGTCCCGCGTGTAAGTTTTGCGGTATTTTTGGCACAGTTTTGAGGCATCCTTTTGGACATTGGATTTGACCCCTTATTCTTATCTGTGCTAGGGACCGTATTTTACTGCACCGTTTTGCGTGCGGACCCCGACGGTGTGCACCGTTTTGCGTGCGAACTCCGTTTTGCGTGCGGGTTTCGGCACCGTGTTCCGTTTTGCGTGCGGACTCCGTTTTGCGCGCGGGTTTCGGCACCGTGTTACATTTTGCGTGCGGACTCTATTTTGCGCGTGGGTTTCGGCACCATGCTCCGTTTTGCGTGCGGACTCCGGCGGTGTGCACCGTTTTGCGTGCAACTTGTTGTACGAGCTCGGATTGAGTCGTGCCTTTACACTCTTTGGATCTACGCATCTCAAGGATTACCGTCGTGTTTTTGGGGAATTTGCTGAGATTCGCCGAAGGTATACTTCTTTCCCCTTTACTGTGCGGCGTATTACAGTTGTGTTTGTTGTGGACTTTCGCGCTCTCCGCGTTGTGGAATTTGTAACTCGGCCTCCGGGACTCCGATTTTGGCGTGCAGGTACTCGTTTCGAAGGGCTCGACGCGACGATCGCGTCCGTATTTTTGGTGGATTTTTCTGAGTCCGTTCTTCAGGTGAAAATTGCACATCTTCAGGGCTGGTTCCAGCAGATGGTGTATACTTGGATATTTTAGCATAAAATGTAACCTTGGACCTTTTGTTGTACCCAGGAGGGTTCGCGAGTATTTTTGGAACACTGCTAGGAGCCAAGGTTTGCGCAACATGTACCGTGGTTACGGGTTCAGCTGATTGTGCGTGCAAGTGGCCACGCTCTTCACCGGCTCCAGGTTTGCCTTGGATTGAGCACTTCAGGTGGGTAAGCTTAATTTAGTAACTGTATAAGATTTTTATATCATGGTGAATGTAAGTGCACATGTGGGGTTATCATCCCTCTATGATTGATAACAGGCGTATTTGATGTGCAACCGATATGAGCGAGAGGTAAGCAAGGGATGGCCCACTTGGGTGAGATTGGTATACCATAGTAGGAATGTTTTAGCATGCTTTACTAATATATGCTTTTCCCACTTTTATTATTTCTGAGAACAAAGCATGCGTGCATGGACATGTAGTTAGGCCATCTTTTACCGCTACACTACTTTTGGAACTTGACTTAGGAGAAACCATGTTATCCTTTTCTCCTTCTTTGTTAGTCAGGTGGTCTGTGTTGCTCAGGTTCGAGCAGGGGTTCTGGGTAGTGTAGTCGGGACTCGGTGTCTGGGACAGGTTGGATTAGTAGTGGGGCTCTGCGGCAACCGCGGATATTGGGCGGTTGACCGGACATTTATTTATGCACCAGATTGGGTATCTGATTTCTCTAGTGGATGGGTTTTCCCAGTTTGATCAGAGTCATGATCCAGTCCTGCTGATTATGATACTTATGTTTCTGGATACTGAGATACTTTACTCGTGTGGGTCGCTCCCCTCGAGTGCCACTCCGGAGTGCGCGGCAGACAGACTTTGAGTCCTTGAGACTCCTTTGCTTCGGTGTTATGCGTAGGCTGGCATACCCGTCGCGGCAGGCAGAGCAGGCAGTACCAGTGTCTACTGGTGGCATTAGATTGGGCTTATTACAGACATTTGCTTTATAGTTGCGCTCGTGTCAGGGGGACCGAGTGGAGTCTAGTGGCGGTGTTTGGACCAGTGCTAGTGTTGTTGGGAACCGTTTGGGGGTACGGTGGTCCCAATGTCATTGGGAGTTGTTGACTGTTGTAGAGCAGGCATAGGCAGGCATGGCAGGCAGGCAGGCATGGCAGGCATAGTAGGCAGGCATAGCAGGCATAGGCAGGCATAGGCAGGCATAGCAGGCATAGGCAGGCATAGGCAGGCAGAGCAGGCATGGCAGGGATAGGCGGGCATAGCAGGCATAGGCAGTGTAATGTACCAGATTTATGGTATATAAATAATATAAATAAAAATGGTATGAAATACTATTTTTATTGGATTCGGAGAAAAGTGCTAAATTATGGTTTATTCAAAATAGGGGAGAGTGTAGTACATCGATTTCCGCGAAAAGGCGGAGTTCAGCAAAAATACTTGTAACACATTTCAAATGTGATTACAAGTGAGTTGGATGCATTTCGAATCGATACAAAAGTCATCGAGTCGAAAAGTGAGTTGGAGTTGAGAAATTGAAGCTTCAGTTGTGAAGCATAGGTCCTTGTTTGGCGATTTCCGCAGAAAGTGCGAAATTCAACAAGAACACATTTCAAATGTAATTACAAGTGAGTTGAAAGCATTTCGAATCGATACAAAAGTCATCGAGTCGAAAAGTGAGTTGTAGTTGGAAATCGAAGCTTCAAGCTTGTAAAAGGTAGACCCACGTTCGCCGAATTCGCAAAATGGCGAAATGCGGCGAGAAGACTTGTAATATGTTTTAAATATGATTACAGTCGAGTTCGGTGTGTTTCGGGCTGACGCGATGGGCATCGGGTCGAAAAGTGACTTGAACCCCAAGGACTTAGCAAATTCTGGAATTTCTGAAATTCGTAATCACGAAGCATTTTCGGAGCCCTGTTTCGGAGGCTTCGAGTGGCCCAAAAATTTAAAAGAAATCGTGGGGTGTCTCACAAAAGTTTTCTGAGTAAAAGGGGTGAAAAACCTAGGTGAGCGATTAAGGAAAAATTGGAGAACGAAGCGAAGAAAAATGCTTCGTAAATTCTGGAACTGCAGTTTCTGACAGTTCAGTTTATCGCGAAGCCTTTTCGGGGCTCTCTTTCGAGGGCTTAGAGTGGCCCAAAAATTTAAAATAAATCGTGGGGTGTCTTACAAAAGTTTTCTGATTAAAAGGGGTGAAAAACTTAGGTGACCGATTAAGGAAAAATTGGAGAACGAAGCGAAGAAAAATGCTTCATGAATTCTGAAACTGCAGTTTTTGACAGTGCAGTTGATCGCGAAGCTTTTTCGGGGCTCTCTTTCGAGGGCTTAGATTAGTCCAAAAATTTAAACAAAATCGTGGGAAGTTTAAGAAAAATTTGCTGAATAAAGGGGAGAAGAAAAATTACGATTTTGTTTTCCCAGTTGACGGAAAAATGCGGAGAAAGAGGGCTACCCGAAATTGCTCTTTGCAGAGGCAAAAGTGCAGGATTGGAGGGCATTTTGGGGAAAAATGGTTTAGTTGAGGGCAAAAGTGTAATTTCACAATTCCTCTCCAACTACCCACCTGCAGGGCATTGAAACACTCTCTCTCTCTCTCTCTCCCACTTGAACTGTGACGCCCCACTTCCCAGGGGGTCACCCATCCTAGAACTACTTTAGCACTAGCACGCTTAACTCTCATGTTCCTCTTGGATCTTGCTACCATCCAAAATGCTATAGCCGGGTTAGAGATTTAGTCCTATTATATCATTTATATAGAGGACTAATCCAAATTCCGGGGGTGTCACATTCTTCCCCCCTTTAAGCCCTGACGTCCACGTCAGGCTCAAGCACACTCACAAGCACCAGGCGATGTGAGACTCGTCTCGCTAGCCTTAGCCGACCTTGTGAGGAGCTGCACTCCACTCACAATGGTCATTAGCCGGGGAGCCTCGCTCTACCCGCTATATAACCCTGGCTCAGCCGAGACTCATCTCACATTTCCGGCTGGTGAATGGCTCTGATACCAACTGTGACGCCCCACTTCCCAGGGGGTCACCCATCCTAGAACTACTTTAGCTCTAGCACGCTTAACTCTCATGTTCCTCTTGGATCTTGCTACCATCCAAAATGCTATAGCCGGGTTAGAGATTTAGTCCTATTATATCATTTATATAGAGGACTAATCCAAATTCCGGGGGTGTCACATGAACCCTCACCCTCTCTCTGTTTGAGCATGAAACGAAAGAAGAAGGAGAAGAAGAAAAAGAAGGAAGAAGAGAAAGAAGAAAGGAGAAGAAGAAGAAGAAGAAGAAGAAGAAGAAGATGGGAGTGTATCTCCCTCCCTCCCTCTCAGTTTTTCTAAAAGGGTACTCTTCCCCTCCTCCTTCTCCTCTTTCTTGTGCAAAAAAAAAAGGGGGGACTGCAGCTGCTGCTGCTGGATTAAGGCAGCAGCAGCTGCCAAGTAGCTGCGTATGCAGCCACTCTGCTGCTAGGCAGCAGCAGCTGCGCAGCAATGCTGCTGGCTGGCAGCAGCTATGCTGCTGGCTAGTAGCAGCATTTCTGCTGGCATTTGCTGGCCAGCAGCAGCTGCACCAGCAGCAGCAATGCTGCTGGCCAGCAACTGCACCAGCTGCAGGAGCTACTGCAGGGCAGCAGCTGTGCATGCTGCTGCCCAGCAGCAGGGTTTGACTTGAGAGAAAAGAAAGAAAAAGAAGAATGAAAGAAGAAAGAGAAGAAAGAATTGAAAGAAAAAGAAGAAAGAAAGAAGAAAGAGAAGAAAGAATTGAAAGAAAAAGAAGAAAGAAAGGAGAAAGAGAAGAAAGAATTGAAAGAAAAAGAAAAGAAGAAAAAAATCTCTTCTTTCTTCTTTTTCTTTCAATGAGCGAGATCGGTAAATTGGGGGAAACGCTCAAATTGAGTTTCTCTCCGATTTTTGAATACGAATTATGGATTTTTGCCAATGTGCAAAATCGGTAAATTGGGGGAAACGCTCAAATTGAGTTTCTCTCCGATTTTTGTATACGAATTATGGATTTTTGCCAATGTGCAAAATCGGTAAATTGGGGGAAACGCTCAAATTGAGTTTCTCTCCGATTTTTGAGTGCGAATTTCGGATTTTGCCAATGTGCAAAATCGGTAATTGTAGGGAATTGCTCAAATTGAGTTTTTCTCAAATTTTTGGGAGCATTTTGACCCCGGATCGAGTTGAGCAAGTTTCTTTTTGGCAACATACCACGGGTTGATCATTTCTCTCTCATTTCTATAAACCAATCAAAAAGTAGCCTTTTTGTGGGGAAAGTGATCTAATAAGGGTTGTCCCCCTTTTTCTTGCCAAAAAGGGTTGATTTCACCGCTTTGTTAAATTTAGTGAATCACATGAAAGCAACTGCTTTATTTTTCATTCCTTACAACGTAGGGAAACCCAGAGGCAAAAAGAGCTAGAATTGGCTCCTCCAGGAACCAAGAAAGCACACCGAGGTGGGGGATTCTGCCGAAATTGGGTGACCTCTCCCCTTGCTCCTTTGCTTTTCGATCCAGAAGCATGATAGTAGCCTGTTAGAGGCGTTAGGGAATTATGATAGTAATTGCATGCGTAGTGAATAAATGCTATTCTATGATGGATATGAAAATAATTGCATGCGTAGAAGTAAACAATTAATTATTATTGTGATCATGCTAGGGTGTAACCCTAGGAACCATGTGAAAGTATAAGGGAAAAGAGATGCATGATGGTAGTGAGACTTAGGAGAAAACCTAGATTAGGTCTAACGAGTGGCATGATGAACTAGGAGAATACACCTAGATGGACGAGTGGCATTACCTTAGGAAAATAACCTAAGGTTGAGAATAGAGTGTTCAACATAGAGTCAGAGAACTCTAGGTTAAACAGGTTATGGAACTTATGTAAAGGAACCTAAGGCGAACTAGTGGAATTAAACTCTAGTGATGAAATAGAGTTAGTGCAACCCTAAGTTAAACATGGAACAGGAAAATAGAGTTATTATAACTCTAGGATTCAGTGAGAAATCAGGAAAAGGGGGATTAGATCTCCAAGTCATAGAATTAAACAAATATAATCCTAGAAAGTCATAGGCCGTCTGGGTAAATTGACAAATAATTTAACTCCAATCTGAGTTAAATAAAGGAAAGGAAAAATTGGGAAATAGAATTAATAAACTCTAAGTTAGATAAAATTGATAGTAACTAGTGTCCTTGTGACGTAGTGTAATCTTATGGGTATTTGAGAACAAGCAAGAAAAGTTTAAAAGGGGCTAGGATACCAAAGATATTGCCAAGTGGCAAAATAAGTGTAAATGTAAATGAACAGGATGTTCAAACCTATATTGGTGTTGGAGACACCCAAATTATCCTAGAGTAAAGAACTTAGGATAAAAGAGATAATAGCTCGAGAGAGAGCTAAAAGTGATTAATAAGCAAGACAAGCAAATTGCTCAAGATAGAGCTAAAAGTGATTAATAAGCAAGACAAGCAAATTGCTCAAGATAGAGCTAAAAGTGATTAATAAGTAAGACAAGCAAATTGCTTGAAATAAAAGAGAAAAAGTAAAAGAATAGCATTGAGGCATGAATGCTAACGGGAGGGTTGAGCATATGTCACTCCCGGGTAGATGAGTGCTAGGGTGCCTTAAACTCATCTGAGCCTAAAGTGTAAAGAGAGTGGTTAAAGATAGAGAATGATTAATGAAAGGTAAAAAGGATAAGATAAAATACATTGGGCCGAGCACTACGGGAGGCGATGCCACAACCTGTTCTTGTTTGATTGGGGTTGTAGGCATGCGTCTTTTGGAACCCTCGGACCCGGTAAATGTAAACTGCAAAAGAAAAAGCTAAATGGCTATTGGGAGGGTTGAGCATAGGTCACTCCCAAGTTAATTAAAGAATTAAAGCTAAGTTGCCAACGGGAGGGTTGAGCATATGTCACTCCCGGGGGAAGTGTGTGAGCAAGACTCAGCTTCCCACGTAAAGGCAAAACAAAGAGCTTAAGGCAAAAGAAAAGATAAAGATAAGACGGGCGGACCTACGGTGAAACCAGCCCATGTTGGAGGTACGGGCAGTATCCCTCTCCCGGGTAGAGACCCGTTCGGGACGTTTCTTCCGTAGGACGGGGTAACACTTGCGGGTGTTACCGGCAACCTTAGAAGTCTTATCTTATGGTAGCAGGACTACCGGGCTGGGGCCCATTGGATAAGAATTTCTGAGGGTTAACTTGAACTAAAGCACCAGAATATAAAGAGTAAAGAAAAATAGAGTGGCCGAGGTGGCCGGGTTAGTTTGACCCTGTATACAGCGGCATAGTGGCCGAGTTGGTGCTTAGCAGCCTAGTGTGGCTAGAAAGTGTACTGCTGAGTTGATGAGTATATACAGACAGTGATGTATCATTTTGTATAGCCGCATTTTGATATTGAGGATTTTAGTTTCCTAGCACTATTATTATTGCTTCCATTGGACCAAGTGGTGTAGGACACTTTTTCTCGGTGGTTGAACCCACTGGGAACTCTGTCAGGAGTTCTCACACCCCTTGGGTGCACCCCCCACAGGTTCAGGTATGGATGCAGCGATCGCGACAGTTCAGAGGCAGACGGCGAGGTATACGACAGGGGCAAGGGCCCAGCAGCATAGAGACCTAGAGGGTCTAGCAGAGGTATCCCGTTTTATATTTCTTGAGTGAACTATGTATGGTGAGGAAATTATGTAAAGGAATTGTAATAATTTTAATTGCAAGTTCAGAGATGTATAGTGTAATAGTTAAATTTTATGGTTCACTCTTGTATGCTTCCATTTTCGCTTTAGTTAGTGCAGAAATTTAAATTTATAGTGATTTTTAGTACTTTGATATTGAGCTTCCGCATACACTTGTAGTGTTATTATGGATGTTACCGTTCCTTTCGGGTAGGAAAATGTCTTACCCGATTGGCGGGTCTGTTGGCGTGCCCGAACCGTACAAATTGGCGGACTCGGGGCGTGACAGGCAGGCATAGGCAGGCAGAGCAGGCATGGCAGGCATAGGCGGGCATAGCAGGCATAGGCAGGCATGGCAGGCAGGTAGGCATGGCAGGCATAGCAGGCATGGCAGGCAGGCAGGCATGGCAGGCATAGTAGGCATAGGCAGGCAGGGCAGGCATAGCAGGCATGGCAGGCATAGGCAGGCAGAGCAGGCATGGCAGGCATAGGCAGGCATAGGCAGGCAGAGCAGGCATGGCAGGCATAGGCAGGCATAGCAGGCATAGCAGGCATGGCAGGCATAGGCAGGCATGGCAGTCATAGCAAGCTTAGTGGCTTGATAGCTGTTGAGAGGGTCCAGCTTCTTGTTATCAGTCTTTACGGCTTTGGTTAGTTTTTGTCTTTAGAGGACTTGGTGGGCAGACCGTCGGTCCTGGCGGTGGTACCCACTGAGAACTCCCTCCTTTGGTGTAGTTCTCACACCCTCTGGGGGTTTTTCCCCTTCTTTTTCCTTCCTCTCCTTTGTTTTGCAGAGTCTTAGCGGGTGTTGCTGATTCTGCGGTTGTTGATCGAGGCGAGGGAGTCGCGAGCTAGATCCCTACCCATGTTTGGAGAGTAGCGGTACCCCTTCAGAAGAGAGCTTCAGTAGATTAGTTGTTTTATTTCCTCTTTTGAGAGACTGATGTAGTGAGGCTGATATGTATCGAGAGACTGTACATTGTTGTATTATTTTTCAGTTGTACAGTGGTTGTTTTTAGTTATACAGCAGTTTTATCGTATAGCTCTGATATCTGTTAGCTGTAGCACTTTTCTTGCAGGTAGGACGCTTCGCCTATGCGGAGTTTGGTATAGGTGGCGGATCTGTTGGCGAGCCCGGGTCGCAGTTTCGACCCCGGGGCGTGACAGGCCACTGCACCTACTACTTCAAAAGGGAAAGCCCCTGCTGCAACCTCGAAGGCGAAGACTCCGCCAACTGCCGCAGAAAAAAGGCAAGGCCCCAATGAAAGAAACTCCGGCTAAAACTAAGAGAAAGAGCGTTGCCAGGAAGAGAGGGAGTGCTCGAGGAATATCAATTGAGGAGCCACTAGCAAGCCAGCCTCCTCCAAAAGATTTCATAAGCTCTGAGAGAATCAAGGACTTCGAGAAAAGAGAATGCATTGGTGAGCGACATGTGAATGTCAAAGCTCTAACAGAGCGCTCTGCATTATTTGGAACACTTTTTGAACAAGCGGGACTTGCACCGATTTGCAACTTCCCAGAATCTTCAGGCTACTGTCTTCACCTTGTCAGGATATTCTACCAAAATGGATCTAGATTGGTAGATCTTGAAGACGGTCCAAAAGAGTTTCAAACTTCTGTCAGGAATGTCAAGCTGAAGATTACACCTCAACTGATTGGTGAGGTGTTAGGAATGAAAGCTAAAGTTCATGGTGCTCATTACCTAAAAGGTCATGTTTTCAGCAATACAACCTGGAGAGTGGATGTTAATGGAATTTGTCTTCCAGATACTCTATCGACGGGAAATTCAATCTTTTCAAAAGAACTTCGACCGGAGCATCGTTACTTGAATTTCATTGTTTGCTACAACATCCTACCTAACATGCAAACAAAAATTCTTAGATGGGATCGAATGTTGTTCCTTTATCTTCTTGGAAACCCAGCAGCAGCCTTGGGATCGAACTTCAACATTCCCTATCTCATCTGGTCGAGAATGGCAAGGTATGTGGAGCATGCTCATCCTACAGAACGACTTCCATTCCCAATGATCATAATGCGCATTCTTCGCAAGTTTAAGATCGACACTAGTGCAAGCTCTTACATGCACAGTTTGGGAACCATTAATGATACAACTATTGTGAAGTCCCTCTCCACACGACAGGATGAGCCTCCAACACCTCCTCGCAGAAAAAGACCAACACCAGCAACAACAGCAGCAACAGCTTCAGCACCACCAGCAGCAGCTTCGACTTCAGAGGATGATGCCTCTGTTACATCTATTTACCAAGAACAACAACGGCTTTCTTCAGAACAAGAACGAATGTCTAAAGAATTCGTTGAAATGAAGGCCGACATAAGGGATGTGAAGAAGAAGCAGCTATCTATGGCCAAGTTAGTTAAAAAGATCTTCCACAAACTTGGCTGCAGCAGTTCTGAGGATTCAGAATGATTTTTTCTTTGTTGTTCTAATCATTTTTCTTTTGCAGGTTTTAGTCTTAGTTCTCTATCTTTTTGAACTTTTAACTCCCTTTTAATTTTTGTAATTTTGGCTTAATTTAGTGACAAAAAGGGGGAGAGAGATATGAACAATGATTGACAATGGTTTGTGAGAACTTTGAACTTTGAACTCTGGAAGGTAAGTATTCAAAATAACTTTTGGTTTTGTATTGTGATTGAATGCATGCTTCGACTAACTACTTGACTAACTATTTGGGTATGTATTATTACTAACAAGTTGTTTGATTACTAACAAATTTATGATATTTGGATTTTATTGCTTAGAAGATATGTCTATTTCTGATTGCTATCTTAATACATATCTGGTTCATGTATGTCATGGTGAGTATAAACTCTATCTCTCTGTTTGGTTTTTGAATGCAAAAAAATTCTTGAGGTATCTAACGATCTTTTTGTCAAGAATTACTTCTTTTTGCAGAGAGTACAGATGTCTAAGTCTATAGTCTGTTTTTGGAGTTTATCTCCTGTATTTAGTTTATTTGGATCTCAAATGTAAATTTTTGTTGTATGGTGATAGCAACAAAAATATCTTTTTTGAATTTTCTTAAGTGGATCTATGTTTTGTCACGAAACCGCCAAAGGGGGAGATTGTTAAGGATTTTAGTTTTGGCGTATTTCGTGAAAGTGTTTAAGTCTTGAAGATTGAAGATGAAGAAGCTTGGATCATATACCTCAATCTCAAGAAAGAAGAATTCAAAAGGATCAGGTAAGTTTAACTAAACATTATTGGTGATCTGAATAATTCTTATAATATAGAAATACTTGGATGGGTTTTTAATCGCATAAAAATCAAAAAACTGGGCGTGGTATATGTTCAGGATCCGGAACAGGGGACTACAGTCCGGACCCCGAACGTTGGTTAGTTCATGCACAAATCCAGTCCTGAACATCCCTGTTTCGTTCCGGACCCCGAACGTGGATTTTGCTGAAACTGCATGAACAGTCCGGACCGTAGGATTTCGTTCCGGACCCCGAACGTGGAGTTTACTGAAACTGCATGAACAGTCCGGACCGTAGGATTTCGTTTCGGACCCCGAACCTTGATTTTTCAGAAATTCTCTGAAAAACAACGATAGTCCTGAACGAGCCTAATCCGGTTCGGACCGTTGTGCAGAAAAAATTCTGTTACAATCAGTTTTTGATTCTTATCCTCTTCCAATGGTTTCTAACCTATAAGTAAACCCTAATTTCATCTTTTAGGGTAATCCACAATAAGTTTTATACTCCGGGAAATAACGGAAAAATATTAACGGAGAAAAACTTATAGATCCACATATAGAGAAGAAAGGAAATAACTAGATTTAATTCTATGTTTCTTCATCTATATTAATTAATTTGATTCTAGCTAGGTTTTCATACTCAGATTTTGAGTAGAATCAAATTAATGAATACTTAGATGGCATTTCCGATCTATCTTTGATCTAAGTATTCGGCGGATCATCACCACCAACAAAACAACGATTTTCCCCAAAATCGGCGCGTGGATTCGCGTGGCCTTGTGGATTCAAGGTGCAACCGCTCTCGTGGATTCGGAGCGAGGTACGTTCGTGTGATCGAGACATACTACCTGGTGGAGACCGTGGATTCCGTCAGACATCGTGGACTCGACGTTGGACGCCGTGGATTCGGCGTTGGACGCAAATCGTGGATTCGAGGCGCGTTGCGGAGCGAGCGGAGAAGATCAACTCGAAGCGTATGGAAAAAGGTTGAGTCGTCTGTGAGTGCGTTATATCACCTTTGTACGTGTTATAATCTTAGTTGATTTCACCGTGTTATCGGTCCCGTGGTTTTTTACTCCTGTGATGGAGTTTTCCATGTAAAAATTTTGCGTGTTATTTTTCATTTCCGCATTGGGTTTTATTGCGCAAAGATTTTTGAGTGTTTATCGTTTACACCTATTCACCCCTCCTCTAGGTGTTTTTTTCCCTATTTAGATCTATATTAGAGTTGACCCAACATAAGATGCTTGGTCTTGGTCAAACAAATCCTTTAGGCCTTGGATACGATCGAACAGGAAACAGTCCTAGTTCGAGTGGAACGATTTTTGTGCCCTAGTCGGTGTCTCCTCCTCCGACGACGGAAATCAATGCATTCAACGACAACAAGCCTACCTTACCTACTTCGGGTTTAGTAAGTACAAAGGTATGTTTTCGTTGTGGTTTTGCAAGGCACATAAGAAGAAATTGCAAGATTGGAGCGAAACGATCAAATCAAGCGCCTCTTGCAACAACTACCAACAAGGTCATTCCCCGGAAATCGAAGGAGAATTTTTCAAAGGAAATGAGCCTTGGTAGTTCACCTAACAAGACGACGTCATCAAAGAAAAGCGATCAATCAAACAAAACGCTTTCACCAAGGAGAATAACTTCACAAACATTACCGACGCATTCCAAAAAGGTTTGGGTGCGCAAAGGTGAAATCTTTCCTTGTCTTGTCATTCATACATCTTTGCATGCTTATGACAACTCGTCTTGGTATCTGGATAGTGGATGTTCCCGTCACATGACCGGTGACAAAAATTGTTTTCAAACTTTAGAGAAAACCTCCGAAGGACTTGTAGTTTTCGGAGATGGTCGTTCTTCAAAAATTGTTGGAAAAGGAACAATTACTATTCCAGAAGGCCCGGTTTTGAACAATGTTTTATTTGTTGAAGGTCTTAAGACTAACCTCATTAGCATTAGTCAACTTTGTGATAATGGCTTTTCTGTTAATTTTCCTTCTGCAGAATGCATTGTAACTAATAAGGACCATTTATTCTTTTTGAAAGGGGTTAGGTCTGAAAATAATTGCTATGTAGTTCCTAACAAAATTTCTGAACATTGTAAACTAGTGTCACGTGATAACGAAACTCTTTGGCATGAAAGACTAGGTCACATAAATTTTAAGGAACTAGCAAGGATTTCTAATAAAGACGTGGTTAAGGGAGTTCCTAAACTATCTTTTAAAGAAAACATTGTGTGTGGAGATTGTCAAAAGGGAAAACAATCAAGGGCCGCGCACAAGAACTTGAACCACGTGGGAACCAAACGGCCATTAGAATTACTGCACATGGACTTAATGGGGCCGACTCGTCAACCAAGTTTGGGAGTTAAATGGTACATTTTTCTTTTGGTTGATGATTTCTCTAGATATTCATGGGTAACTTTTTTAAAAGAGAAAGCGGATACTTTCGATTCTTTTCATGAGATATGTCATCGTGTTATGATTGAGAAAAATGAAAAGATCGTTCGTGTTCGAAGTGATAGAGGTGGAGAATTCATCAATTCTAAATTCATTGATTTTTGCACTTCCAATGGCATAAAACTTGAATTCTCTGCACCCTATACACCTCAGCAGAATGGTGTAGTCGAGCGCGAAAATAGGGTTGTACAAGAGATGGCGCGTGTTATGCTTCACAGCCGGAAACTCCCGTTACATTTTTGGGCTGAAGTAGTGAACAGCGCGGTCTACGTAATTAATCGAGTTTATTTGCGCCCGGATACTTTAAATACACCATATGAACTATGGTTCCGTAGAAAATCAAATATCAAATATTTTCGAATCTTTGGGAGTCGCTGTTATATTTTATGTGATCGCGAAAATCTTGGAAAATTCGACTCTCGAAGTGACGAAGGAATTTTCATGGGTTATTCTACAAATAGTAGAGCATATCGGTAATTTTACCTCGAATCTAAAACGATGGTAGAATCTTTTAATATTTAAGTAGATGAAGCATTTCATTTTGCATCTGATAAATCTACCCCTGATATGTCTCTTGATGATGATACTCCTGTAAATGCATCTTCTCATAATAATTCTATCGATAATGTTGATGTATCTAATGGTTCTTCTAGTTTATATGATATGTAGGAATCATCACACATACCTCCGAGTACTCCGTTACCTCAAACGCTACCTATCTCCAAGGATCATCCAGAGTCAATTATTATTGGAGACCCACAAGAAGGAGTCAGGACTCAGAGACAATTGGTTTGTGGAGTTGCGTGTTACGTCTCCATGATAGAACCAAAGAACGTTGATGAAGCTCTTCAGGATGATTACTGGATTGAAGCAATGCAGGAAGAGCTCCATCAATTCGAAAGAAACAAAGTCTGGGAACTAACAAAGCCTCCGAAGCAACATAACATAATTGGTACTAAGTGGATTTTCAAGAATAAGAAAAACGAGGATGGTACCATCATCAGGAACAAAGCTGTCATGACCCGGGTGTAAACCATAACCCGAATTCAACAACAGATCCGTCGTATATGTAGTATTTTCCACATATACGAAGCGATACAATAACTCAAGCAACTAGGTGTAGTGTACAAGAGAATATATAGCCACAAAAAGTGGCTCAGAGCGAGGAATGAACATAAACTACTGTATAAACAAACACCACCAGCAGACAAAACTACTAAATAACCACCACCAAACAAGCCTCCACCACTAAGAATAAACTCCAATCAAGACTACAAAATCCAATCCATGATGAAAGATACAACAACTCAACTGAAATGAACTATAGACATACAACCACAAGGTTTTCCCAAACATAAACAACATAACACCAAACCCAACAACAAAGTACAACTCCACTATACTAATATAATTCCAAACATACTGCTCCACAATGTACAACCCCAAGAATATCACATATACAAGTCTCAAAATAACAATACTACTACAACAAATGACCAGTACACCACTCCAACCAACTCTCCAACAAATATAATAAGAGAAACTCCAAAACATCTCTAACAACAACACCAAAAGAATACAACTCTGGGACTGACATAAATACATAAAGCTGGCTCCAGCCAGACCAAATATACAGTAGTCGGGGTACATAAAAAAACTGAAAGAAATAAATAAACTATAGGGCGACCTCTATCAGAACCATCGGGGTGGAGCTCTATCTAGTCCGCGACTCCCTTGCCACGCTCAGCCTGTATCGCTGCTCCAGAAGAGATCACTGGGGAGCAACAACGGGTGTGAGAACTACTAACAGCAGTCCTCAGTGGGTAAATCATCGAACCTCCGACCTACCCACCGAGTCTACCATAAGGGCAAAGTAGGTGATAGTAAGAAGAATAACAGTAATAGCTGAAAAGGAAACTACTCTACTATGCCCAAAACCAACTGAATAATGTCAAGAGTATGCATGAATGAATGTATCACGACCCTCGTGTACCAATAATGTCTCCAACTGTATGATCTCAAATAGACACATGCATACCTCATAGAAACAACTACTGAGCTATATAATATCAATAGATATGTGATCTCAAATGTATAACTACATATGTATGCATCACGAAAGGTAACTGTCAATGTATAACCCAATCAGATGGTCCTGGATAGGGCCAGACTTGCCTGTATAAATCAATCTCAACAACCGGTACACCAACCTGGTATAGAGCTCAATCTCACGAACTCAGTATCTCCATTGTCCAAATGACCGGAACCCAACACGGTCTGACCGGCACCCAACACGGTCTAGAGCCTACTCCGGAGTGGCACTCGAGGGGAGCGACCCTCTCGAGTCAATAAGTAACCCATGTCCAACAGCTCTGTCAAGTATCTCAGTCAATCAGGCAAAAGTCGACACTATGCTCAAAGTGGATACTCACTCAATCCACAATGCAAAACCCAGCCCCAACTGATGCATAATACTAATCGGTCCAACCGCCCACAGTTCGCGGTTGCCGAAACAATAACCCGAGTCGATAATCTGGTGCTATCCCACCCGACTCAACAATATAGCTATACTATTCCCAACCCCGCTCTCTAACCTGAGCAATAATAGCATAAGAGGAAAGAAAAGGGTTTTCTCCTAAGTTTGATTCCAACATGAATAGTATAGCATGAATAAAAGAGATATGTCCTATCTATATGTCTAGATATTAAGGAATAGTTCTCACACATGATCAATATAGTTTTCAACAAGAAACTTAAATATAAGTATGATTAAACCCATATTGTGACGCCCCACTTCCCAGGGGGTCACCCATCCTAGAACTACTCTAGCTCTAGCACGCTTAACTCTCATGTTCCTCTTGGATCTTGCTACCATCCAAAATGCTATAGCCGGGTTAGAGATTTAGTCCTATTATATCATTTATATAGAGGACTAATCCAAATTCCCCCACTTCCCAGGGGGTCACCCATCCTAGAACTATTCTAGCTCTAGCACGCTTAACTCTCATGTTCCTCTTGGATCTTGCTACCATCCAAAATGCTATAGCCGGGTTAGAGATTTAGTCCTATTATATCATTTATATAGAGGACTAATCCAAATTCTGGGGGTGTCACATTCTTCCCCCCTTTAAGCCCTGACGTCCACGTTAGGCTCAAGCACACTCACAAGCACCAGGCGATGTGAGACTCGTCTCGCTAGCCTTAGCCGACCTTGTGAGGAGCTGCACTCCACTCACAACGGTCATTAGCCGGGGAGCCTCGCTCTACCCGCTATATAACCCTGGCTCAGCCGAGACTCGTCTCACATTTCCGGCTGGTGAATGGCTCTGATACCAACTGTGACGCCCCACTTCCCAAGGGGTCACCCATCCTAGAACTACTCTAGCTCTAGCACGCTTAACTCTTATGTTCCTCTTGGATCTTGCTACCATCCAAAATGCTATAGCCGGGTTAGAGATTTAGTCCTATTATATCATTTATATAGAGGACTAATCCAAATTCCGGGGGTGTCACACATATAGATAGCAAGCATCACACAAGGTTGCACTTTTGGTTGAGTCGACTTGTAGGCCGCAATTTCGATGTGCTCAACAACCCACCTGCTAGCTCAGTAAACTGGAATTTAGTTGCAAAGACTTTCAGTGACCAAGGTATGTTGTTCGATGCTTCTCCAACAACTTGTAGTATGCCTTGAGCTTCCTGTTGGAAAGAATTACTATAAATACATTACAACTTGCCCGGGTTCCATAGACTTGCATCAATAGAGAAAACTCATGATCTAATATATATATATATATCTAGTAACTCTATTACCTCAGCCCCACATTTGTTTCCTTAGGTTTCCAATTAATGTCAAATTACCAAAGAGTTTACAATAGCTAAACTCACTCTTTTCATAAGTCCAAGAAAAGAACACCTTACTACCCCCAATTTTCGATGTGGAAATATAAGCTGAGGTTCAACTTGCAATAACTTCCAATGGAAACACCTTTACATGTTGAACCCAAAAGTAAACTTGTTCATCTTGCACCTAAGATTATACTCATCCCTTAAAATTAACCACCTCAAGTACACTTAACCACGAAATCATATAAAACCCTCAATTTACCACCTAAACCATTACCAGCTTGCATGCAGATTTTCAGCAACGATGTACTGCAAATAGGACTAAAGATGACATATCAATTCTTATCCAAATTTCGAGAGTAAGGTATCACATTGTTCCTCTTGAAGTCTAGAAGATAACTCAACTTGAAATTCATCATTTCATAAAGAGGAGAAGAAGATATCTCAATATTACTACATGCTGTCCAAAACTACACTCTGCACATAGAAGCTCAAAGATGGTAAAATTTACCTTGATAGAAGCAAGAATCCCCCTTCCTTTTCAACATGAAAAATGTAGGTCTCTGAGTCTTGGTGAAATCAATACAAAAATTATCCCAAAAATCCACTCCTTCAGTCCTAGGGAGCAAAAACACTAAACATTGCTCAAAACCACATACAGAATCTCAGCTGTGCACAAAAGTCTCAAAAATGGCTCAATTTACCTATTTTAGATTCCAAATTTGAAGTTCCAGAAAATACAAAAATTGATTCTCTTTAAGTCCTGGAAATTTTCCAATAAAAGCCAATTTAAAATACCATTTGTACATCCCAGAGGAGTAAAAACACTAACTTCTTCTCAGAATCCTCCACAGAAAACAAGTGTCTCAAAGATTGCTATATTTACCTGGTTTAGAGCGCCAATTAGGTCCCATCTTCTATACAAAAGTTGTAGATCTTGAAGTTGTGAAGAGAACCCCGAAACAATCACCCTGAAATTCCACTTCTACAGTTCTGGAGATCTCCGGGAAAAAATGCGACGAAATGGTCAACTCCAATAGTGAACTTCAAGTTTCCATTCATGGAGTTCTTCGGTGAAGAAGATGATGGAAAACCCCTTAATTTCCTTCACAACAGAGTGGAGATAGGCTAGGAATGTAAAAGAACCAATTTGCTGTCCAATGGTGCAATTTATAGCCTCAAAATCCCCTTAAAATGCACCAAAGGTCCATCCAAACACACACACACACACACACACACACACACTCCACACTTCCCTTGCACCGAATCCCGCGCAAGGCGGGTCGGACCATGCGTCCGACCGGGCGCCCACGCTGCGACACGCCCGCAAGGACCCGCCCGCAGCGCGTGCCACGTGCGCACAGCGCTGGCGTGCGCTGCGGCCTCCGATGCACGCGCGGTGCACCGGTCGCCCCAGCCTGCGCCGCGAGCCCGGTCCAGCATCGCGTGCTCCCCAGCGGCGCACCGCGCTGGCGCATGCCCGTGCGCCCGCCTGCCGTGGACCCGGTGCACGCGCCGTCCCCTGCACCAGCGCTACACCTGCTGGTGTACAGCCCGTACGCAGACCCCCGTGAGCCCGGTTCACAGCTATAGTATGCACCCAAACTCTATTTTAACTCAAAAATATCTAGAAATAGTGTATTTCGCACAGTTTTTCGCCCTGAGTCTATTTTTCTCGTCCATTTGGCGAATCGAGGGTCCCGACTGTGACGCCCCACTTCCCAGGGGGTCACCCATCCTAGAACTACTCTAGCTCTAGCACGCTTAACTCTCATGTTCCTCTTGGATCTTGCTACCATCCAAAATGCTATAGCCGGGTTAGAGATTTAGTCCTATTATATCATTTATATAGAGGACTAATCCAAATTCCGGGGGTGTCACATTCTTCCCCCCTTTAAGCCCTGACGTCCACGTCAGGCTCAAGCACACTCACAAGCACCAGGCGATGTGAGACTCGTCTCGCTAGCCTTAGCCGACCTTGTGAGGAGCTGCACTCCACTCACAACGGTCATTAGCCGGGGAGCCTCGCTCTACCCGCTATATAACCCTGGCTCAGCCGAGACTCATCTCACATTTCCGGCTGGTGAATGGCTCTGATACCAACTGTGACGCCCCACTTCCCAGGGGGTCACCCATCCTAGAACTACTCTAGCTCTAGCACGCTTAACTCTCATGTTCCTCTTGGATCTTGCTACCATCCAAAATGCTATAGCCGGGTTAGAGATTTAGTCCTATTATATCATTTATATAGAGGACTAATCCAAATTCCGGGGGTGTCACATACTTAATCTGTCACGCCCCGGGTGTAAACCAAAACCCGGGCCCGTCTACAGATCCGCCGTGCATGCGGTATTTCCCACATACACGAAGCGTTGGTAACCTGCTCAGATAAGAAATAATAATAAAAGAGCATAATAATCAGAGCTAAACTAAAACTACTGTATCTCAGACAGAAGCTGGAAGTAAAAGAGTACAACAGTGGAATAAAATACAGATGTCTCTCCCAGCTCACCACCAAATACATACAGCTGGCAAAAGCCAGACCCAAAAAGAAATAAACAAAAGCTGTCTGAGAAGACCAGGTACCCAAAAGCTCCAGCTACAACCCTCGGGAGGCTCTCTATCTAGTCCGCGATGCGCTTGCCCCGATCAGTTGCTGACGGCCCAGCAACTCCCACTGAGGACTCTGCAAAACAAGGGGAAAGAAAAAGAACAAGAAAAACAATGGGAGTAAGTACTACAATAAACAGTAGCCTCCCCTAGTGGGTAAAGCCTCAGCTCAGATATGCCCACCAGGTGATCAGAGGCAAAAAGGGAAAGGAAAAGAAAGGGGGTGTAGATAGAGGGAGCAACTGATAAAATGCTATCCCTAATATGCCTCTACATGATAACTCAACACGGATGGGAAAAGGAATGCATCAGTATAAAGAAGTCTGTCCAAAGGACCCAATCTGACCGCCAGTGGACACTGGCACTGCCTGCTCTGCCGCGACGGGTATGCCAGCCTACGCATAACGCCGAAGCACAAGGAGTCCCCAGGACTCAAGTCTGTCTGCCGCGCACTCCGGAGTCGCACTCGTGGGGAGCGACCCACACGAGGAAAGTAAGTAACCACAAGTAACCTGATATAGCAGGACTGGATCGAGACTCAATGAAGTGGGAAAAACCCTCCACTAAAGAAAGCCCGATCCCCAAAACACCCAATCTGATGCAATAGTATAAGCCGGTCGACCACCCAAGATCCGTGGTCGCCGCAACACCCTGACATAAACCCAACCTGTCCCAAATCCCCAATATCCGACTACACTGTCCAACACACGCTCGAACCTGAGCGACTAAGCCGCAAGTGTCAATACAAGGAGGAGAAAAAGAGTAAATGCATGGTTTCTCCTAAGTCAAGTCCCAAAAATAGTATAGCAGTAAATGATGACATAATCATGTGACCAATTTAATCATGCATTGTCTCAATATTTTTGTCCAGTTTCCGAGAATAGCAGTTTAGAGTGACATAAGCTAGGGTGACAGTCCCATAAGAATAATCGTCAGTTTTGCAGTCCTCAATTATTATCACTTGTCTCTAAGCATACAGTCCAGAAATTAAGCGATTAAAACAAGTAATCAGTCTAACAATAATTTTTCATGGATTAGATAACCAATAATTTGCTCCCTAAAGCATGCGAGTCTACCAATTAACGCATTTAGCAACATCAAAACAGGGGTACTCTGATATTCCTAGTGGGCATAACAAAGGAGAGGAGTACAACAACCACCCACCTGGTGCAAACTGTCCAAGTCCGTACAGCTAGAAAATACCAAAACTCCAAATCCTTGCTCCCACAATTTTAGCACACCCGAAATATTCCTGGTACAATACAAAGCTCACTAATTACACTTAGGCTCCCAATTATTGCTCTCATAACCATCTACAACCTCGGATTCAAAACTGTTAAATTATCACCTGCAGAAAGTGCCCAGAAAATTCCAAGAAAAATACCACAGCGATCCTCGCGTCGATAGCTTCGCAACGGTACCTTGCACGCCCAAATCCGAGTTCGGTAAGTCAAGATAAAAATTCGGCAAGGGGGTACACTCATACAAAAATCTGTGCTAAAAACTGTGCACTGTTCACTGAGAAAGCAGTAATTTTCACCTCGAAATAAACCTCAGGAAAATCCAAGAAAAATACGAGCGTGTTCCTTGCGATCCGTAGATGAAAAAGTTGTATAAGCTCGTTTCCGTCTGATGCTCGTGCGCGAAGATATGGTCAAAATACCCCGCTGCTGTCAAGGAAGTCCACACAGAAAAAGGGGTCACTGTTTGCCTCGGGATCCGTGCCAAAACCTCGAAACGGGAAAGTGTGACCAAAACGAAAGATGAAGTCCTACCTCTTAGGAGTCTGCCGGCGCAAGAATCACAGCAAAGTGAGCTCGGGGTAGTCCAGGGGAGCCAAAACACTGTCGCTGCGCCGAAGAAGAACACTAGAAAGCAACGTCGCGCCGCGCCGTAAAATGGGGAACCTCGGGATTCGTGCCTCCTAAAATCCTAGAACTTGGCAGGAAGATCAAGCACTTAGAGGTGAAAAACTTAGCTTAAGAGAGCTCGGGCAGAGGAGGTGCGGTTTGGGAGAAAAAGCCCCAAAACAGAGGCTCGGGCTGCCTTTAAATAGGCTGAGGAAAACAATTGGGATAATTCCCATTAAGTCCCGATTTTCGGGCGCCCGGAAATTTCCGGGCGCGCACAGTGCGGCCCGGCCCACCACTTTCGGGCGCGCACAGTGCGGCCCGGTCCACCACACAGTCCAGCCCACTACTCCCCTGGGCCCCCACTGCACCCGGTGCACCTGCGCCAGCGAATGGCAACGCGACACGTGGCCCGGCAACCCGTGCACCACGCACGTCGCGCCATGGACCGCGCACGTCGCGGCTGACCCGGGCCGTACGGCCACCTGCCCCGCCGTACGGCCACCTGCCCCGGTCACCCACTCCACCGGTTGCGTGGACCGGGAGCACAGCACCGAACCAATCACCTCACGCCACGTGTCCACCCGGTCCACCGTGCACCCGGACCAAATTCCGTGGACCGCGTCTGCAGCACCGGCCAACCGGAAAGCGCCACGTGGCCCGCCCCCGGCGCACGACCTCCGCGGTGGACCGCGCGCCTGCCCGCGCTCCCGGGCGCCTGCCCGCGCCCTGCCCGCGCCCTGTGCCGCCGCCTGCCGCCTGCCCGAGGCTGCGCCGCCGCCCGCCGGCACTGCCCGCCGTCGCCGGCGATTGCCGGAAACACTGTTCCGGCGTGAACAGTAACCGCAGCCCAAAAACATCAAGTAAAAAGCCCATCTTGACCGTTTTCGCGCGCTGATTCCAAAAACGGTGTCCATTTCGCCAAAATCCGCCTCTAAAATTTGCCGGAGGCTCCCGCAAACACCAAAAACTGCCCGAACTTCCGGGAGCCCGCTTTTGGGCATCCGGACTCAGAATTAGGCAAACAAAAAGCCATTCTCAAGCGTTTTTTCCTGCTAAATCCAACTCCACCCTCTATTTGGCCAAATTCCTTTCCTAAAATTCGGCAAAAGCAGTCGAAGGCCAATACAGCCAACCAAAGCTCACAGGGTCCATCTGTGGCATCCCTTTGATGCACCATGGGCCAGATACACCATCAACAGGTGTTTGCACAGTGGATTCATGGAAAAAAGCTGCAAGGGGGTTCAGGGGTCCTACACCGACATACCAAAAAAGTATACTCAAAGCTCTCCAAACCATATCTGTACAACCACCGCACTTCAGTACATCTACTTTATGCAGTTTTTCGCACTGGATCTGAGTTTCGCGTCCTTTTCGCGCATCGACAACTCTAACACACCCAAAATGTGCCGACGAGCTACCAATCCACTAGTAACCCAACCCACAAAGATTTCGGTCTTCACAAAAGCACGCCAAGTTGCTCAGGGCTATTCACAAATTGAAGGTATAGACTTTGATGAGACGTTCGCATCCTTTTCGCGATTGCTTGTCATTTCAAAATTAAGCTTTTTCAAATGGACGTTAAGAGCGCCTTTTTAAATGGGTTTTTAAACGAGGAAGTTTATGTGGCTCAACCGAAAGGTTTCGTTGACCATAAACTACCTAACCATGTTTTTCGATTGAAAAATGCTCTTTACAGTCAAAAACAAACACCGCGAGCATGGTATGAAAGGTTGACAAAGCACCTTTTGGAAAAGGGCTATACTCGAGGGGGAGCGGATCGGACACTCTTTGTGAAGCATTTTCAGGATAACTTTAATGTGCCACAAATCTATGTTGATGACATTGTATTTGGAGCAACAAGAAACAACGATGGTTCAAAATTCGCTGAAACCATGGAAAGTGAATTTGAGATGTCCATAATGGGCGAACTAACTTATTTCCTTGGATTGCAAGTCAAACAAAATGAAGAAGGCATTCATCTGTGCCAATCCAAGTATGCAAGGGAGTTGGTGAAGAAATTCGGATTAGAAAATTCTAAAGACTTTCCGACTCCAATGGGAACTAGCAACAAGGGATTAGGAAGTGAATCTCTCAGTGAAAGTGTAGACGAGAAGCTTTTTCGCAGCATGATTGGAAGTCTACTCTATCTCACGGCTAGTCACCCGGACATATCCTTTAGTGTTGGGATTTGCGCGAGATATCAGTCAGCACCAAAGGAGGTTCACCTGAAAGCGGTGAAAAGGATCATCCGGTACATCAAAGGAACATTGAATTTCGAAATTTGGTATCCTATGGGCACAACTCTCGATATAATAGGATATTCAGATGCCGATTGGGCAGGATCAGTGGATGATCAGAAAAGTACGAGTGGTGCATGTTTTTATCTTTGTCACGCCCCGGGTGGAAACCAGAACCCGGGCTCGCCAACAGATCCGCCGTGCACACGGAATTTCCCATGTACACGAAGCGTCGGTAACCTGCTCAGATATAAATGTACAATAAAAGAGCATAAAACAGAGCTGAACTAAAAGAACTACATAATATCTCATACTGGAAGAGAAATAAGCTGTAAAAATACAATAAACTCCCAGCTCACCAAAATAATACACCCAGCTGGCTAAAGCTAGACCACAAAATAAAAGTGAACTACTACAGTCTGAGAAAAAGGGGTACAATATCTGTCTAACAGCAACTCACAGCCTCACAGGAGATCTATCTACTCAGCGATCCCCTCACCTCGATCAGCTGCCGATGGCCCAGCAGCTCCCGCAGAAGACTCTGCAAAACAAGAAAAAGAAAGAGAGAAAAACAACAGTGGGGGTGAGAACCACTAGTAAACCAGTAGCCTCCCCCTGTGGGTAAAGCCTCAAACTCCGACGTACCCACTAAGTCTACCAGAGGCAAAGAATGAAGAAAGTGGTAAGCTATAAGACTACAGATAAAAAGGAACTACCACTAGTATGCCCCTAAATGCAGTGCCAAAATGAATGACTGTAAGTATGCATCAGTAACCGCATCTGTCCAAATAAATCGAATCTAGCCACCAGTAAAAACTGGTACCGCCTGCTGCCGCTATCATCATCGTGCAACCTGATCCGCACCAAAGTGATAGCAATGAGTCAATGCCGTCCGGTACCCACTTGGTACCCCGCACGCTTCGAAGTGGCACTCGAGGGGAGCTACCCACACGAGGAAAGTAACCATGTCATAAGTATCATAAAAGCAGGACTGGATCATGACTATGATCAAAGTGAAAAAACCCCTCCACTAAAGAAAACCCCAATCTGATGCAAAGGTAAACATCCGGTCAACCGCCTAATGTCCGCGGTTACCGCAATACCCCACAAGTCCACAACCTGTCCCAGACTCCAAAGTCCCGACTACACTATCCCAAACCCCTGCTCGAACCCGAGCAATATGAATCAAAAGTCAAAATGAGAAGGAGAAAGAAAACAATCATGGTTTCTCCTAAGTCAAATCTCAATATGATAGTGTAGCAATAATAGTGGCCTATCTAGATGTCCAAACAAGCATGCAACAGTCCTCAAGAAAGATAAAAGAAAGAGTATCAAACAGTAACTCCACATGTGTATTAAGTAATAGCTCCGCATAAATGTAACCATCATGCTAAAATCATCAGTCAACTACACATGTATATAATCCCTGGTCCATAATAAATCTCAAAGTGGTACCCGCACATAGATATGTCATCATGTCCCAATACTTAATCCATTTAACCAACTTTCATAAAATCTATGTGCTACACGGCATGTTAATTATCACTATTAAATATCTCAATGATCATGTTCCAACAGCAATATTATCCCAGTAATATTCCAACATGCTATATCCACATAATTAATCTCAAATGATAGGCTCGCATTTATATCATTCAATCATGCATGGTAATCAATCAATAAGTCCAAACGGGGAATCCTCTAAATAAACTTAGTGAGTAAATCACAGTAAGAGGTAAGCAACAACTACCCACCTGAAAAGCTGACTGTCCAAATCCCACAGCTGAAAATACCAGGAAATCCAAATCTCCTACTCCAAGGGTCCAGTAATACCCGCAACTCTCTTGGTACAACATAAAGTCCATAAATCCCAAAAAACTACCCCCGCATACACATACAGAAATCAGTCCCAAAGATGCCCTTATTTCACCTGCTGAAAATGCCCAGAAAATTCCAATAAAATATCACAGCGATCCTCGCGTCGATACCTTCGAAAACGAGTACCTGCACGTTCAAATCCGAGTTCTGCAGGTCAAGATATAAATTCTACAGGTAACCATCCCTAAAGGATCCTCCAAAAAAACTGTAGCACATTAACTCTGGAAAAAACAGTGATTTCTCACTTTCGGGAAATTTAGAAAATTCCAAGAAAAATACGGGGATGTTCTTTGCGACGAGTAGATCAAAATCGACTACTTAACGCCTCGATCCGATGTTCCTACACCAAGATTTAAAATCAACAAGCCCATGCTGTCCAGGAAATCCATCACAGAAAATAGGGTCAAAATATGCCTCGGGAACCGTGTCAAAAACCAAAAATGAAGCGAAACAATCAACACAAAAAATCGAAGCCTTACCTCTCAGGAACACGCTGTCGAAGAATCGTCCAAAAATTCCTCCATGGTTTGCGCACAGGAAAATCCTGACTGAACTGCGACGGAAATGGACTAAAAAAAGAGGAAACGTCAAAGCGCGCCGCGTCGCAGATGACTGACTGTCGGTAACTTCAAAAATTCCAAAACTTCCTAGAGAGATGGAGGACAGAGAGAGGAAGAAGTCTTCTTAAGGCCGCACCCTCAGATCTCTCTCTAAAACTCGGGACAGGCAGAAGAAAAGAGGGGTGGTGGGCTTTTATAGCCCACCAAAGCATTCGGGTGCACCCCCGAATTCGGGCGCCCCGAATGGGCCGCAGCCCGGCCCGCGACCAGCGCCCGGAATCACCCGGGCGCGCCACGTCACCCCCGAACACCGAACAGCGGCGCCCGCGAGTCGGGCGCCGCCGCGTGTTCCCGCTCGAACACCGCACCAGCAGCGCCCGCCAATGGCTGGGCGCCACGTGGCGCACGTGGGCGGCGCCTCGCCCGCACCGCGGGCGGCGCCCGCCAATGAATAGTGGACACGTGTCCCACGTGGTCCACGGGGGCGCACGAGCCCGGTCCACGCACCGTGTCTTCCGGATCCTGTCGGCCAATCAGGGGATGCCACGTGTCACAGCCGCCGCCGCCTCCTTTGACGCCGTCCAAACCAATCAGAGGCTGCCACGTGGCATTCAGCATCTTCGGTGCTCCCGGTGCACGCGTATTCTGTGGACCGCCCGCCTGCGCGCCTGCCCGCGGCCCGCCCGCGGCCCTGCTCCGCCGCTGCGCCGCTGTGCTCCGCCGTGCGCCGGCCGCTCGCCGCCTGCCGCCGGTCGCCGGAACAGTATTTTCCGGCGGCCGGAGTTACTGTTCCGCGTGAACAGTGTTTGGCGCCGAAAATAAAGTGAATACACATTTTGATCGTTTTGCGCGCTGAGTCCAAATCCGCTGTCCGATTTTCCAAATTCTCATCCGAAATTTTGCCGAAAGCCCCCGAAAGGCCCACTTGATCCGATTTTCCCCGGCCGTCCATTTTAAAAATCCAATTTCGATTCTACAAGCTCCATAACACTGTGTGAGCTTCCTATAGTCACTGATAAAGCCGCAAAGCTTCTACAAAAGTCCGGGTCATCACATCCTCCCCCCTAAAAAGAGTTTTCCTCGAAACAAAACTAAACAGCATCCCATAGTCCGATGCCTCACATAAGTAGGGGTAGGTGTCCGTCATCTCCGACTCCAGCCCCCAAAGCTGTCTGCAAGCTCCTTCCAAAACGTGAAGCAACCTCTAGCTCGAGCCGCCATATCTCTTCTAGCATCCCTGGTCACGCATACCTCCTGGTACACGAACACCTCCTGGTCACTATCCTCGCGGCACAATCGATCGTCGTGAAGTACCGAGCTGCCCATCCATCCCGAGCATCCTATTCATGTCCCGCAGCCATCTGGTCTGCTGGTAAAATCTAGGACTCAATCTACACCGGGTAGGACCAATGACACTCCTCCATGTGCAAAATATGATCGGGAATCTGACCCTCCCGTGCACGTGGTAACCATCCTACCCCTAACCCAGGCAATGATGCCAATATACTCCTAACAAATGACTAGGATGCTCAAATGCAATACAATGCAAATCTAATGCCAGAAGGTAAAATAATACCTGTCACCACATGATCGGCTGCTGTAAAGTCCTCCACCTGAGCGGCATATACCCGACCGCTCTGAGCCGGTGGCCAGTGATCAGAAGAGTGGAAGGGAGGTGACCTGCTCACTGGAGCAAAAGACTGCTGAGCTGACGTCCTCTGTCGAAATGCACTAGGAGCCGAGGCTGAAGATGGTGCCGTGGAAGTCGATAGGGGGCATGAAGCTCGAACGTGGCCTGACTGTCCACACTTATAACAACGACCCCACCTCAGATCACAGGTGTGAGACAGATGAGGTTCTCCACAGAAAATACATCTGTCACGACGTCGTGGCTGCTGCTGCGGCTGCTGCTGTTGCTGCCTCTGGGGTCCACCAGACTCTCGTTGCTCAGAATGCCCCTGGCCATGAGACTGAGGCCGCGACGGTCGTGGCGGTCTCCAAGAACTAGCCTGTCCTCCATCATCAGGTGCTGGTCGCTTCCTCTCAGAACTCTGTGCGACCGACCCGCTCCTCCTGGCAATCTTCGTGTTGCCCTGCTCCACCCACAGTGCCTGCTCAACGGCTTCACCAAGGGTCTGTAGCCTCCGAGCGTGCACCAGGGTATAGATCTCAGGTCGAAGACCAGACTCGAACAACTCGACCTCATGCGGTCCATCACGGGCACGAAAGGCACGCAGTTAAGCAACTGCATAAACTCCTGGTAGTACTCCTGCACCGATTTGTCTCCCTGCTGGATATTCTTCAAGTCGTCCTCCAGCTTCCGTTTCACGCTCCCAGAAAAGTACGTTCCAAGTAGCATACGCCGGAACTCGGACCAGGGCAGCTGTCGTGTGGTCTGGAACTCCGCTGGCTCCACCCGACGCCACCATGCGTCAGCATCCCCCTCGAGACAATGCACTGCCATGTGCATCTGTACTTCGGTCGATGAAGAAATCCCTAAACAGTTTCTCCATCGAAGATAACCAAGCCTCCGTATCCCACGGTCGCGCGTTCTGCCCCGAGAATCTAGGCGGCCCATACTGGCAGAACTTGTGAGCTTCTCTCCTGCGATATACTCCTCCTGAGAAAGGGTCAAGGCTGGGCCGCTCCTCGAGCCCCACTACTCGATGATGGCGCCGTCGGCACACGAAAGTGGTACAGTGGTACAGGGGCCTCCAAACAGTCGGGGACGGCGCCGCCTCTCTCTGGGCTACAAGCTGGTCAATCCTCTGCTCCTGCCGACGGTATGCTCCGCCAATTGGGCCACCATGGCCCTCACTCACTCAACTCCGAAGATCCGGTCTGCTCCGCTCCTCAGGGGGTGTAAGGGTACCCGAGTAGTAATCCGACGTCGGGGAGGCATCCTGCCAACAGAAAACACAAGTCAGGACGTAACCACGCAACCCAATCTAGCGAAAGTCAAAGACATCCCCCTATTTCTGTAGCTTATGTTGTCTGCAGCCAACATAACCGTTCACAGAACAAGATATGTCGATCCCTCTTCCTCATCTCGAAGAGTCAAATAACCCAATCACCGACTTTTCGCCAAAAACTCACGTCTCTCACGCCCTATCATCCTAGGTCCAACATAAGCCTAGGGTTTCTAAGTCCCAACTGACCTATCCCTAAGCTCTGATACCAACTTAATCTGTCACGCCCCGGGTGGAAACCAGAACCCGGCTCGCCAACAGATCCGCCATGCACACGGGAATTTCCCATGTACACGAAGCGTCGGTAACCTGCTTCAGATATAAATGTACAATAAAA
>CM055066.1:34893793-34965355 GCA_029204045.2 Tillandsia leiboldiana
TCTTCGAAAATTTTACAAAAATTCCAGAAATTCCGAAAAGTAGTGAGCAATTTTTATATCAACTTTAAACAAAAATCATCGTTTCATATCAAAGAAATAGATTATGCTAAAATCCGATCATAATATCCGCAAGTAAGAAACGAAATTGATAAGACATTACATTCTTTAAAGTTGATCAAGTTCAAAACATCGATCCGATCTAATTGTACTGCGTTTATCAGAATGCCTCAATTTAGTACAGAAGATGAAGCACCAGATCGATAGACTTGTTGAAATCCCAATAGTAGATAATATATCTATCAATTAGCGTAAGGAGTGGCTCTTTGAGCATCTTTCATAAAAATCCCACCTATACCAACCTTAGAATTTGACAGAGTCAAGTATTCCAAAAAGCATTTTATTTCAATCATCAAGAAAAACCATTCTTGGTATACATTTGTAAAAACTGCACACATATACTCGACGACCGAGTGGAGCTCTATCTGTTGGTTTTTATATGGATCCACAAGGATCTAAATAGGTACTATCAAACAACTAGAGGGGGGGTGAATAGGTGTATACTTATAAAACCAATCTCATGCAAATAAAAACCAATGCGGAAAATAAAAAGTCCACACCGAGATATACGTGGAAACTCCAATCCAGGAGAAAAACCACGGGACCAACACCAATAACAATCCACTAAGAAAAGAAGAATAACAAGGTGATTACCGACTCCACGGACTTCAACCCCTTCTTCAACTTCTTCGGACCTTCGCTCACCGATTGCACGTCCACTGCACACTTCGAATCCACGAACGCCACTCGAATCCACGAGCACACGTTTCGAATCCACGAAACGCCTTTAGCACACCGAATCCACGATGCCACGTCGAATCCACGACGCAAACTCAGCCGGTAAGAATATTGGCTTCGATGGTGATCCTTTGCTTAGATTCTCATTGAGAAACCGTAGAAGAAATCTCTAAGCAAAGATTAGATCAATTCGACAAAGATATGTTCTTGAAAGAACCGTCGAATTGACCTAAAAGAGGCTATTAGAAGAACGATAAAATAAAAACCTAGCCTCTAGGGTGCTCTCAAGTGTTTTATAAATTAATCGGTAGTTTTGAGAAACCCTAAATGTCTATTTATAGTTTAGAAACCTTTGGAAAGAGATAAGCATCAAAACTCTTAACAGAAAATTTTCCCGCACGACGATCCGGATCGGATTTACGGCGATCTGATCGTCGTCTTTTTTCAGCAATTCCTGAAAAAACAAGGTTCGGGATCCGGATCGGAATTTTGATCCGGATCGGTTCAGGATCAGAATTCTGAAACATCCAATTTGTCCAGTTTTTGATTTTTAAGCAATGAAAACTTATCCAAGTGTTTCTAAACTACTCAAATGTATTCGGATCACCAAAATTATTTAGTTAAACGTACCTGATCATCCGAATCCATTTTCCTTAAGATTGATGTAATTGATCCACAATTCTTCTACTTCAATCTTCAAGACTCAAACACTGAGTGTCAACTTGAGCTCTTGTTGAATCTTCTCTGGTCTTCGATTGCTGATTGACAATTTGATCACTTCACTCCGACTCAACTCAACAACTCAACTGACTCAACTCACGAAATATGCCAACACAAAAGCCGTACAATCTCCCCCTTTGGCAATTTCGTGACAAACCCAAAATACATAAAACGCTCAAGACACTCATCTTAAACCAAAAAATCGAAACTCAATGTCATCACCAAAACATTGACTTTCTTTGCGTGAAAGATCCAATAAACAAAAATACATTTGAACCAGTCTTAGAACAAACTCTATGACTTAGGACTTGGAGTCTTAAAGTGATGTAGATCCTGCAAACAAAACTCCAAACAAAATCAAACGTTAGTCGTTAGAAATTAAATGTAAATCCTACATTTGATTCGTCCTTTTGGTTCTTTTTGTTTTTCGGCTCCTTTTTCATCATCTCCTTTCTTTATCTCGATGATCTCATCTCCGTCTCCCCCTATCTTGACATCTCTGTTCTCCCCCTATCTCTGTTC
The DNA here is from genome assembly GCA_029204045.2 of Tillandsia leiboldiana. Lineage (NCBI taxonomy): Eukaryota > Viridiplantae > Streptophyta > Magnoliopsida > Poales > Bromeliaceae > Tillandsia > Tillandsia leiboldiana. Next base: position 34,895,831 of record CM055066.1, read on the forward strand.
TCCCCCTATTTCTGTTCTCCCCATTTTGTCACAAATTGTCAAACAGTGATATAGGCAAAAGGAAATCACTAACAGCATTAGTTCATAGAGAAAGAGAGATAAAAGCTCAGTTCCGGTATATAACAAAAACACAGATTGCGTACCGGTACTCGAAAGCAAAATCAAATAATTTCTTGAAACAAATCCAGATTTTGAAATATTTGAATTACCGATTTGTATTCCATCAAGAAAACATTTAAGTGCTTGAAAATAATATGAGATCACATAGATGTCATTCAATCCAATTAATTTTACAAAAATTAAAAGATTTACTCCGAAATCAAGAAAATAAAGATAAACACATTATAAACCGTTTTTCATATTATATACTCAAACACAAGTCATCAAAAATAATCTTGAGATCCAAAGTCTATCAAGATGTAACGGATTTACAAAGATGACTTACAGAGATTTCCAAATGACATCAATTTTGAATTTTACCCTTTCAAATTTGAGATAAGCACTAAAATACCTAAGGGTGGCTCTTTGAGCATCTTTTTAACTATCCCACCTTATACCAACCAGGAGATTGTTCAAAATAGAACTTTGAATAAAATCTCCGAATGCTTCAACTAAAAAATTTCATAAAATTTTCCAAGCATCCATAACATGTGGTAGCTTCACACACAAACCGGACGACCGGGGTGGCAGCTCTTTCCAACATGTGGTGGTAGTTTTCACACTCCTTTCGGATGTAACTCTTTCCACATCTTTTGCAATTCATTTCATTACCCTTGTACGAAAATACAATCTCTTATGTGAAAGAATTAAATCCCAAATTTAGTCTATCGGTTGTCTCATGTTTATCACAAAGAACTCACACAACCGAGATAGATTAAGCATCTAAAGATCACACATGATTACTAAAATTTGATGAATATAATATCAAAAACTCCTATAATGAAGTATCTTCAAGATTATGATTATGGAGTAAAGTTGATAATTCATATAAAATTAATTGGAGTGATTGAAAGTGAAACCCTTTTTATTCAATGCACTTGTTCGTTAAAACCCTTTTGTTCAAAAACAAAATATAAAAACGAAGAGCATTGAAAACATGTAATGCAGAGATTAAGAAAAATATGAAAGGAAAACCAATCAAAGCATTACATACAGTCATAAGCTATTTAGAACTTAAGACAAGGAAAGATATCACCTTTCCGAATCCAAAATCGCGGATTTGGGTTGTCTTGATTCGTTGTGGCCCGGAGGTGATAGCTTTGACTGTTGATCCACCTAGGTCTTTGCCTCGCAGTGATCCACTTGTATGATTGATGTTGTGGCTCGGACCTTTGGTGGGTTGAGTGAACTCCTTTGACTTGATGTGTCTTTTGAGTCCGTTGAGTTCGCTCCGTAGATGAAGTTGCCGAAGAATTTTCTTCTCTTTTTTCGGGCAATCCTTCACCAAATGTCCTTCAAGTCCACAAAGGTGACAAGTTCTTCCTTTCAATTTATGTGGAACTTGAAGCATGCACAGTTTGGTCCTTTTTAAATCCCAAACCAACCTTGCTTGTTTGACCTAATCCGGACATACAATCTAGTTTCTTGGAACGGTTGAAAGCCTTGTATGTCGGATTTGAGTTCATGAACTTGCTTGGTCAAAGCTTGGTTGGTGACATGAATCTCCTCAAACTTTTTTTCTAGAAAACCAATCTTGTTAATATGATTTAGCGTTTTGTCTCCGATTGGTTTATCTTTTCTTGGAGGATTTTATTATATCCAATAAAAGCTCTCGTTCCTCCTCGAGATCATGAAGTTTGATCTTTAAAGCATGATTCTCGTCTTGAATCTCAAGTCGTTGCTTCCTCAACTTCTTAATATGCTTGGCCATCTTCTTTGATTCCGTAAGAAGTTGTTGATATGCCTCAACGAGTTCTTCTTCGTCCGACTCCCCCTCACTTGATGACTCTCCGCCGGATGTTGATGTTTCATGCAAAATCAAAGGAATAGAGTCAGTGATTAAAGATGATAAGCAAACATTAGAAGAGGAATATGAGAGGCATGTAAGGCAACGACTTTTTCCTCTTTACTTGAGGTCGATTCATTAGAAGTAGAATCGTCCCAAGTTTTCGCTTGCAAAGCCTTCTTTATATATGATTTCGGAAGAGGGACAATCCGTTGAAATATGGCCGTAGCCTTTGCATCGATAACATTGGATTTCCCTTTCGAATTCATCTTTTTCTTTTTCTTTAGAAGGTTTTGCAAAGCCTTTGAGGTTAGAGGATTTAGAACCCGATGATCCTTTAGATGGTTTCGTGGATGAAGATCCATCGGTTCGATTCTTCCAAAATTTCCGACGAAATTTCTTTAATCCGCGCCAATTGTTCTTCAAAATCGGCAAAAGAGATTTCATCGTCGGAACTTGATTCGCTATCTTCTCCTTTGTTGATTTGAATGCAATACCTGTAAGCTTAGAAGAGGACTTGGAAGAAACTTGATTAGTAGGAAAAGTCATTTCATAAGTTTGCAAAGCACCTACTAATTCCTCTACTCTCATCTCATCCGGATGACTAACGGTTTCAATGGCGGTAACTTTTGCCCTAAACCGTTCCGGAAGAGTCCGAAGTATCTTTCTTACAATTTCGACTCCGGGATCTTTTCTCCTAAATTAGCACAAGTATTGATTACATCTTGAAGTCTAGTGTAATAATCTGTAAACAATTCATGCTCTTCCATATGAATAGAGTCAAATTGACTTGTAAGCATCTGGAGCTTTTGAATTTTTACAAGATTAGTACCCTCATGTGTAATTTTGAGAATATCCAAATTTCCTTCGCGGTTTCACACGCGGAAATTCGTGTAAATTCAGTCGAGGAAAGAGAATTATATAAAGCGTTCATACCTTTCCCATTGTAAGAAGATCTTTCAATTCCTCTTTGGACCATCTAGAGCGAGGTTTTGGGGTAGTAGAATTTCCTACTTCCTCAACAGGATGCACCCAACCGTATTCCACGGTTTGCCATACCCCGCTCATCAATTGAGATGAGAAAAGCTCTCATCCGCACTTTCCAATAAGCATAATTAGTCCCATCAAAAAGAGGAGGTCTATAAATATTACCAATGTTCACCCGACATGATAGATAAACCTAAACCCTCTCTGATACCAATTGTTGGTTTTTGGGGATCCCACAAGGATCTAAATAGGTACTATCAAACAACTAGAGGGGGGGGTTGAATAGGTGTAATACTTATAAAACCAAATCTCAGTGCAAAATAAAAACCAATGCGGAAAATAAAATAGCACATCGAGATATAAGTTGAAACTCCAATCCAGGGAGAAAAACCACGGGACCAACACGCAATAACAATCCACTAAGAAAAGAAGAATAACAAGGTGATTACCGACTCCACAGACTCAAACCCCTCCTTCAACTTCTTCGGACCTTGCGCTCACCGATTGCACGTCCACTGCACATGTTCGAATCCACGAACGCCACTCGAATCCACAAGCACACGTTTCGAATCCACGAAACGCCTTTAGCACACCGAATCCACGATGCCACGTCGAATCCACGACGCAAACTCAGCCGGTAAGAATATTGGCTTTGATGGTGATCCTTTGCTTAGATTCTCATTGAGGAACCGTAGAAGAAATCTCTAAGCAAAGATTAGATCAATTCGACAAAAGATATGTTCTTGAAAGAACCGTCGAATTGACCTAAAAGAGGCTAAAAAGAAGAACGATGAAAACCTAGCCTCTAGGGTTGCTCTCAAGTGTTTTATAAATTAATCGGTAGTTTTTGAGAAACCCTAAATGTCTATTTATAGTTTAGAAACCTTTGGAAAGAGATAAGTATCAAAAACTGGCTTAATAGAAATTTTCCCGCACGACAATCCGGATCGGATTTACGGCGATCCTGATCGTCGTCTTTTTTCAGCAATTCCCTGAAAAAACAAGGTTCGGGATCCGGATCGGAATTCTGATCCGGATCGGTTCAGGATCAGAAATTCTGAAACATCCAATTTGTCCAGTTTTTGATTTTTAAGCAATGAAAACTTATCCAAGTGTTTCTAAACTACTCAAATGTATTCGGATCACCATAATTATTTAGTTAAACGTACCTGATCAATCCGAATCTATTTTCCTTAAGATTGATGTAATTGATCCACAATTCTTCTACTTCAATCTTCAAGACTCAAAACACTGAGTGTCAACTTGAGATCTTGTTGAATCTTCTCTGAGTCTTCAATTGCTGATTGACAATTTGATCACTTCAAGACTCCGACTCAACTCAACAACTCAACTACTCAACTCACGAAATATGCCAACACAAAAAGCCGTAACACTTTCCTCCATGTGGTGGTAGTTTTCACACTCCTCATTGGGATGTAACTCTTTCCACATCTTTTGAGCATAAAAATTTTAATAAACTCCCCCTCAATTGGCTATCAATTATTTAAGATATGAAGTATTCAACCAAAAATTGATCTCGTGTTCATACTTAACTTAATTTTCAAATATGATAACAACTATACCAAGAGATCATTGAGAGATAAATTGACTTTGATCAATTAAAAATGAATCAATTGATATAAATGATCATTGCATCAAATGAATTATCATGATATCTAAATCATAATAAATTTCTTAAAATATAAAAGGATGCAATTTGTCACGCCCCGGGGGTCGAAACTGCGACCCGGGCTCGCCAACAGATCCGCCACCTATGCGGAACCCTGCATAAGCGAAGCGTCCAACCTGCAAAGTACCATCTAACGACTAAACAGATATCAGAGCTGAAGAAAACTGCTGTAATAAAAACCTGAATCACTGTACAACTGAAAAATAAAAGTACAATATCAATCTCCCAAAAATAATAATACAATAATCTGATCCACCGAAACTGTAATACAAGTAAAAGCCACCTATACAACATCTACCAATCCAAAAAGGGAGATAACTAAAATAATAAAATACAACTGAGTACAGTGAAACCCACAATCCGGGTTGGAACAACTATCCCACTGTAGGAATCAACACTGGTAGGGATCTATCTCGCGACTCCCTCGCCTCGGACCGTCAACCGAAGATCCGCAACTCCCGCAGCAGACACTGCAAAACAAAGGGAGGAAAGGGGAAAAAACAACAATGGGGGTGAGAACCACTAGTAAAACCAGTAGCCTCCCCCTGTGGGTAAAGCCTCAAACCCCGACGTACCCACAAGTCTACCAGAGGCAAGAAAAAGAATAAGAGAGGTGGTAAGCTATAAACAAAACTACTGATAAAAGAGAGCTACCACTAAAATGCCTCTAAAATGCCCAGCTAAAAGAATAGCTAAAAGTATGCCTGAGAAAGTCAAAGCTGCCTGACCAAACCCAATCAATACACCAGTAAACACTGGTACTGCCTGCTCTGTCATCAATCTCACGAACTCAGTGTCTCCACTGTCCAAATGACCGGAACCCAACACGGTCTGACCGGCACCCAACACGGTCTAAAGCCTACTCCGGAGTGGCACTCGAGGGGAGCGACCCACACGAGTAAAGTATCTCAGTATCCAGTAACATAAGTATCATAAATCAGCAGGACTGGATCAAGACTCTAAGTAAGTGGGAAAAACCATCCACTAAGGAAGCCCGATCCCTCACCTCCAATCTGATGTAATAATAATTACCCGGTCAACCGCCCACAGTTCGCGGTTGCCGCAATCCCTGCCATCAGGCCCTGCCTGTCCTAAATCCCCAGAAACCTGACTACACTATCCCAAACTCCCTGCTCGCACCCGAGCCACAAATACCCAGAGTCTAAAATGAAAAGGAGAAAAGTATAAAGCATGGTTTCTCCTAAGTCAAGTCCAACATGATAGTGTAGCAGAAAAAGGTGGCCTATCTAGATGACCATACAAGCATGAAGATGTCCCAAGATGATGTAAAGTAAACAGGTGTCGATGTTCTTACATTTATTAGAGCATGCTATCCAAATTACATAATCAATCTCATAAAAGGATTGGATGTTAACATAGCATACATCAAGTCTACACAAGTATGCACCTTTCACATTTGGAAATAAAGTGAGAATAGTATCCAACATGCTTTTCACCAAACATGAATCAGGAGATAAATGACAATCATTACTTTCATAAAGAGTGAATCTCACATAGATAGATCAAGATTAATGTAGTCAGTTATTCTCACACAAACCACTAACCACCCTCAAATGAAACATCCATTCACATATAGACTTGCCAAAGATCATTTAACATTACTTGAATATGGTCATTCAATCCACTATCACCAATGAATAGACTAAGGTTCAACAACTTTTATTGTTCTCACATGGGATGCACATAGAATCCACCAACAACATTTATTTCCACATAGGCTAAATCGCCGACCATTCACAATGCACAATCTCACGCAAAATAGTCTAAGGATCAACCATTATGGTAAATATCACAAGATGTAGAAGGAAAATCTACCGGGTCAATTATTCTCACGTAGATAAGTAAAGAATCATTTAATAAGATCACCCTCACTTACCTTGGATAGCCATTCACACCTAGGCCATATGACATTCACATAAAGTCATAACAATCCCTTCCTACATAGCAACCATATCCTTCACATAAATCAACTAAAATCATTTACATATAACTATCACCATCATTCACCATAATTAGGTTAACCATTCATCACAAAGTGTAGGCTAAAGATTAATTTCCCAATTACCCTCACATAACATAGGTTAAAGGATGATCACTTATAATCAACTTCATATGAGATAATACAACATCAATCAAACTATTCATTCACTCATGTATACACTGAGAATCAATTAACTTAATCTAAACATGGATATCCAAGCATATTATACCGAGGAGAAGAGAACATCAACCACAATGCCATGAGGGAAACCAATAGCCCGAGTGGGTAAATCGATGTTTTCGGCAAAGCACAACCACCCACCTGAAACTTGACGATCCGCTGCCCGCTGTAGCTGAAATTTGGCGTGAGTAATCCTTATCCTCCCAGGAGACCGATGCCGCGAAAATCATCCAAATCCGCCTCACGGATTGGGCGCAATCACTGAAACAATGCACACTGCGCACTCAAAATCCAGAATTTCAGCAAGTGCAACAAGATTAAATAAAAGGTATGTGCAACCTCAAATACCTCAAGATTAAGTCTCCAACAGTAAAACAAAGATCTGCTCTTTCATACAAATGTCTTCAAGTCCCCAAAAATCCACCATTAATTTCCCTTAACATTCAAACGAAGCAAAATTCACAATGCTGCCCAAAAACTGTTAACATAAACTTGCTAGCATTTCCAAGCTTAATTATAGGGTTTTCCAAAGGGATTTATCCACCGATCGCAAAAGAGAATTTGCTCACCTTGAAGTTAAGAAGAAGTCCCAACTTAAATTTCTGAAAAAGACCTTATATCCAGAAAGTTATCTGCATTCCAAGGAGCATTGCTCAAATCCAAATTAAAACAGGGACTGCAGTAATCCATAAAATAGCACTTGAAAAGATCATTAATTTTACCTAACCAAACGTGCTCCAAATCCTGCAAGAGAGGTACCATTGGATTCCTTGTCGAGAGTAGATACAAATTGAGTTAAAGAACTCCAATTTTCATGCTCGGATGAAGGAGAAAACCCATAAATACTTTGAACTATCCACCAAGTTCCATCTGTACACGAATGCAGCAAGGTGCTCCAAAGATCATGCATAAACCCTAATAAAAGCTCAGATCTGGGGAAAATGGTACATACCAATATTGTAGATCTTCGAGTTCTGGAAATTTTTCCGCAAATATCATCCAAATATTCCCATCCTACTGCCCAGAAAGGCAAAAACACTGAGAACTGTTCAGGATTCCAGACTGAAATGAAGGGTTCCAAAGATGGCCTTAAAACTTTGTCAAAACATGAGATCTGAGGGGAGAGTTGAATACAAAAATTATAGACTTACCTCTTGTGAGAATGTAGAACCAAAATGAGCTCAAAATTCCAAGAAATGTGTCCTGGGGAATTTTCGCACTGAAATGCGACGGGAAGGTCCACCAATCAGCAACAATGGTGGTACTTGCCTCATGGAGAAGATGATGGTGATGAAGCCCCTTTTGTCCATCTCTTTACTGATGAAGATGAAGGAGGTGATGAAGATGCTCTGCCTGTGAAGTCCTCCAAAGAAAACCAAGCTCAAAGAAGGAGGAAGGAGGAAGAAGAAGAAGAAGAAGAGAAGAAGAAGAAGAGAAGTGAATAAATCCCCTCTCTCTCCCTCTCTCTCTCTCCCTCGGACAGTCAACAGGGGGGACCCGGACACGTGGCGGCCATCCGGGCCGCCACGTCGCCCGGTTGGGCCGCCCGGATCAAGCCACGCGGCTTGATCCGGGTGGCCACGGTGCTGCCCAGTGGGCGCGCGCCGCGTGTCCCCACGCGGGACCGCACTGCGGCGCCCATGTGCGCGCGGTGGCGGGCCAATTGCGGCCCGCCACGCGTCCCGCTGGCGCGCCCCATGGGCCGGGTGTCCTGCGCCGGCCCAATGGGGTGCCGACACGTGGCACCCCGGTCCACAGCCTGCCATGCACCCGAAAGTATCCCCGAAACTTCCGGTTGCCCGTTTTCCCTCGTCCGGACTCTGAAAAAAACAACCAAGCAGTCGATTTCCAACGTTTTTCCGCGCTGAATCCAAATACGAAGTCCATTTTGCAAGAATTTGTTACGGCATTTTGGTTTTGGCATATTTCGTGAGTCAAGTCAGTGAGTTGAGTCGGGGTCTTAAAGGGATCAAATTGTCAATCAGCAATCAAAGACTTAGAGAAGATTCAACAAGAGCTCAAGTTGACACTCAGTATCTTGAGTCTTGAAGATTGAAGTTGAAGAATTGTGGATCAGTTACATCAATCTCAAGAAGAAAGTATTCAAGAGGATCAGGTATGTTTAACTAAATAATTATGGTGATCCGAATACTTTCTTATAGTGTAGAAACACTTGGATGATCTTTTAATTGCATAAATCCCGAAGGGTACTTGTTCATTGGCAATTTCAATCCGGATCCTAGGCCATTCCGATCCGGATCCCGAACATGGGACTTTGCTGAATGGCATGAACGATCCGGATCGGACCTTGCAATCCGGATCCCGAACCCTTGGTTTTCTGGAATCGTCAATCTCGTTACGACGATCCGGATCGCAGTAAATCCGATCCGGATCGCCGTCCTGAAAATTTCCAGATAAGGTATGTTTTTGATTCTTATCTCTTTCCAAAGGTTTCTAAACTATAAATAGACATTTAGGGTTTCTCAAAAACGGGGGAGCTACGGCCGATCAATTTCTAAAACACTTGAGAGCAACCCTAGAGGCTAGGTTTTCATCGTTCTTCTTTATAGCCTCTTTTAGGTCAATTCGACGGTTCTTTCAAGAACATATCTTTTGTCGAATTGATCTAAACTTTGCTTAGAGATTTCTTCTACGGTTCCTCAATGAGAATCTAAGCAAAGGATCACCATCGAAGTCAATATTCTTATCGACTGAGTTTGCGTCGTGGATTCGACGTGGCATCGTGGATTCGGTGTGCTAAAGGCGTTTCGTGGATTCGAAATGTGTGCTCGTGGATTCGAGTGGCGTTCGTGGATTCGAACGTGTGCAGTGGGCGTGCAAAATCGGTGGAGCGCGAGGTCCAAGAAATTGAAGGAGGGGTTAAATCCGTGGAGACGGTAATCACCTTGTTATTCTTCTTTTCTTAGGGATTGTTATTGCATGGATATCCAACCGGTCAGCGCGAGGTCCGAAGAAGCTGAAGGAGGGGTTGAGTCCGTGGAGTCGGTAATCACCTTGTTATTCTTCTATTCTTAGTGGATTGTTATTGCGTGTTGGTCCCGTGGTTTTTCTCCTGGATTGGAGTTTCCACGTAAATCTCGGTGTGCTGTTTTTATTTTCCGCATTGGTTTTTATTTTGCACTGAGATTGAGTTTTTAAGTATTACACCTATTCACCCCCCCTCTAGTTGTTTGATAGTACCTATTTAGATCCTTTGGGATTCATAACTCAACAATTGGTATCAGAGCGGGTTTTATGTTTATCTATCATGATGGGTGAAAGTGGTAATATTTATAGACCTCCTCTTTTTGATGGGACTAATTATGCTTATTGGAAAGTGCGGATGAGAGCTTTTCTCATCGCAATTGATGAGCGGGTATGGCAATCCGTGGAATACGGTTGGGTGCATCCTGTTGAGGAAGTAGGAAATTCTACTACCCCAAAACCTCGCTCTAGATGGTCCAAAGAGGATTTTGAAAGATCTTCTTACAATGGGAAAGGTATGAACGCTTTATTTAATTCTCTTTCCTCGACTGAGTTCACACGAATTTCCGCGTGTGAAACCGCAAAGGAAATTTGGGATATTCTCAAAATTACACATGAGGGTACTAATCTTGTAAAAATTCAAAAGCTCCAGATGCTTACAAGTCAATTTGACTCTATTCATATGGAAGAGCATGAATTGTTTACAGATTATTACACTAGACTTCAAGATGTAATAAATACATGTGCTAATTTAGGAGAAAAGATCCCGGAGTCGAAAATTGTAAGAAAGATACTTCGGACTCTTCCGGAACGGTTTAGGGCAAAGGTAACCGCCATTGAAACCGTTAGTCATCCGGATGAGATGAGTATAGAGGAATTAGTAGGTGCTTTGCAAACTTATGAAATGACTTTTCCTACTAATCAAGTTTCTTCCAAGTCTTCTTCTAAACTTACAGGTATTGCATTCAAATCAACAAAGGAAGAAGATAGCGAATCAAGTTCCGACGATGAAATCTCTTTTGCCGATTTTGAAGAACAATTGGCGCGGATAGTAAAGAAATTTCGTCGGAAGTTTTGGAAGAATCGAACCGATGGATCTTCATCCACGAAATCTTCTAAAGGATCATCGGGTTCTAAATCCTCTAATCTCAAAAGCTTTGCAAAACCTTCTAAAGAAAAAGAAAAAGACGATTTCGAAGGGGAAATCCAATGCTATCGATGCAAAGGCTACGGCCATTTTTCAATGGATTGTCCTTCTAAGAAATCATATAAAAAGAAGGTTTTGCAAGCGAAAACTTGGGATGATTCTACTTCTAATGAATCAACCTCAAGTAAAGAGGAAAAAGAAAAAATCGTTGCTTCTCATGCCTCTCATTTTCCCTCTTCTAATAATTGTTTATCATCTTTAGTCACTGACTCTACTCCTTTGATTTTGTATGAAACATCAACAACCGGCGGAGAGTCATCAAGTGAGGGGGAGTCGGACGAGGAAGAACTCGTTGAGGCATATCAACAACTTCTTGCGGAATCTAAGAAGATGGCCAAGCATATCAAGAAGTTGAGGAAGCAACGACTTGAGAATCAAGACGAGAATCATGCTTTAAAGATAAAACTTCATGATCTCGAGGAGGAACAAGGACGTTTATTGATTAACAATAAAATCCTCCAAGAAAAGCTAAACCAATCGGAGACAAACGCTAAATCATATACGGATAAGATTGGTTTTCTAGAAAAACAGTTTGAGGATATTCATGTCACCAATCAAGCTTTGACCAAGCAAGTTCATCAACTTAAATCCGACATACAAAGGTTTTCAACCGGTTCCAAGAAATTTGATTGTATGTCCGGATTAGGTCAAACAAGCAAGGTTGGTTTGGGATTTAAGAAGGATCAAACTGTGCATGCTTCAAGTTCCACATTCAAATTGAGAGGAAGAACGTGTCACCTTTGTGGACTTGAAGGACATTTGGTGAAGGATTGCCCGAAAAAGAGAAAGAAGAATTCTTCGGCAACTTCATCTACGGAGCGAACTCAACGGAATCAAAAGACACATCAAGTCAAAGGAGTTCACTCAACCCACCAAAGGTCCGAGCCACATCATCAATCATACAAGTGGATCACTGCGAGGCAAAGACCTAAGGTGGATCAACAGTCAAAGCTATCATCTCCCAACCACAATGAATCAAGACAACCCAGAATTCGACAATTTTGGATTCGGAAAGGTGATATCTTTCCTTGTCTTAAGTTCTAATTAGCTTATGACTGTATGTAATGCTTTGATCGGTTTTTCTTTCATATTGTTCTTGATCTTTGCATTACATGTTTTCAATGCTCTTCGTTTTTATGTTTTGTTTTTAAACAAAAGGTTTTTAACGAACAAGTGCATTGAATAAAAAAAAAAAAAAAAAAAAAAGGGTTTTCACTTTCATTCACTCCAAATTAATTTTATATGGATTATCAACTTTACTTCATAATCATAATCTTGAAGATACTTCATTATAGGAGTTTTTGATATTATAAGCATCAAATTTTAGAAATCATGTGTGATCTTCAGATGCTTAATCTATCTCGGTTGTGTGAGTTCTTTGTGATAAACATGAGACAACCGATTGACTAAAATTTGGGATTTAATTCTTTCACGTAAGAGATTGCCTTCTTACAAGGGTAAATAATTGAATTATGAAAGATGTGGAAAGAGTTACATCCGAAAGGAGTGTGAAAACTACCACCACATGCTGGAAAGAGCTGCCACCCCGGTCGTCCGGTTTGTGTGTGAAGCTACCACATGTTATGGATGCTTAATAGTATTTTATGAGAAAATCTTTAGTTGAAGCATTTGGAGGTTTATATGCAAAACTCTTATATTTTGAACAATCTCCTGGTTGGTATAAGGTGGGATAGTTGAAAGATGCTCAAAGAGCCACCCTTAGGTATTTTAGTGCTTATCTCAAATTTGAAAGGGTAAGAAATCAAATTGATGTCATTTGGAAATCTCTGTAAGTCATCTTTGTACATCCGTTACATCTTGATAGACTTTGGATCTCAAGATTATTTTTGATGACTTGTGTTTGATGAATATAACATGAAAAACTGTTTATAATGTTTTATCTTTGTTTTTCATGATTTAGGAGTAAATCTTTTTAATCTTGTGAAATTAATTGGATTGAATGACATCTTGTTAATTCATTGGTTAAAGCACTTAAATTGTTTTCTTGATGGAATACAAATCGGTATTTGAAAAGATTCTAAAATTTGGATTTGTTTCAAGAAATTATTTGATTTTTGCTTTCTGGTACAGGTACGCAATCTGCATTTTTGTTATACACCAGAACTGAGCTTTTATCTCTCTTTCTCTATGAACTAATGTTGTTAGTGATTTCCTTTTGTCTAGTGTGTTCACTGTTTGACAATTTGTGACAAAAAGGAGGAGAAGAGAAATGACGGAGATGAGATCATCAAGAGAGGACAAACGAAAATGGAAAAATAAGGGAGAACGGAAAATGATGATCGTATCACAAAGGGGGAGAACATAGATGCTCAAGAACATGGAAAACATGTTAGAGATGCTCAAGATAGGGGGAGACAAAGAAAAATTGAAAGAGCAGAAAAACAAAAGAACCAAAAGGAAGACGGATCAAACGTAGTATTTTAATTTCTAACAACTAACGTTTGATTTTGTTTGGAGTTTTGTTTTGCAGGAATTACATCACTTTAAGACTCCAAGTCCTAAGTCATAGAGTATGTTCTAGGACTGTTTGGTTCAAATGTAATTTTGTATTTATTGGATCTTTCACGCAAAGAAAATCAATGTTTTGGTGATGACATTGAGTTTCGATTTTTTGGTTTAAGATGAGTGACTTGAGCGCTTTTATGTATTTTTGGGTTTTGTCACGAAATTGCCAAAGGGGGAGATTGTTACGGCATTTTGGTTTTGGCATATTTCGTGAGTCAAGTCAGTGAGTTGAGTCGGGGTCTTAAAGGGATCAAATTGTCAATCAGCAATCAAAGACTTAGAGAAGATTCAACAAGAGCTCAAGTTGACACTCAGTATCTTGAGTCTTGAAGATTGAAGTTGAAGAATTGTGGATCAGTTACATCAATCTCAAGAAGAAAGTATTCAAGAGGATCAGGTATGTTTAACTAAATAATTATGGTGATCCGAATACTTTCTTATAGTGTAGAAACACTTGGATGATCTTTTAATTGCATAAATCCCGAAGGGTACTTGTTCATTGGCAATTTCAATCCGGATCCTAGGCCATTCCGATCCGGATCCCGAACATGGGACTTTGCTGAATTGCATGAACGATCCGGATCGGACCTTGCAATCCGGATCCCGAACCCTTGGTTTTCTGGAATCGTCAATCTCGTTACGACGATCCGGATCGCAGTAAATCCGATCCGGATCGCCGTCCTGAAAATTTCCAGATAAGGTATGTTTTTGATTCTTATCTCTTTCCAAAGGTTTCTAAACTATAAATAGACATTTAGGGTTTCTCAAAAACGGGGGAGCTACGGCCGATCAATTTCTAAAACACTTGAGAGCAACCCTATAGGCTAGGTTTTCATCGTTCTTCTTTATAGCCTCTTTTAGGTCAATTCGACGGTTCTTTCAAGAACATATCTTTTGTCGAATTGATCTAAACTTTGCTTAGAGATTTCTTCTACGGTTCCTCAATGAGAATCTAAGCAAAGGATCACCATCGAAGTCAATATTCTTATCGACTGAGTTTGCGTCGTGGATTCGGTGTGCTAAAGGCGTTTCGTGGATTCGAAACGTGTGCTCGTGGATTCGAGTGGCGTTCGTGGATTCGAACGTGTGCAGTGGGCGTGCAAAATCGGTGGAGCGCGAGGTCCAAGAAATTGAAGGAGGGGTTAAATCCGTGGAGACGGTAATCACCTTGTTATTCTTCTTTTCTTAGGGATTGTTATTGCGTGGATATCCAACCGGTCAGCGCGAGGTCCGAAGAAGCTGAAGGAGGGGTTGAGTCCGTGGAGTCGGTAATCACCTTGTTATTCTTCTATTCTTAGTGGATTGTTATTGCGTGTTGGTCCCGTGGTTTTTCTCCTGGATTGGAGTTTCCACGTAAATCTCGGTGTGCTGTTTTTATTTTCCGCATTGGTTTTTATTTTGCACTGAGATTGAGTTTTTAAGTATTACACCTATTCACCCCCCCTCTAGTTGTTTGATAGTACCTATTTAGATCCTTTGGGATTCATAACTCAACAGAATTCATTTCTAAAAATTTACGGGGGCATCCGAACACACCAACTCGATTTGCGCGCAAAGCCTCCACACTCAACAAAAGGCTTCCAGAAGCTGCCGAACAAACAGTAATCCTTACGTGGGAATTTCGGGTCCTCACACAATTAAAGTCAATTATACTAATGCTCAATTAATGTTCTATGTACAAGCATAGATAAAGAACACAAACACAAAACAAAACCTAACCTAAGCAATGGTTTCAAAAAGTGTTATTTCAAAGAAAGCATTCCAATTGCTTTACGCAAATGAATAAAACATTTTTGATCCAAAGGTTTTGTTAACACATCGGCTAATTGATCTCCAGTTGAAACATAAGAAATTTGAAGAATACTTGATTCAACTAGCTCTCTTAGAAAATGGTATCTAAGTTCAATGTGTTTTGTTCTTGAGTGCAACGCTGGATTTTTAGAAATATTTATAGCACTAGTGTTGTCACAAAGAATAGTTACCGAAGTCGCAGAAATTCGGAAGTCGCTCAAGACGCTTTTCATCCAAATCAATTGTGTCGAACAACTTCCTGCTGAAATATATTCCGCTTCGGCAGTCGAGAGTGCAATGCAGTTTTGCTTTTTACTATGCCATGCGACAAGACAATGGCCAAGATTGTGATGACCCGGACTTTTGTAGAAGCTTTTGCGGCTTTATCAGTGACTATAGGAAGCTCACACAGTGTTATGGAGCTTGTAGAATCGAAATTGGATTTTTAAAATGGACCCAGCGCGAAAATCGGATCAAGTGGGCCTTTCTGGGGGCTTTCGGCAAAATTTCGGATGAGAATTTGGAAAATCGGACAGCGGATTTGGACTCAGCGCGCGAAAACGATCAAAATGGTGTATTCACTTTATTTTCGGCACCAAAACACTGTTCACCGGAACAGTAACTCCGGCCGCCGGAAAATACTGTTCCGGCGACCGGCGGCAGGCGGCGAGCGGCGGCGCACGGCGGAGCACAGCGGCGGAGCAGGGCCGCGGGCAGCGCGGGCAGGCGCGGGCGGTCCAGAGAATAGGCGTGCACCGGGAGCACCGAAGATGCTGAATGCCACGTGGCAGCCTCTGATTGGTTGGACGGCGTCAAAGGAGGCGGCGGCGGCTGTGACACGTGGCATCCCCTGATTGGCCGACAGGATCCGGAAGACCCGGCGCGTGGACCGGGCTCGTGCGCCCCGTGGACCACGTGGGACACGTGTCCACTGTTCAGTGGCGGGCGCCGCCCGCGTGGCGGGCGAGGCGCCGCCCACGTGCGCCACGTGGTGCCCAGCCATTAGCGGGCGCCGCTGGTGCGGTGTTCGAGCGGGAACACGCGGCGGCGCCCGACTCGCGGGCGCCGCTGTTCGCTGTTCGGGGTTGACGTGGCGCGCCCGGGTGATTCCGGGCGCTGGTCGCGGGCCGGGCTGCGGCCCATTCGGGCGCCCGAATTCGGGGGTGCGCCCGAATGTTTGGTGGGCTATAAATAGCCCACCACCCCTCTTTTCTTCTGCCTTTCCCGAGTTTTAGAGAGAGAATCTGAGGGTGCGGCCTTAAGAAGACTTCTTCCTCTCTCTGTCCTCCATCTCTCTAGGAAGTTTTGGAATTTTTGGAGTTACCGACAGCGAGTCATCTACGACGCGGCGCGCTTCGACGTTTCCTCTTTTTCAGTCCATTTCCGTCGCAGTTCAGTCAGGATTTTCTTGTTCGCAAACCAGGAGGAATTTTTGGACGATTTCCTCGACAGCGTGTTCCTGAGAGGTAAGGCTTCGATTTCTGTGTTGATCATTTCGCTTCATTTTGGGTTTTTGGCACGGTTCCCGAGGAATCTTTTGACCCCATTTTCTGTGATGGATTTCCTGGACAGCATGGGCTTGTTGATTTTATATCTTGGAGTAGGAACATCGGATCGAGGCGTTTAAGTAGTCGATTTTGATCTACTCGTCGCAAAGAACGTCCCCGTATTTTTCTTGGAATTTTCTGAATTTCCCGAAAGTGAGAAATCACTGTTTTTCCAGAGTTAAGTGCTACAGTTTTTTTGGAGGATCCTTTAGGGATGGTTACCTTGTAGAATTTATATCTTGACCTGCAGAACTCGGATTTGGACGTGCAGGTACTCGTTTCGAAGGTATCGACGCGAGGATCGCTGCGATATTTTTATTGGAATTTTTTGGGCATTTTCAGCAGGTGAAATAAGGGCATCTTTGGGACTGATTTCTGTATGTGTATGCGGGGGTAGTTTTTGGGATTTATGGACTCTATGTTGTACCCAGGAGAGTTGCGGGTATTACTGGACCCCTTGGAGTAGGAGATTTGGATTTCCTGGTATTTTCAGCTGTGGGATTTGGACAGTCAGCTTTTCAGGTGGGTAGTTGTTGCTTACCTCTTACTGTGATTTACTCACTAAGTTTATTTAGAGGATTCCCCGTTTGGACTTATTGATTGATTACCATGCATGATTGAATGATATAAATGCGAGCCTATCATTTGAGATTAATTATGTGGATATAGCATGTTGGAAATATTACTGGGATAATATTGTTGTTGGAACATGATCATTGAGATATTTTAATAGTGATAATTAACATGCCGTGTAGCACATAGATTTTATGAAAGTTGGTTAAATGGATTAAGTATTGGGACATGATGACATATCTATGTGCGGGTACCACTTTGAGATTTATTATGGACCAGGGATTATATACATGTGTAGTTGACTGATGATTTTAGCATGATGGTTACATTTATGTGGAGCTATTACTTAATACACATGTGGAGTTACTGTTTGATACTCTTTCTTTTATCTTTCTTGAGGACTGTTGCATGCTTGTTTGGACATCTAGATAGGCCACTATTTATTGCTACACTATCATATTGGGATTTGACTTAGGAGAAACCATGATTGTTTTCTTTCTCCTTCTCATTTTGACTTTTGATTCATATTGCTCGGGTTCGAGCAGGGGTTTGGGATAGTGTAGTCGGGACTTTGGAGTCTGGGACAGGTTGTGGACTTGTGGGGTATTGCGGTAACCGCGGACATTAGGCGGTTGACCGGATGTTTACCTTTGCATCAGATTGGGGTTTTCTTTAGTGGAGGGGTTTTCCACTTTGATCATAGTCATTATCCAGTCCTGCTTTTATGATACTTATGACATGGTTACTTTCCTCGTGTGGGTAGCTCCCCTCGAGTGCCACTTCGAAGCGTGCGGGGTACCAAGTGGGTACCGGACGGCATTGACTCATTGCTATCACTTTGGTGCGGATCAGGTTGCACGATGATGATAGCGGCAGCAGGCGGTACCAGGTTTTACTGGTGGCTAGATTGGGTTTATTTGGACAGATGCGGTTACTGATGCATACTTACAGTCATTCATTTTGGCACTGCATTTTGGGGCATACTAGTGGTAGTTCCTTTTTATCTGTAGTCTTATAGCTTACCACTTTCTTCATTCTTTGCCTCTGGTAGACTTAGTGGGTACGTCGGAGTTTGAGGCTTTACCCACAGGGGGAGGCTACTGGTTTACTAGTGGTTCTCACCCCCACTGTTGTTTTTCTCTCTTTCTTTTCCTTGTTTTGCAGAGTCTTCTGCGGGAGCTGCTGGGCCATCGGCAACTGATCGAGGTGAGGGGATCGCTGAGTAGATAGATCTCCTGTGAGGCTGTGAGTTGCTGTTAGACAGATATTGTACCCCTTTTTCTCAGACTGTAGTAGTTCACTTTTATTTTGTGGTCTGGCTTTGGCCAGCTGGGTGTATTATTTTGGTGAGCTGGGAGTTTATTGTATTTTTACAGCTTATTTCTCTTCCAGTCTGAGATATTATGTAGTTCTTTTAGTTCAGCTCTGTTTTATGCTCTTTTATTGTACATTTATATCTGAGCAGGTTACCGACGCTTCGTGTACATGGGAAATTCCGTGTGCATGGCGGATCTGTTGGCGAGCCCGGGTTCTGGTTTCCACCCGGGGCGTGACAGATTAAGTTGGTATCAGAGCTTAGGGATAGGTCAGTTGGGACTTAGAAAACCCTAGGCTTATGTTGGACCCTAGGATGATAGGGCGTGAGAGACGTGATGTTTTTGGCGAAAGTCGGTGATTGGGTTATTTGACTCTTCCGATGAGGGAAGAGGGATCGACATATCTTGTTTCTGTGAACGGTTATGTTGGCTGCAGACAACATAAAGCTACAGAAATAGGGGGATGTCTTTGACTTTCGCTAGATTGGGTCGTGCGTGGTTACGTCCTGACTTGTGTTTTCTGTTGGCAGGATGCCTCCCCGACGTCGGATTACTACTCCGGGTACCCTTACACCCCCTGAGGAGCCGGAGCAGACCGGATCTTCGGAGTTGAGTGAGCTGAGGGCCATGGTGGCCCAATTGGCGGAGCATACCCGTCGGCAGGAGCAGAGGATTGACCAGCTTGTAGCCCAGAGAGAGGCGGCGCCGTCCCCGACTGTTTTGGAGGCCCCTGTACTACTTGTACCACTTCGTGTGCCGACGGCGCCATCATCGAGTAGTGGGGCTCGAGGAGCGGCCCAGCCTTTGACCCTTTCTCAGGAGGAGTATATCGCGGAGAAGCTCACCAAGTTCTGCCAGTATGGACCGCCTAGATTCTCGGGGCAGAACGCGCAACCGTGGGATACGGAGGCTTGGTTATCTTCGATGGAGAAACTGTTTAGGGATTTCTTCATCGACCCGAAGTACAGAGTTCACATTGCAGTGCATTGTCTCGAGGGGGATGCTGACGCATGGTGGCGTCGGGTGGAGCCAGCGGAGTTCCAGACCACACGACAGCTGCCCTGGTCCGAGTTCCGGCGTATGCTACTTGGAACGTACTTTTCTGGGAGCGTGAAACGGAAGCTGGAGGACGACTTGAAGAATATCCAGCAGGGAGACAAATCGGTGCAGGAGTACTACCAGGAGTTTATGCAGTTGCTTAACTGCGTGTCTTTCGTTGCCCGTGATGGACCGCATGAGGTCGAGTTGTTCGAGTCTGGTCTTCGACCTGAGATCTATACCCTGGTGCACGCTCGGAGGCTACAGACCCTTGGTGAAGCCGTTGAGCAGGCACTGTGGGTGGAGCAGGGCAACACGAAGATTGCCAGGAGGAGCGGGTCGGTCGCACAGAGTTCTGAGAGGAAGCGACCAGCACCTGATGATGGAGGACAGGCTAGTTCTTGGAGACCGCCACGACCGTTGCGGCCTCAGTCTCATGGCCAGGGGCATTCTGAGCAACGAGAGTCTGGTGGACCCCAGAGGCAGCAACAGCAGCAGCCGCAGCAGCAACCACGACATCGCGACAGATGTATTTTCTGTGGAGAACCTCATCTGTCTCACACCTATGATCTAAGGTGGGGTCGTTGTTATAAGTGTGGACAGTCAGGCCACGTTCGAGCTTCATGCCCCCTATCGACTTCCACGACACCATCTTCAGCCTCGGCTCCTAGTGCATTTCGACAGAGGACGTCAGCTCAGCAGTCTTTTGCTCCAGTGAGCAGGTCACCTCCCTTCCACTCTTCTGATCACTGGCCACCGGCTCAGAGCGGTCGGGTATATACCGCTCAGGTGGAGGACTTTACAGCAGCCGATCATGTGGTGACAGGTATTATTTTACCTTCTGGCATTAGATTTGCATTGTATTGCATTTGAGCATCCTAGTCATTTGTTAGGAGTATATTGGCATCATTGCCTGGGTTAGGGGTAGGATGGTTACCACGTGCACGGGAGGGTCAGATTCCCGATCATATTTTGCACATGGAGGAGTGTCATTGGTCCTACCCGGTGTAGATTGAGTCCTAGATTTTACCAGCAGACCTGATGGCTGCGGGACATGAATAGGATGCTCGGGATGGATGGGCAGGCTCGGTACTTCACGATGATCGATTGTGCCGCGAGGATAGTGACCAGGAGGTGTTCGTGTACCAGGAGGTATGCGTGTACCAGGGATGCTAGAAGAGATATGGCGGCTCGAGCTAGAGGTTTGCTTCACGTTTTGGAAGGAGCTTGCAGACAGCTTTGGGGGCTGGAGTCGGAGATGACGGACACCTACCCCTACTTATGTGAGGCATCGGACTATGGGATGCTGTTTAGTTTTGTTTCGAGGACGAAACTCTTTTTAGTGGGGGAGGATGTGATGACCCGGACTTTTGTAGAAGCTTTTGCGGCTTTATCAGTGACTATAGGAAGCTCACACAGTGTTATGGAGCTTGTAGAATCGAAATTGGATTTTTAAAATGGACCCGGCACGAAAATCGGATCAAGTGGGCCTTTCCGGGGGCTTTCGGCAAAATTTCGGATGAGAATTTGGAAAATCGGACAGCGGATTTGGACTCAGCGCGCAAAAACGATCAAAATGGTGTATTCACTTTATTTTCGGCGCCAAAACACTGTTCACCGGAACAGTAACTCCGGCCGCCGGAAAATACTGTTCCGGCGACCGGCGGCAGGCGGCGAGCGGCGGCGCACGGCGGAGCACAGCGGCGCAGCGGCGGAGCAGGGCCGCGGGCGGGCGCGGGCAGGCGCGCAGGCGGGCGGTCCACAGAATACGCGTGCACCGGGAGCACCGAAGATGCTGAATGCCACGTGGCAGCCTCTGATTGGTTGGACGGCGTCAAAGGAGGCGGCGGCGGCTGTGACACGTGGCATCCCCTGATTGGCCGACAGGATCCGGAAGACCCGGTGCGTGGACCGGGCTCGTGCGCCCCGTGGACCACGTGGGACACGTGTCCACTATTCATTGGCGGGCGCCGCCCGCGTGGCGGGCGAGGCGCCGCCCACGTGCGCCACGTGGCGCCCAGCCATTGGCGGGCGCTGCTGGTGCGGTGTTCGAGCGGGAACACGCGGCGGCGCCCGACTCGCGGGCGCCGCTGTTCGGTGTTCGGGGGTGACGTGGCGCGCCCGGGTGATTCCGGGCGCTGGTCGCGGGCCGGGCTGCGGCCCATTCGGGCGCCCGAATTCGGGGGTGCACCCGAATGTTTGGTGGGCTATAAATAGCCCACCACCCCTCTTTTCTTCTGCCTTTCCCGAGTTTTAGAGAGAGAATCTGAGGGTGCGGCCTTAAGAAGACTTCTTCCTCTCTCTGTCCTCCATCTCTCTAGGAAGTTTTGGAATTTTTGAAGTTACCGACAGTCAGTCATCTGCGACGCGGCGCGCTTTGACGTTTCCTCTTTTTTAGTCCATTTCCGTCGCAGTTCAGTCAGGATTTTCCTGTGCGCAAACCAGGAGGAATTTTTGGACGATTTCTTCGACAGCGTGTTCCTGAGAGGTAAGGCTTCGATTTTTGTGTTGATTGTTTCGCTTCATTTTTGGTTTTTGACACGGTTCCCGAGGCATATTTTGACCCTATTTTCTGTGATGGATTTCCTGGACAGCATGGGCTTGTTGATTTTAAATCTTGGTGTAGGAACATCGGATCGAGGCGTTTAAGTAGTCGATTTTGATCTACTCGTCGCAAAGAACATCCCCGTATTTTTCTTGGAATTTTCTAAATTTCCCGAAAGTGAGAAATCACTGTTTTTCCAGAGTTAAGTGCTACAGTTTTTTTGGAGGATCCTTTAGGGATGGTTACCTTGTAGAATTTATATCTTGACCTGCAGAACTCGGATTTGAACGTGCAGGTACTCGTTTCGAAGGTATCGACGCGAGGATCGCTGTGATATTTTTATTGGAATTTTCTGGGCATTTTCAGCAGGTGAAATAAGGGCATCTTTGGGACTGATTTCTGTATGTGTATGCGGGGGTAGTTTTTGGGATTTATGGACTTTATGTTGTACCCAAGAGAGTTGCGGGTATTACTGGACCCCTTGGAGTAGGAGATTTGGATTTCCTGGTATTTTCAGCTGTGGGATTTGGACAGTCAGCTTTTCAGGTGGGTAGTTGTTGCTTACCTCTTACTGTGATTTACTCACTAAGTTTATTTAGAGGATTCCCCGTTTGGACTTATTGATTGATTACCATGCATGATTGAATGATATAAATGCGAGCCTATCATTTGAGATTAATTATGTGGATATAGCATGTTGGAAATATTACTGGGATAATATTGCTGTTGGAACATGATCATTGAGATATTTTAATAGTGATAATTAACATGCCGTGTAGCACATAGATTTTATGAAAGTTGGTTAAATGGATTAAGTATTGGGACATGATGACATATCTATGTGCGGGTACCACTTTGAGATTTATTATGGACCAGGGATTATATACATGTGTAGTTGACTGATGATTTTAGCATGATGGTTACATTTATGCGGAGCTATTACTTAATACACATGTGGAGTTACTGTTTGATACTCTTTCTTTTATCTTTCTTGAGGACTGTTGCATGCTTGTTTGGACATCTAGATAGGCCACTATTTATTGCTACACTATCATATTGAGATTTGACTTAGGAGAAACCATGATTGTTTTCTTTCTCCTTCTCATTTTGACTTTTGATTCATATTGCTCGGGTTCGAGCAGGGGTTGGGATAGTGTAGTCGGGACTTTGGAGTCTGGGACAGGTTGTGGACTTGTGGGGTATTGCGGTAACCGCGGACATTAGGCGGTTGACCGGATGTTTACCTTTGCATCAGATTGGGGTTTTCTTTAGTGGAGGGGTTTTTCACTTTGATCATAGTCATGATCCAGTCCTGCTTTTATGATACTTATGACATGGTTACTTTCCTCGTGTGGGTAGCTCCCCTCGAGTGCCACTTCGAAGCGTGCGGGGTACCAAGTGGGTACCGGACGGCATTGACTCATTGCTATCACTTTGGTGCGGATCAGGTTGCACGATGATGATAGCGGCAGCAGGCGGTACCAGTTTTTACTGGTGGCTAGATTCGATTTATTTGGACAGATGCGGTTACTGATGCATACTTACAGTCATTCATTTTGGCACTGCATTTAGGGGCATACTAGTGGTAGTTCCTTTTTATCTGTAGTCTTATAGCTTACCACTTTCTTCATTCTTTGCCTCTGGTAGACTTAGTGGGTACGTCGGAGTTTGAGGCTTTACCCACAGGGGGAGGCTACTGGTTTACTAGTGGTTCTCACCCCCACTGTTGTTTTTCTCTCTTTCTTTTTCTTGTTTTGCAGAGTCTTCTGCGGGAGCTGCTGGGCCATCGGCAGCTGATCGAGGTGAGGGGATCGCTGAGTAGATAGATCTCCTGTGAGGCTGTGAGTTGCTGTTAGACAGATATTGTACCCCTTTTTCTCAGACTGTAGTAGTTCACTTTTATTTTGTGGTCTAGCTTTAGCCAGCTGGGTGTATTATTTTGGTGAGCTGGGAGTTTATTGTATTTTTACAGCTTATTTCTCTTCCAGTATGAGATATTATGTAGTTCTTTTAGTTCAGCTCTGTTTTATGCTCTTTTATTGTACATTTATATCTGAGCAGGTTACCGACGCTTCGTGTACATGGGAAATTCCGTGTGCACGGCGGATCTGTTGGCGAGCCCGGGTTCTGGTTTCCACCCGGGGCGTGACAAAGATAAAACATGCACCACTCGTACTTTTCTGATCATCCACTGATCCTGCCCAATCGGCATCTGAATATCCTATTATATCGAGAGTTGTGCCCATAGGATACCAAATTTCGAAATTCAATGTTCCTTTGATGTACCGGATGATCCTTTTCACCGCTTTCAGGTGAACCTCCTTTGGTGCTGACTGATATCTCGCGCAAATCCCAACACTAAAGGATATGTCCGGGTGACTAGCCGTGAGATAGAGTAGACTTCCAATCATGCTGCGAAAAAGCTTCTCGTCTACACTTTCACTGAGAGATTCACTTCCTAATCCCTTGTTGCTAGTTCCCATTGGAGTCGGAAAGTCTTTAGAATTTTCTAATCCGAATTTCTTCACCAACTCCCTTGCATACTTGGATTGGCACAGATGAATGCCTTCTTCATTTTGTTTGACTTGCAATCCAAGGAAATAAGTTAGTTCGCCCATTATGGACATCTCAATTCACTTTCCATGGTTTCAGCGAATTTTGAACCATCGTTGTTTCTTGTTGCTCCAAATACAATGTCATCAACATAGATTTGTGGCACATTAAAGTTATCCTGAAAATGCTTCACAAAGAGTGTCCGATCCGCTCCCCCTCGAGTATAGCCCTTTTCCAAAAGGTGCTTTGTCAACCTTTCATACCATGCTCGCGGTGTTTGTTTTGACTGTAAAGAGCATTTTTCAATCGAAAAACATGGTTAGGTAGTTTATGGTCAACGAAACCTTTCGGTTGAGCCACATAAACTTCCTCGTTTAAAAACCCATTTAAAAAGGCGCTCTTAACGTCCATTTGAAAAAAGCTTAATTTTGAAATGACAAGCAATCGCCGAAAAGGATGCGAACGTCTCATCAAAGTCTATACCTTCAATTTGTGAATAGCCCTGAGCAACTTGGCGTGCTTTTGTGAAGACCGAAATCTTTGTGGGTTGGGTTACTAGTGGATTGGTAGCTCGTCGGCACATTTTGGGTGTGTTAGAGTTGTCGATGCGCGAAAAGGACGCGAAACTCAGATCCAGTGCGAAAAACTGCATAAAGTAGATGTACTGAAGGTGCGGTGGTTGTACAGATATGGTTTGGAGAGCTTTGAGTATACTTTTTTGGTATGTCGGTGTAGGACCCCCTGAACCCCCCTTGCAGCTTTTTTCCATGAATCCACTGTGCAAACACCTGTTGATGGTGTATCTGGCCCATGGTGCATCAAAGGGATGCCACAGATGGACCCTGTGAGCTTTGGTTGGCTGTATTGGCCTTCGACTGCTTTTGCCGAATTTTAGGAAAGGAATTTGGCCAAATGAGGGTGGAGTTGGATTTAGCAGGAAAAAACGCTTGAGAATGGCTTTTTGTTTGCCTAATTCTGAGTCCGGATGCCCAAAAGCGGGCTCCCGGAAGTTCGGGCAGTTTTTGGTGTTTGCGGGAGCCTCCGGCAAATTTTAGAGGCGGATTTTGGCGAAATGGACACCGTTTTTGGAATCAGCGCGCGGAAAACGGTCAAGATGGGCTTTTTACTTGATGTTTTTGGGCTGCGGTTACTGTTTCACGCCGGAACAGTGTTTCCGGCAATCGCCGGCGACGGCGGGCAGTGCCGGCGGGCGGCGGCGCAGCCTCGGGCAGGCGGCAGGCGGCGGCACAGGGCGCGGGCAGGGCGCGGGCAGGCGCCCGGGAGCGCGGGCAGGCGCGCGGTCCACCGCGGAGGTCTGTGCGCCGGGGTGCGGGCCACGTGGCGCTTTCCGGTTGGCCGGTGCTGCAGACGCGGTCCACGGAATTGGTCCGGGTGCACGGTGGACCGGGTGGACACGTGGCGTGAGGTGATTGGTTCGGTGCTGTGCTCCCCGGTCCACGCAACCGGTGGAGTGGGTGACCGGGGCAGGTGGCCGTACGGCGGGGCAGGTGGCCGTACGGCCCGGGTCAGCCGCGACGTGCGCGGTCCATGGCGCGACGTGGCGTGGTGCACGGTTGCCCGGGCCACGTGTCGCGTTGCCATTCGCTGGCGCAGGTGCACGGGGCAGTGGGGGCCCAGGGGAGTAGTGTGCTGGACTGTGTGGTGGACCGGGCCGCACTGTGCGCGCCCGAAAGTGGTGGGCCGGGCCCGCACTGTGCGCGCCCGGAAATTTCCGGGCGGCCCGAAAATCGGGACTTAATGGGAATTATCCCAATGGTTTTCCTCAGCCTATTTAAAGGCAGCCCGAGCCTCTGTTTTGGGGCTTTTTTTTCTCCCAAACCGCACCTCCTCTGCCCGAGCTCTCTTAAGCTAAGTTTTTCACCTCTAAGTGCTTGATCTTCCTGCCAAGTTCTAGGATTTTAGGAGGCACGAATCCGAGGTTCCCCATTTTACGGCGCGCGCGCGACGTGGCTTTCTAGTGTTCTTCTTCGGCGCAGCGACAGTGTTTTGGCTCCCCTGGACTACCCCGAGCTCCTTTGCTGTGATTCTTGCGCCGGCAGACTCCTAAGAGGTAGGACTTCATCTTTAGTTTTGGTCGCACTTTCCTCGTTTCGAGGTTTTGGCACGGATCCCGAGGCAAACAGTGACCCCTTTTTCTGTGTGGACTTCCTTGACAGCAGCGGGGTATTTTGACCATATCTTCGCGCACGAGCATCAGACGGAAACGAGCTTGTACCACTTTTTCATCTACGGATCGCAAGGAATACGCTCGTATTTTTATTGGATTTTTGCGAGATTTATTTCGAGGTGAAATTACTGTTTTCTCAGTGAACAGTGCACAGTTTTTAGCACAGATTTTTGTATGAGTGTACCCCCTTGCCGAATTTTTATCTTGACTTACCGAACTCGGATTTGGGCGTGCAAGGTACCGTTACGAAGCTATCGACGCGAGGATCGCTGTGGTATTTTTCTTGGAATTTTCTGGGCACTTTCTGCTGGTGATAATTTAACAGTTGTGAATCCGAGGTTGTAGATGGTTATGAGAGCAATAATTGGGAGCCTAAGTGTAATTAGTGAGCTTTGTATTGTACCAGGAATATTTCGGGTGCACTAAAATTGTGGGAGCAAGGATTTGGAGTTTTGGTATTTTCTAGCTGTACGGACTTGGACAGTTTGCACCAGGTGGGTGGTTGTTGTACTCCTCTCCTTTGTTATGCCCACTAGGAATATCAGAGTACCCCTGTTTTGATGTTGCTAAATGCGTTAATTGGTAGACTCGCATGCTTTAGGGAGCAAATTATTGGTTATCTAATCCATGAAAAATTATTGTTAGACTGATTACTTGTTTTAATAGCTTAATTTCTGGACTGTATGCTTAGAGACAAGTGATAATAATTGAGGACTGCAAAACTGATGATTATTCTTATGGGACTGTCACCCTAGCTTATGTCACTCTAAACTGCTATTCTCGGAAACTGGACAAAAATATTGAGACAATGCATGATTAAATTGGTCACATGATTATGTCATCATTTACTGCTATACTATTTTTGGGACTTGACTTAGGAGAAACCATGCATTTACTCTTTTCTCCTCCTTGTATTGACACTTGCGGCTTAGTCGCTCAGGTTCGAGCGTGTGTTGGACAGTGTAGTCGGATATTGGGGATTTGGGACAGGCTGGGTTTATGTCAGGGTGTTGCGGCGACCACGGATCTTGGGTGGTCGACCGGCTTATACTATTGCATCGGATTGGGTGTTTGGGGATCGGGCTTTCTTTAGTGGAGGGTTTTTCCCACTTCATTGAGTCTCGATCCAGTCCTGCTATATCAGGTTACTTGTGGTTACTTACTTTCCTCGTGTGGGTCGCTCCCCACGAGTGCGACTCCGGAGTGCGCGGCAGACAGACTTGAGTCCTGGGGACTCCTTGTGCTTCGGTGTTATGCGTAGGCTGGCATACCCGTCGCGGCTGAGCAGGCAGTGCCAGTGTCCACTGGCGGTCAGATTGGGTTCTTTGGACAGACTTCTTTATACTGATGCATTCCTTTTCCCATCCGTGTGGAGTTATCGTGTAGAGGCATATTAGGGATAGCATTTTATCAGTTGCTCTCTCTATCTACACCCCCTTTCTTTTCCTTTCCCTTTTGCCTCTGATCACCTGGTGGGCATATCTGAGCTGAGGCTTTACCCACTAGGGGAGGCTACTGTTTATTGTAGTACTTACCCCCATTGTTTTTCCTTGTTCTTTTCTTTCCCCTTGTTTTGCAGAGTCCTCAGTGGGAGTTGCTGGGCCGTCAGCAACTGATCGGGGCAAGCGCATCGCGGACTAGATAGAGAGCCTCCCGAGGGTTGTAGCTGGAGCTTTTGGGTACCTGGTCTTCTCAGACAGCTTTTGTTTATTTCTTTTTGGGTCTGGCTTTTGCCAGCTGTTTGTATTTAGTGGTGAGCTGGGAGAGACATCTGTATTTTATTCCACTGTTGTACTCTTTTACTTCCAGCTTCTGTCTGAGATACAGTAGTTTTAGTTTAGCTCTGATTATTATGCTCTTTTATTATTATTTCTTGTCTGAGCAGGTTACCGACGCTTCGTGTATGTGGGAAATACCGCATGCACGGCGGATCTGTAGACGGGCCCGGGTTCTGGTTTACACCCGGGGCGTGACAGCTCTAGCACACTTAACTCTCTTAACCTTTTGGGTCTTGCTACCACCTAAAATGCTATAGCCGGGTTAATAGTTTTAGTCCTATTATATCATTTATATATAGGACTATTTCAAATTCCGGGGGTGTCACATTCCCCCCCCCCTTTAAGCCCTGACGTCCACGTCAGACTCAAGCACACTCACTAGTACCAGGCAATGTGAGACTCGTCTCGCTAGCCTTAGCCGACCTTGTAGGGAGCTGCACTCCACCTACAACGGTCATTAGCCGGGGAGCCACACTCTACCCGCTATATAACCCTGGCTCAGCCGAGACTTATCTCACATTTCCGGCTGGTGATTGGCTCCGATACCAACTGTGACGCCCCACTTCCCAGGGGTCACCCATCCTAGAACTACTCTAGCTCTAGCACGCTTAACTCTCTTAACCTCTTGGGTCTTGCTACCACCCAAAATGCTATAGCCGGGTTAAGAGTTTTAGTCCTATTATATCATTTATATATAGGACTATTTCAAATTCCGGGGGTGTCACACGCACCGCCCTGGCGGTGCTGCGTGCGCGCCCTTGGCGCCCGCGCAGCGCCCAGTCCTGCTGCCCGCGGCGCCTGCGTGCGCCCGCGCAGCACTCACTGCCCGCTGCGCGCGCAGCGCCTCTGTGTGCCCGCGCCAACCGCGCGCCCGCGCGGCGCTCCCCCCCCCCCCCCCCCCCCCCCCCCCCCCGCTGCAGCCTCGCAAGGTAGTGGACAGCAAGTCCACTCCACACAAAAAAAACAAACTAAAAAAAAACCCAAGCTTCTCTCTCCCTCACTCTAAAAAAAACTGTACATACCTTTGTTGGAGGCTCGACGCGCGCGTGCTCCGATCGCTCCACTCGGCATCACCCAGCTACTAGCAGAGGGTCCATACCAACACCACTCCCATTCCTTTTTTTTTTTCTTCCTCTCTCTTCTTCTTCCTTCCTTCTCTTTCTCTTCTTTCCATTCTTCCTCTGTTTCTCCCCTTTTCCTCTGTTTTGTAGGTGGAAGGAGACAATGACGTGGCCAAGCTAATTAAGGAAGGCTAATTAGTGGGAAGCAGCTGTGGAGAGTAAAAATTTAATTAAAATCCCTCAACAACAAAATATCTAACTCACTTAATATCCATATCCACTGTTTCCATTCTCCTCTTTTCACTAATTTCTTTTTCTTTCTTTCCTTCTCTAATCCCATTACAGGCAAGAATTATCCAAATTAATTAAATTAATTAATTAATCCCTTTTTAGCCAACTCCAACTCACTTTTTGCCCTCGGGGCCTCCGCACCAGTCCGAAACCTTCCGAACTCCACTGTAACCTGAAAATACACATGTTACAACCAATTCCCAATTTTTCTGCGCACAACGGCGGAGTCGGTACATAAACAAAACCAGTCCTCTATCGGCGCACAATGCCTGGAAAACTCCGATTCAAGCTGGGGCTTCCGCGTCGATCCGACTCAACCCAAACTCATCTGTAAACATATAAGGAACACGCCCGAGGCAATTTCTCCGCACCACGCCATCTTGCGAGGTCGGTACACTCTACAAAGTTCCGGTACTCTACACATTCAGTCCGGACCCCGAACTATGGTTTTGCTGAAATCGCATGAACAGTCCGGATCAGAGAAATCCAGTCCGGACCCCGAACTTGTTTTTCTGGAAAAAATCTGTTTAATGACGATAGTCCGGATCAGACTAATCCAGTCCGGACCGTCGAGCTCGAAAATTCCAGATAAGGTAGTTTTTGATTCTCATCTCTTTCCAAAGGTTTCTAACCTATAAATAAACCCTATCATTCATCTTTTTAGGGTTAAGGTTTTAAAGATAAATCCACATATAGAGAAGAAAGGAAAACACGATTAATTCATGTTTCTTCGTCTATATTGATCAATTTGATTCTAGTGTTTCCAAACTCCTAATTCTTATAGAATCAAATTGATGAATACTTAGATGGTGTTTTCTGATCTATCCTTGATCTAAGTATTCAGCGGATTATCATCACCAAGAAAAACAACCATTTCCCAAAATCGGCATCGTGGATTCGATGTGTTGAAGGCGTTTCGTGGATTCGAAACGTGTTGCTCGTGGATTCGAGTAGCGTTCGTGGATTCGAACGTGTGCAGTGGACGTGCAGTCGGTGAGCGCAAGATCCGAAGAAGTTGAAGGAGGGGTTGGAGTCTATGGAGTCGGTAATCACTTTGTTATTCTTCTATTCTTAGTGGATTGTTATTGCATGTTGGTCCCGTGGTTTTTACTCCTGTGATGGAGTTTTTCACGTAAATCTCGGTGTGCTATTTTTATTTTTCGCATTGGTTTTTAATTTGCACTGAGATTGGTATTTTGTATATTACACCTATTCACCCCCCCTCTAGGTATTTGATAGAACCCATTTAGATCTTTGGGGATCCGTAAACCTACAATTGGTATCAAAGCGGGTTTTAGGTTTTTCTATCATGTCGGGTGAAGGTGGTAATATTAATAGACCTCCTCTTTTCGGTGGGACCAATTATGCCTATTAGAAAGTCCGGATGAGAGCTTTTCTCATCGCAATTGATGAGCGGGTATGGCAAATCATGGAATTCGGTTGGGTGCATCCAATTGAGGAAGTAGGAGATTCTACTACCCCAAAACCTCGCTCTAGATGGTCCAGAGAGGAGATCGAAAAATCTTCTTACAACGGGAAAGGTATGAACGCTTTATTTAATTCTCTTTCCGCGATTAAGCTTACACGTATTTCTGCGTGTGAAACTGTAAAGGAGATTTGGGATATTCTTAAAATTACACATGAGGGTACTAATGTCACGCCCCGGGGGTTTATTTTAGCGGAAACGGTTCACAAAAGGTATGTGTTTGGCGCGTAAAATTTTTTTTGAAAAACCTTCTTCCCCGGCGCGTGCCCAGATCCGCCGCATATACAGAATCACTCTGCAAACGGACAGAGTCTCCTCTTTATATGCACGGCGTCGCGGCTAGTACAATGTCCAAACACGGATATCCATTCAATCACAACAGTTTCAGACATACATATATTCACACTTGCATAATACATCTCACGGTCGATCAGTTTGAAAGGATAAATCCACAATTTTAACAACGGCGCCCACCCGGCACCTAGATTTTGAAAACTCGTTTCGAAAGCAACATAAACTCAGACGTTTTGGAAAACAGTGCCCACACGACACTTAGGTTTTGAAATCCATTTTCGCAGTCCATAAATCCACAAGGTTTTGAAAACGGTGCCCACACGACACCCGAGTTTTGAAAACAGTTTTCGCAATCTTTTCTTTCGTTTGCTCTTTTTTTTTTCTTAAAGCGGCCCACAGAGATGAAAGGAAAATAAATAAATTATTAAATACCATGCCGACATCCACACCGACCCCACGAGGGTATCGAGAACCACACCACAGTCTACAAATAATAAATGAAATGCGAAATAAAAGAGAGAGTACTGTTCGGGGTCTCCAGGGGCCCCGAAACTCCTATCGCGGCCTCACCGTCGCCTAACTCTCCCCCCTGCAGGACCCTGTCGCAAAGTGGGAAGTCAGCGACTAAACAATAATGATAATAATAAAGCAGGGTAAAGAAATGCGTCCAACCGTAAACTATCCGGAGCAACCACCCCTCCCAAGAGGGAAAAGATAACACGAACACCTGTAAACCCGCAATACCCGACCACGTCGGACAACTAAACCGACGGGTCGCCTATAACCCTGCAATACCCGACAGCCTGCCCAGACAAGAGAAAAGTCACACTCCGGACCCCCCAGACGAAACACGGTGTAAATAAAACCAAATAAAAAGATCAAAGTACTTCCAAACCAGCGGCTACTACACCACTCACCTCTTAAAAACGAGTTTCGTCCTCGAAACTCAAGCCTGGGTTGCGGCGAAAAGATTGGGGTAGCACTCTCTCATTTTTGACTCCAGTTCCCACGTCGCTTCCCGCTCCTCCTGGTTGCTCCAGAGCACCTTCACGTAGGGAATGGTTCGGTTTCGCAGCGATTTGTTTTCCCTTGCCAGGATTCTC
Organism: Tillandsia leiboldiana; assembly: GCA_029204045.2. NCBI lineage: Eukaryota > Viridiplantae > Streptophyta > Magnoliopsida > Poales > Bromeliaceae > Tillandsia > Tillandsia leiboldiana. The sequence goes on from CM055066.1 coordinate 34,928,917, forward strand.
ACTGGGGTTTCCTCGAAACTCAGGTCCTCCTTAAGTTCGAGAGTAGAGACGTCCAGAATGTGTGATGGGTCGGGAAGGTATTTCCGGAGCATGGACACGTGGAAAACATCGTGGACTCGGTCGAGGTTTGGTGGTAGGGCAAGGCGGTACGCCACCGGGCCAATGCGCTCCAAGATCTCGAACGGTCCCACAAACCGTGGGCTCAGCTTGCCCTTCAGCCTGAAATGCTTGATTCCTCTAGATGGCGAGACCCGCAAAAGCACGTGTTCTCCCACTTGGAATTCCAAGTCGCAGCGCCGCTGGTCTGCGTAGCTCTTCTGTCGACTCTGGGCGGTCAGTAGGCGCTGTTTGATGAGGCGCACCTTCTCTTCAATTTCTTCCACCAAGTCGGGCCCCAAAAATTTCCGTTCTCCCAAGTCGTCCCAGCAGATCGGGGATCGGCAGCGTCTCCCATATAAGGCTTCATAGGGCGCCATCTGGATGCTGGCCTGGTAGCTGTTGTTGTAGGCGAATTCCACGAGGGGTAGGTAGCGTGACCAACTGACCCCCCAGTCAAGTACGCAGGCGCGAAGCAGGTCCTCGAGGGTCTGTATCACTCGCTCCGACTGTCTGTCCATCTGGGGGTGGAAGGCTGTGCTGAAATGTAGTTTGGTCCCCAGGGCCCACTGTAGACTCTGCCAAAACTTCGAGACAAAGCGCGTGTCACTATCCGAGGTGATCGATGCCGGCACTCCATGCAGTCTCACGATCTCGCTGATGTAAACCTGAGCTAACCGCTCTCGGGTCCAGGTTGTAAGAATGGGCAGGAAGTGTGCTGACTTGGTTAACCGATCTACTATGACCCAAATCGCATTGTGCCCCTGCTGTGAGCGTGGAAACCCCGTGACGAAATCCATGGTGATCTGATCCCACTTCCACTCTGGCACCGGTAAGGGCTGTAACTTTCCCGCAGGTCGTTGGTGCTCCGCCTTTATCTGTTGACATATCAGGCAATGAGCCACATGTCGTGTCACATCCCCCTTCAGCTTAGGCCACCAGAAGGTCTGCTTGAGGTCCCTGTTGTTGGGTTATATGTAATAAGGATCTAAATAGGGGAAAAAACACCTAGAGGGGGGTGAATAGGTGTAAACGTATAAACACTCAAAAATCGTTGCGATAAAAACCCAATGCGGAAATAAAAATAATACGCAAGATTTTTACGTGGAAAACTCCATCACCGGAGTAAAAAACCACGGGACCGATAACACGGCAGAAATCCACTAGAATTAAAACACGTACAAGGTGATTTACCGTACACACTTACGACTCAACCTTTTCCATACGCTCCTAGAGGATCTTCTCCGCTCTTCTCGAATCCACGATCTGCGCCCAACGCCGAATCCACGGCGTCCAACGTCGAATCCACGACGTCCGACCGAATCCACGGTCTTCACCCAATAGCACCCTTCGAATCCACGAACGTGCCTCGCTCCGAATCCACGAGAGCGGTTGAACCTTGAATCCACAAGGACACGCGAATCCACGCGCCGATTTTTGGGGTAAATCGTTGTTTTTGGGTGGTGATGATCCGCCGAATACTTAAATCAAAGATAGATCGGAAATACCATCTAAGTATTCATTAGTTTGATTCAACTCAAGATGTGAGTATGAAAACCTAGAATCAAACTAATCAATATAGATGAAGAAACATAGAGTGTTCTCTAATGATTTCCTTTCTTCTCTATAGGTGGATCTAGAGCCGTATAAGATGATATATGAAAATGACGGCTATTTCGATTCACCCTAGAAAAAGAGTCATAGGGTCTATTTATAGGTTAGAAACCCTAGGAAGGAGATAAGAATCAAAAACCTAACATTTCTGGAAATTTTACGGACGGCGATCCGGATCGGATTAGCTATGATCCGGATCGTCGTAACGAGTCAGGCAATTCCAGAAAAACAAAGGTTCGGGATCCGGATCGAAGTGCTTGATCCGGATCGTTCATACAGTTCACCAAACATCAACGTTCGGGATCCGGATTGCGAAGCCTGATCCGGATCGTTCAAGGAAGATGGTAAACTCAGTGTTCGGGATCCGGATCAAGAGAGGCTACGATCCGGATTGAACTGGTGTATGAACGAACCACCTTCGGGATCCGGATCGAACAACCTGATCCGGATCCTGAACATGTCCCAAGTCCAGTTTTTGATTTTTATGCAATGAAAGATTCTTCCAAGTGTTTCTACACTACAAGAAGTATTCGGATCACACAAAATCTTTAGTAAAACATACCTGATCCTTTTGAATTCTTCTTTCTTGAGATTGAGTTAAATGATCCAACTTTCTTCACCTTCAATCTTCAAGACTTGAGACTTTCACGAAACTACGCCAACTCAAATTCCGTAACAATCTCCCCCTTTGGCGGTTTCGTGACAAAACACATATCCACTCAAGAAAATTCAAAAAGATATTTTTGTTGCTATCACCATACAACAAAAATTTACAATGGAGATCCGAAAATTTAAAAACATGAGATAAACTCCTAAAACAGACTCTAGACTTAGACATCTGTACTCTCTGCACAAAGAAATCATTCTTGACAAAAAGAGATCGTTAGATACCTCAAGAATATTTAGCATTCAAAACCTAGTACAGAGATAGAGTTTATCTGATCATCATGACATTTGAGAATTCAGATATGTAAGAGAATCATAGTCAAGAACCAACATATCTTCTATGCAATCAAAAACCAAATGTCATAAAGTGTTAGTCCAACATCAACTTGTTATTCATATTACATGCCCAAATAATTAGTCGAATAGTTAGTGGAGACATGCAACCAATCACTAGATAAAAACCAAAGTTGAAGTGATACTTACCTTGATGTATACAAAATTTTCACATCAGCATTGTTCATCATTATACCTTGATGCAGTCATCATTGTTCATCATTGTACCTTGATGTATACAAGATTTTCACAATCATTGTTCAAGTTCTCTAAACTCTCTCCCCCTTTTTGTCACAAACAAAGCCAAAAATTACCAAAAATTGAAGGAGATTTAAAAATTTCATAGAAAATGTTCCGAAATTTAAGAACTAGAACTAAAAGTAAGTCCTAAAAACTGAAAAACCTGCACAAAAAGATTAGAAAGAAGGTTAAGTCAGTCATGTTGGGTTATATGTAATAAGGATCTAAATAGGGGAAAAAACACCTAGAGGGGGGTGAATAGGTGTAAACGTATAAACACTCAAAAAATCGTTGCGATAAAAACCCAATGCGGAAATAAAAATAATACGCAAGATTTTTACGTGGAAAACTCCATCACCGGAGTAAAAAACCACGGGACCGATAACACGGCAGAAATCCACTAGAATTAAAACACGTACAAGGTGATTTACCGTACACACTTACGACTCAAACCTTTTCCATACGCTCCTAGAGGATCTTCTCCGCTCGCTCCGCGACGCTTCTCGAATCCACGATCTGCGCCCAACGCCGAATCCACGGCGTCCAACGTCGAATCCACGACGTCCGACCGAATCCACGGTCTTCACCCAATAGCACCCTTCGAATCCACGAACGTGCCTCGCTCCGAATCCACGAGAGCGGTTGAACCTTGAATCCACAAGGACACGCGAATCCACGCGCCGATTTTTGGGGTAAATCGTTGTTTTTGGGTGGTGATGATCCGCCGAATACTTAGATCAAAGATAGATCGGAAATACCATCTAAGTATTCATTAGTTTGATTCAACTCAAGATGTGAGTATGAAAACCTAGAATCAAACTAATCAATATAGATGAAGAAACATAGAGTGTTCTCTAATGATTTCCTTTCTTCTCTATATGTGGATCTAGAGCCGTAAAAGATGATATATGAAAATGACGGCTATTTTCCTTTTTATCGGCTTGCCCTAGGAAATGAATCATAGGGTCTATTTATAGGTTAGAAACCCTAGGAAGGAGATAAGAATCAAAAACCTAACATTTCTGGAAATTTTACGGACGGCGATCCGGATCGGATTAGCTGTGATCCGGATCGTCGTAACGAGTCAGGTAATTCCAGAAAAACGAAGGTTCGGGATCCGGATCGAAGTGCTTGATCCGGATCGTTCATACAGTTCACCAAACATCAACGTTCGGGATCCGGATTGCGAAGCCTGATCCGGATCGTTCAAGGAAGATGGTAAACTCAGTGTTCGGGATCCGGATTGAACTGGTGTATGAACAAACCACCTTCGGGATCCGGATCGAACAACCTGATCCGGATCCTGAACATGTCCCAAGTCCAGTTTTTGATTTTTATGCAATGAAAGATTCTTCCAAGTGTTTCTACACTACAAGAAGTATTCGGATCACACAAAATCTTAGGTTAAACATACCTGATCCTTTTGAATTCTTCTTTCTTGAGATTGAGTTAAATGATCCAACTTTCTTCACCTTCAATCTTCAAGACTTGAGACTTTCACGAAACTACGCCAACTCAAATTCCGTAACAATCTCCCCCTTTGGCGGTTTCGTGACAAAACACAGATCCACTAAAGAAAATTCAAAAAGATATTTTTGTTGCTATCACCATACAACAAAAATTTACAATGGAGATCCGAAAATTTAAAAACATGAGATAAACTCCTAAAACAGACTCTAGACTTAGACATCTATACTCTCTGCACAAAGAAATCATTCTTGACAAAAAGAGATCGTTAGATACCTCAAGAATATTTAGCATTCAAAACCTAGTACAGAGATAGAGTTTATCTGATCATCATGACATTTGAGAATTCAGATATGTAAGAGAATCATAGTCAAAAACCAACATATCTTCTATGCAATTAAAAACCAAATGTCACAAAATGTTAGTCCAACATCAACTTGTTAGTCATATTACATGCCCAAATAGTTAGTCGAATAGTTAGTCGAAACATGCAAACAATCACAAGATAAAAACCAAAGTTGAAGTGATACTTACCTTGATGTATACAAAATCTTCATCAGCATTGTTCATCATTGTACCTTGATGCAGTCATCATTGTTCATCATTGTACCTTGATGTATATAAGATCACAATTTTCACAATATCATTGTTCAAGTTCTCTAAACTCTCTCCCCCTTTTTGTCACAAACAAAGCCAAAATTACCAAAAATTGAAGGAGAGTTAAAAAATTTCAAAGAAAATGTTCCGAAATTTAAGAACTAGAACTAAGATTAAGTCCTAAAAACTGAAAAACCTGCACAAAAAGATTAAAAATCTGCAAAAGAATAAAAAGAAGGAATCAGTCATCAGATTCGGAGTCTTCAGAGCTCGTGCAGCCCATCTTTGAGAACATCTTTTTCACCAGCTTGTTCATAGAATTGATCTTCTTAGTTATGGTAATGTGTGCTGCCGTGATGAGCTCGAGCTCATTGGAGATTCTCGTCTGTGCCTTCGAGATCTGTTCCTGCTCAACAGATAATCGTTGTTGTTCTTTGTAGATGGATGAGACTGATGCTTCATCCGCTGGTGTGGGTGCTGGTTGTGATGGTGACGCGGAAGTGCCGCTACTAGGTTTCGTTCCGCACGTTGGGACTGGAGTGACATGGGGCAATTTGTGAAGTGACTTCACAACGGTGGACTCATCGATCATACCCAAACATTGATGATAAGTCGGTGAGGTAATGTCAACCTGAAATTTCTTCAAAATCCTCATTATAATCAGTGGAAATGGAATCCTTTCTGTGGGATGAGGGTGCTCAACATATCTTGTCATTCTATTCCAAATAATGTATGAAATGTTGATATTCAATCCCATTGCCTCAGACAGATGTCCTAAGAGATACAAAAATAGCATTCGATCCCATCTCAAGACTTTCGTCTGCAAATTTGGAAGGATATTGTAACAAGCTGATGAAGTTTAGAAATCGGTACTCAAGACGAAGTTCTTTGGATCTGATCGATTTCTCCGTTGATTGCGTTCCTTCCAAACAAATTCCCTTTATAACCATTTGCCACACAGTGTTCGTCAAAACCTTTCCCTTCAAGTAATTAACTCCTGTCTTGCTGGCAGGCATTCCCAAAACCTCGCCAATCAATTGTGGAGTAATTTTGAATCTTGTGCCTTGGATGTTCGTGTAAAATTCCATTGGACCGTTTTCAATTTCACGAAGGTGCCGTGCATTTGTATAGAAGGCCCTTACAAGATGCAAACAGTATCCAAGCACTTCTGGAAATCGACAAACTTGAATAAGGTTTTCTTGTTCAATCAGAACGCCAAACTCAGGAGAGTGATCTCGTAGAGCCTCAATATTGACATGCCTCTCACCAATGCATTCACGATTCTCAAATGCCCTTAGGCGATCCGCATTAACGAACACTTGTTCCTCACGAGGTGGTGAATCCGGAATAATCGGTTCGTTAGACATGAAACCACGTGCTCGTCCAAACCGTCGAGCGAGTCGTTTCCTTTTCACCGAGATTGTTGGTGCAGTCATAGGTGCTTTACCTTTGTCCATGGGTACTTTTTCTTTCGATGCATCGGACGCTTTTCCTTTTGAACCATCAGACGCCTTTTGTTCAGGCAATGTGTCATCATCATCTGTCAATTCAGTCCAATCTACCTCGTGACAATCTACTTCTGTATCGCTGATCACATGAAACTCACCCTTTTGTTGTGTTTTCTTAGCTCTTTTTAACTTGTTTGTGGCCCGAGTGTGCACCATGGTGACCAATAAAAGAATGATCCATGAGAATCCCATTGATCCAAGTGCTTTAAGAAGATTAAAATCCTGTGAGCAACAACTCAAGAACACATGACAAAATTGTTAATTTTCAAAGATTTGAAAAATTGTACCCAAACAATCATAATCATGTAGAGAGACTAAGAATCAAATTAGTTTTGCAAAAGGACTTTTAAAAATAGATCAATTGCATGATTTTAGAAAATCCTTATTATATGCCCTAAAACCGAAATTTTAGAAATCGAAGCCTAAAAATCCGTTAATCAGGAGAGTACCTAGCATATAATCAAAACTAATCTACCCAGAGTTCTTATTTCAAAAGAAATTTGATCAAAAACCATCCACAAACAAAGTCGATCCAAGAAATTCACACGTTTGAGGAGGAATAGAGAAAAAAACGGTGAAAAACCGAGATTTTGATCAATAAAACTTACTTGGAGTTGAAGAACTTGAGTTTGAAAGCTTCCAAGAAGGATGAAATCTAGAGAGAGAGGCTCTGGAAACTTTGGAACAAAAGATCGGAGTAAAAGAAAACAAAACCCTTTTGTTCTTTATAAAACCCTAGCCGCGATCCGGATCATCCCATGCTTGCGATCCGGATCGGCTACCCGCAGTGAGAAACTGCGTTCGGGATCCGGATCGGCAGGTCCAATCCGGATCGTCAGCCCGCAGAAGAAAACCTGCGTTCGGGATCCGGATCATCTTGCCCGATCCGGATCGGCTCCAACTTTTTCTTTAGAAAATTTCAGAGAAATTCAAGAAAAACCAGAAAAAGATTGTAAGCACAAATGTGTATCAACTTTAAACAAAAATCATCGTTTCATACAACAAGAATTAGATTATGCCAAATCTATCAATAATATCCAAAAATGAAACGAAAATTTACAAAAATTAAATCCCTTAAAGTTGAGCACCTTCAATTACATCTAACATGATCTTATGAGTAATGCCTTTATCAAATCATCAATTCAGTAAAGAAAATGAAATACAAAGATCAATAGATGTTTGAAATCTCAAATATAGTAGATAATGTATCTAGACAATCTGTTGAAGAGAGTGGCTCTTTGAGCATCTTTCTTTAAAAACCCACCTTATACCAACCTTGAAATTTGACGGAGTCAGGTATTTCAACATGCATTTTACTTAATCAAAAATTTGAACAACCATGCTTGGTATACATGTGGTAGCTGCACACAATACTCGGACGACCGAGGTGGTAGCTCTTTCCTCCATGTGGTGGTAGTTTTCACACTCCTCATTGGGATGTAACTCTTTCCACATCTTTTGAGCATTTTACTTTTTCTATGACTCCCCCTCAATTGGCTCTCAATTATTTAAGATATAAAGTATTCAACCAAATATTGATCTCGATTTCATACTCGACTAAGCAGTCAAATAAGATAATGACTATACCAAGAGATCATTGAGAGAGAGAAATTGACTTTGATCACTTAGAAGATGATTTAATTAACATAAATGATCATTGCAACAGTGAAATATTATGATGGCAAAAGCATAATAAATTTCTAAATGTGCGAAAAGATGCAATTAAAGTCAATTATGATCTATGCTCAATTAATGTCCTATGTACAAACATAGATAATGAACAAAAACAAAACAAATACAAAACCTATCCTAAGCAAAGGTTTCAAAAAGAAGTTTATTTCAAGGAAAGCATTCCAATTGCTTTTCGTAAATGAATAAAACGTTTTTGATCCAAAGGTTTTGTTAAAAAGTCAGCCAATTGATCCTCAGTTGAAATATATGAAAGTTGAAGAGTATTTGATTCAACTAGCTCTCTAAGAAAATGATATCTAAGTTCAATATGTTTTGTTCTAGAGTGCAACACAGGGTTTTTAGAAATGTTAATTGCACTTGTGTTGTCACAAAGAATTGTTACCGAAGATGCTGAAATGCGGAAGTCGCTCAATACGCTTTTCATCCAAATGAGTTGAGTTGAGCAACTTCCAGCTGAAATGTATTCCGCTTCGGCAGTCGAGAGTGCTATGCAGTTCTGCTTTTTACTGTGCCATGCAACAAGGCAATGGCCAAGATAGAAGCATGCACCACTCGTGCTTTTCCGATCATCCACTGATCCTGCCCAATCGGCATCTGAGTATCCAACAATATCCAAACTTGTTCCCATAGGATACCAAATTCCGAAATTAATTGATCCTTTGATATACCGGATGATCCTTTTCACCGCTTTCAGGTGAACCTCCTTTGGTGCTGATTGATATCTCGCGCAAATCCCAACACCAAAAGATATATCCGGGCGACTAGCCGTGAGGTAAAGTAGACTTCCAATCATACTTCGATACAGTTTCTCGTCTACATTCTCACTTTGTGATTCACTTCCAAGTCCCTTGTGGCTAGTTCCCATTGGAGTCGGAAAATCTTTACAATTTTCTAGATCAAACTTTTTGACCAACTCCATTGCATACTTGGATTGACTCAAGTGAATACCTTCATCATTTTGTTTAATTTGCAATCCAAGGAAATAAGTCAATTCGCCCATCATGGACATCTCAAATTCGCTTTCCATGGTCTCCGCGAATTTAGAAGCATCATTATCTCTTGTTGCGCCAAATACAATGTCATCGACATAGATTTGTGCTACAATGAAATTGCTTTGATAATGCTTCACAAAGAGAGTCCTGTCAGCTCCCCCTCGAGTATAGCCCTTCTCCAAAAGGTGCTTTGTTAACCTTTCGTACCATGCTCGCGGTGCTTGTTTCAGACCGTAAAGAGCCTTTTTCAAACGAAAAACATGGTTAGGTTGTTTATGATCTACAAAACCTTTCGGTTGAGCCACATAAACTTCCTCATTTAAAAACCCATTTAGAAATGCGCTCTTAACGTCCATTTGAAATAATTTGGTTTTAAAATGACAAGCAATAGCAAATAGTATACGAATGGACTCGAGTCTAGCTACAGGGGCGAAAGTTTCATCAAAGTCTATACCTTCTACTTGAGAGTAGCCTTGAGCAACTAATCGTGCCTTGTTCCTGATGATAGTACCATCCTCATTTTTCTTGTTCTTGAAGATCCATTTGGTACCTATCACATTATGTTGCTTTGGAGGCTTCGTTAATTCCCAGACTTTGTTTCGCTCAAATTGATGGAGCTCTTCCTGCATTGCTTTAATCCAGTAGTCATCCTGAAGAGCTTCATCTATGTTCTTTGGTTCGATTAAAGATACGTAGCAAGCAAATCCACAAACCAACTGCCTCCGAGTTCTAACTCCTTTTTGTGGATCTCCAATAATATTCGATTCCGGATGATCCTTGGAGATTCGTAGCGTTTGTTGAAACGGAGTACTCGGAGATATATGAGATGATTCCTGTACATTAGATAAACTTGAAGAACCATTAGATGCATCATTAATATTGGAAGTATTATTGTGAGAAGATGCAACAGCAGGAGTATCATCATCTAGAGAAATATCGAGGGTAGATTTTTCAGATGCAAAGTGAAAAGCTTCATCTACTTTAACATTTATGGATTCTACGATCGTCTTAGATTCCAAGTTAAATACTCGATATGCTCTACTATTAGTAGAATACCCCAAGAAAATCCCTTCGTCACTTCGTGAGTCAAACTTTCCAAGGTTTTCACGGTCACGTAAAATGTAACACCGACTCCCGAAGATGCGAAAATATCTGATGTTGGGTTTTCTACCACACCATAGTTCATATGGTGTATTTAACGTTCCCGGGCGCAAGAACACTCGATTAATGACATAGACAGCGGTGTTCACAGCTTCAGCCCAAAAATGTAGCGGTAAATTCCGGCTGTGAAGCATCACACGCGCCATCTCTTGAACAACCCTGTTCTTGCGCTCGACAACACCATTCTGTTGAGGTGTATAGGGTGCAGAGAATTCATGCTTAATACCGTTTGAAGTACAAAAGTCAATGAATTTTGAATTAATCAATTCTCCACCTCTATCACTTCTAACACGAATGATCTTTTCATTCTTTTCAATCATAATACGAAGGCAAATCTCGTGAAAAGAATCAAAAGTATCAGCTTTCTCTTTTAAAAATGCTACCCAAGAATACCGAGAGAAATCATCAACCAATAAAAAAATATACCATTTACCTCCCAAAGATGGTTGACGGGTCGGCCAAAAGAAAAAGAAGAAAAGAAAATAGTCTAAATAAACTACACAAGATTTAATCGTAGAACGATTAAAGACAAGGAGGGGTTTCACCTTTGCATACCCAAACCTTTTGAGTTTTGGAGTATGTTGGCAATGGTTAAGAAGTTTTCCTTGATGAAGACGTCTTGCAAGATTGGTCTTTTTCTTTTGTCATCGTCTTGTTTGAAGTACTACTGTCACGCCCCGGGGGATTAATTTAGCGGAAACGGATTACAAAAGGTATGTATTTATTTTTTTTTGAAAACCTTCTTCCCCGGCGCGTGCCCAGATCCGCCGCATATACAGGATCACTCTACAAACGGACAGAGTCTCCCCTGTATATGCACGGCGTCGCGGTTTGTACAATGTTCAAAACGAGTAAACATTCAATCACAACAATCCAAACGTATAACCATTCACAATGTGCAGAATAAACTCACGGCCGATTAGTTTGAAAGGATAAAACCCACAATTGTTGAAACGGCGCCCACCCGGCATCCATATTTTGAAAACCCTTTTTCGAAAGCAACATAAACTCAGGGGTTTGAGAAACAGTGCCCACACGACACTTAGGTTTTGAAATCCATTTTCGCAAACCATAAATCCACAAGGTTTTGAAAACGGTGCCCACACGGCACCCGAGTTTTGAAATAGTAGTTTTCGCAATCTGTTCTTTTATTTGCTATTTTATTTTCCAAAGCGGCCCACAGAGATGTAAAGAAAACTAAACAATTCAGTTGTCACCGCACCGACATCCACACCGACCCCACGAGGGTATCGAGAACCATCCACAGTCTACAAATAATAAATGGAATGCGACAGTAAGAGGTAAAGTACTGTTCCGGTCTCCTGGGACCCAGAATTTCTAGCCGCGGCCTCACCGTCGCCTAACACTCCCTCCTGTAGGACCCTGTCGCAAAGTGGGAAGTCAGTGACTAAACAAAAGTGATAAAAGTAAAGCAGGTAAAGAAAAACGTCCAACCGTAGTCTATCCGGAGCAACCACCCTCGCAAGGGAAAAGTAGAATCAAACACCTGTAAACCTGCAATACCCGATCCCGTCGGACAACTAAACCGACGAATCGCACCGCGCCCAAGTCGGACAACTAAACCGAATGGGTCGCACCGCTCCCACGTCGGACAACTAAACCGACGGGTCGCACCGCTCGCACCTTGGCGCATACATGCCCCACAACTAAAGAGGCCCCACGCCGTCCTGTGGGTATACACGGGTCATAGACCACTTTTCCGGAAAAGCGCACCCTTTGCGGTGGCCAAACCGCGGGTGCGCGTGCTGCAGCCTCGAGCAAAGTAACCATAGTACCACATAACCGAGCAAAGTAACCATAGTACCACATAACCGAGCAAAGTAACCATAGTACCACAAAACTACCATGTTAGCACAATTAATTACTTATATTAAACAAGGTACGATTGCCGGAAACCCGACGCTAAAACCCAAAGCAAAAACCCACCTGTAAAAACGGTGACCCCCGCTCAGCTCCTCCGCGTCCCGGTGCGCTCGCCCGGACCCACACGGACCTGCCGAGGGAAAAATAGTAACTCGGAACTCGAAAAGTAATACGAACTGCAAGGCCCTCCCGGTCGGTGGCGGGGCACGGCCCGCCGATCTGGAGATGGCGGCGGCGACGTCCCCCGGCGAGGGCGAAGGCACGGACGGCCCCGTGCGGCTCCCCGACTCACCGTCCGCATGCGGGGCTGCGCACTCGCCCAGCCCCGTGCGGGCTCACCACCCGCATGCGGGGCTGCGCACGCGCCCAGCCCCGAGCGGGTTCACCCCCCGCAAGCGGGGCTGCGCGCGTGCCCGGCCCCATGCGGGCTCCCCACCCGCATGCGGGGCTGCGCACGCACCCAGCCCTGTGCGGGTTCCCCCCCCGCAAGCGGGGCTGCGCGCGTGCCCGGCACCATGCGGGCTCCCCACCCGCATGCGGGGCTGCGCACGCGCCCAGCCCCGTGCGGGCCGCACGGGCGCGCCGCCCGCACGGGGGCTGCGCACGGGCGCGCCGCCCGCATGGGGGCTGCGCACGGGCGCCGGATTCCGGGGAATCCGTCGCCTGTGCCCCCGTTTCCCCCTCCCCCAAAAGCAAGAAAAAACAAGAAAGCCAAGAACGGCGAAACTACGCCTCACCTCGGTTACGTCGTCGGAGGTTGTAAGGGGAGGGATCGCCTCGTTCCTGTGTGCCCGATTCCGGAGGTGTGCGGTGTTCTTCCCGTTCCTCGATCGCTCCGCCGCGGTGCCTCGCGCCGATCGATGAGAAGAGGAGGGTTTGCGTGAGAGGGACGGTAGGGGAACCCCAAATCTAAACCCAACACATACGTATTAATATTAGCCGCCTCCGTACACGGGAACTTAACCCTAAGTCCCAAAATACAAATCAATCTCGGCGAAATGAGTTTGGGTGCGAACCTGGGTCCGGTCCGCCTCGAAGAACGTGTAAGTCGCCTGAACTGCTGCCAACTTCCGGAATTTATTCTGGGAGATTCCGGGGTCAGAATCCAGATCCGATCGCGCCGCCGAAATCCATTTCGCGAGCTTTATTGTCTAAAAATACCCGCGAGCCCCGACAGTTTGCCCAGAGATAAAGAAAAATAATTCACCCCCGGACCCCTTAGTCGAAAAGTGGATTTACAAGAATTTAAAAGAAGGTCTAGAAAGGCAAATAAAGCCGCGGTTATTACACCACTCACCTCTAAAAAACGAGTTTCGTCCTCGAAACTCAAACCCGGGTGGTGGTGAAGAGGTCGGGGTAGCACTCCCTCATCTTAGATTCCAGCTCCCATGTTGCTTCTCGTTCTTCCTGGTTGCTCCAGAGCACCTTCACGCAGGGGATGACTCGGTTCCGCAGTGCTTTGCTTTCTCTTGCTAGGATACGCACGGGGGTTTCCTCGAAGCTTAGATCCTCCTTGAGCTCGAATGTGGAGACGTCCAACACGTGTGACGGGTCGGATAGGTATTTCCGGAGCATGGACACGTGGAAGACGTTGTGGACCCGGTCGAGGTTAGGGGGTAGGGCAAGGCGGTACGCCACTGGGCCTATGCGCTCCAAGATCTCAAAAGGCCCCACAAACCGTGGGCTCAACTTGCCCTTCAGCCCGAAACGCTTAATCCCTCTGGATGGCGAGACCCGTAAGAACACGTGTTCCCCCACTTGAAATTCCAAATCGCGGCGCCGTCGGTCTGCGTGGCTCTTCTGTCGGCTTTGGGCGGTCAGTAACCGCCGCCTGATGAGGCGCACCTTCTCCTCAGTCTCTTCCACCAAGTCGGGTCCCAGGAATTTCCGTTCCCCTAAGTCGTCCCAACAGATCGGGGATCGGCAGCGTCTCCCATACAAAGCTTCGTAGGGTGCCATCTGGATGCTGGCCTGGTAGCTATTGTTGTAGGCGAATTCCACGAGGGGTAGGTAGCGCGCCCAACCGACTCCCCAGTCAAGTACACAGGCGCGCAGCAGGTCCTCGAGGGTCTGAATCACTCGCTCCGACTCTCCGTCCGTCTGAGGGTGGAAAGCTGTGCTGAAGTGTAGCTTGGTCCCCAGGGCTTGCTGTAGACTTTGCCAAAACTTCGAGACGAAGCGGGTGTCTCTATCCGAGGTGATCGATGCCGGCACTCCGGGCAGTCTCACGATCTCGCTGAGGTAGACTTGAGCCAACTGCTCTCTGGTCCAGGTTGTGTGGATGGGCAGGAAATGAGCTGCCTTGGTTAGCCGGTCCACAATGACCCAGATCGAGTCGTGCCCCAGCTGTGAACGTGGGAACCCGGTGACGAAGTCCATAGTGATCTGGTCCCACTTCCACATCGGCACCGGTAAGGGCTGTAATTTTCCTGCAGGCCGCTGATGCCCTGCTTTTATCTGCTGGCATACCAGGCAGTGAGCTACGTGTCGTGTCACATCCCCCTGCAAAGTCGTTCTCCTGGTTCGGGTGGATCTTGTCTCGCACGAGCCGTAAGTACGGGTCCGTCAGTTGTCCTTCTCGGATTTTCTCAAAAAACGTCGGCTTGACCACCAACGCCGTCAGTCGAGCAACAGTGCCCGCCGATACCACCTCCAACCTCAGTCGCGAGAATTCCGCGATCAGGGTGCTCTGCTCAGTTATCGCGCGTGCCGGCGTCTCCTCCGGTTGCCCCTTCCTGCTTAAAGCGTCCGCCACCACGTTTGCCTTCCCGGGGTGGTATTGGATTGTTAGATCGTAATCCTTCAACAATTCAAGCCACCGCCTCTGCCGCAAATTTAGCTCCTTTTGGGTGAACAGATACTTGAGACTTTGGTGGTCTGAAAAGACGTTACAGTGGACACCAAAGAGGTAGTGTCTCCATAACTTTAGAACGAAGACCACTGCAGCCAGTTCCAAATCATGAATCGGGTAGTTCTTTTCGTAATCCTTCAGCTGCCTGGATGCATAGGCTATTACCTTCCCCTGTTGCATCAAAACACCCCCAAGTCCGATTCTCGATGCGTCGCAGTACACTTCATAATCCTCTCCGGGCGTGGGTAGTACAAGAATAGGCGCCCTGGTTAGCCTCCTTTTAAGTTCTTCGAAGCTCTCTTGGCACTTAGCCGTCCATAGAAACTTTTCCCCTTTCTTGGTCAACCGGTTTAAAGGGGCCGCAATCTTCGAGAAACCCTCGACGAAGCGTCTATAATATCCCGCCAGTCCCAAGAAGCTGCGGATCTCCGTCACTGTCGTCGGTGGTTGCCAGTCGATCACCGATTCCACCTTCTTGGGGTCCACAGCGATTCCCTCTGCCGAGATCACGTGCCCTAGGAAACCCACCTCTCGTAGCCAGAATTCACACTTCTTGAGCTTCGCGAACAGCCTCTGTTCCCTGAGGGTTTGGAGAATCGTTCGTAAGTGGTCCTCGTGCTCCTCGTCGGTAGATGAATAGATCAGACGGAACCGCCCTAAGATTTCAGACAGACGACGGGCTCGACCCGCCCGGCAACCCTACCGTTCCGTCCATCTTGATCGAAATTAATATGAGTACGCCTGCTCCTCGACTTGGAGTTCCCCGATATGACGCCACTGGTTCGCGGACCACCTCTGACGGTGTTGAGCAGTCAGCAACCAAAGTCTTGCGATGCGTCGAGGTACCCCGGTCCTACTACCAAACCCGGACCGACGGCCCTTAAATGCCCAGACTAACCCGACAACAAAGGGGGAGGCCACACTAATACCCTTACAAAAACTCCGGGATGTGCCAATCCAACTAGCCGGGTCACCGCCTACAAGTAATCCTCCTTTGAAAACGATGAACCCACCCGTCGCCAACACGGACTACTTCCGCCCGTCACCAACACGGCTACTAGCTCGGAGTATAACCACCATCCCGGATTCTCCGCCCCGACTGTCCGTCCTACCGAGGCGACGATCAAAACTAAAGCTAGGTTTCAGCTCTGAGACCTACCACAAGGTCTACCCCATAGAGAAAGCTGAAAGCAGGGCATCCTAGCCGAAAGTAACCGATGCCAGAGCGCCATGCAGTCAACAACCCCTCGCCGATCAGTACTCCTTCACAATCACTAAACTCGCAACCCAAATCCTCAAGGCTATACCTTGGTTATGGGAAGCTGGCGACGACAACCAAGGAATACGGTCCTACCTCCGTCTTGGTGCCGAAGGGGTGCGACACTCTGGTTAACCCCTACCGCTCGGTCCCAAATAATTGCCCCTCCAATCACCATGCACCGAACCGAGCTGCACACCCCCAGACCAAACGCTCCCTTTCCCAACTAGGAGTATTCTAAGCTCTAGGCCCGCTCACCCAAAATCGAGCCCAAACGAACAAAATTTGCTAGCCCCCGGGGCCTCCTTTCTCAAATCAAAGGAGAACCCCAAGGCCCCAACTCGACGATTCCTACCACCATCGCAGTGTCTACCGCAAAAGCCGAACTATGGGTGACAATCATAAGGGAAGAATCCTCATTCCCACCCATACCTTGTCCAAGATGCAAAAGAATCGGTCGACTATCTGCTGTAACTTAAACCCAGTAGACCTAGAAGGTACCATTTAGACAAGAGGCTACCCAGTTACTCACGACCGACAAACGGCCGACTCACTAACAAACACCGTCGGATTACACAACCCCCAGTCGCCGTCACTAACGACAACCAGCACGTCGGCAGAGGGAGGGGTTCGAAAAACAAAAGCCGGCGCAACGATCTGCTGTGATAACAGCCGCACCAAGTGCATGAACAACGTCAGCAGGCCCACCGTGTCCCGTGCTGGTTGCTTAATCCATTAATTCCTAGCAACCATCAATACCCCGGTGGCAGCCGGCCTCGACCCCAGCCTCCAAACCAACACGACTAATCAAGCCAAAACAACACGACTACACAAGCACGCCGACCCAGCTAAACCGGGAAACAAAACTTAATCTGCAACCACACACAACACAAGTCAGCTCTAGCCTCCTGCTAGCATAGCACTCAAACAACTATCGAGAAAAGGGACCTATACTTTCCCCCCGGTCACTCGCGTTCTACTCTTCTATGCCATTCATTTTATTCATTTGTAGCTAAGTGAGGTATCTTTGTGGATGTCGGGCACAAACTGTTGTGATTGAAGAAAGTCTCTGATACCATCTTAATCTGTCACGCCCCGGGGGATTAATTTAGCGGAAACGGATTACAAAAGGTATGTATTTATTTTTTTTTGAAAACCTTCTTCCCCGGCGCGTGCCCAGATCCGCCGCATATACAGGATCACTCTACAAACGGACAGAGTCTCCCCTGTATATGCACGGCGTCGCGGTTTGTACAATGTTCAAAATGAGTAAACATTCAATCACAACAATCCAAACGTATAACCATTCACAATGTGCAGAATAAACTCACGGCCGATTAGTTTGAAAGGATAAAACCCACAATTGTTGAAACGGCGCCCACCCGGCATCCATATTTTGAAAACCCTTTTTCGAAAGCAACATAAACTCAGGGGTTTGAGAAACAGTGCCCACACGACACTTAGGTTTTGAAATCCATTTTCGCAAACCATAAATCCACAAGGTTTTGAAAACGGTGCCCACACGGCACCCGAGTTTTGAAATAGTAGTTTTCGCAATCTGTTCTTTTATTTGCTATTTTATTTTCCAAAGCGGCCCACAGAGATGTAAAGAAAACTAAACAATTCAGTTGTCACCGCACCGACATCCACACCGACCCCACGAGGGTATCGAGAACCATCCACAGTCTACAAATAATAAATGGAATGCGACAGTAAGAGGTAAAGTACTGTTCCGGTCTCCTGGGACCCAGAATTTCTAGCCGCGGCCTCACCGTCGCCTAACACTCCCTCCTGTAGGACCCTGTCGCAAAGTGGGAAGTCAGCGACTAAACAAAAGTGATAAAAGTAAAGCAGGTAAAGAAAAACGTCCAACCGTAGTCTATCCGGAGCAACCACCCTCGCAAGGGAAAAGTAGAATCAAACACCTGTAAACCTGCAATACCCGATCCCGTCGGACAACTAAACCGACGAATCGCACCGCGCCCAAGTCGGACAACTAAACCGAATGGGTCGCACCGCTCCCACGTCGGACAACTAAACCGACGGGTCGCACCGCTCGCACCTTGGCGCATACATGCCCCACAACTAAAGAGGCCCCACGCCGTCCTGTGGGTATACACGGGTCATAGACCACTTTTCCGGAAAAGCGCACCCTTTGCGGTGGCCAAACCGCGGGTGCGCGTGCTGCAGCCTCGAGCAAAGTAACCATAGTACCACATAACCGAGCAAAGTAACCATAGTACCACATAACCGAGCAAAGTAACCATAGTACCACAAAACTACCATGTTAGCACAATTAATTACTTATATTAAACAAGGTACGATTGCCGGAAACCCGACGCTAAAACCCAAAGCAAAAACCCACCTGTAAAAACGGTGACCCCCGCTCAGCTCCTCCGCGTCCCGGTGCGCTCGCCCGGACCCACACGGACCTGCCGAGGGAAAAATAGTAACTCGGAACTCGAAAAGTAATACGAACTGCAAGGCCCTCCCGGTCGGTGGCGGGGCACGGCCCGCCGATCTGGAGATGGCGGCGGCGACGTCCCCCGGCGAGGGCGAAGGCACGGACGGCCCCGTGCGGCTCCCCGACTCACCGTCCGCATGCGGGGCTGCGCACTCGCCCAGCCCCGTGCGGGCTCACCACCCGCATGCGGGGCTGCGCACGCGCCCAGCCCCGAGCGGGTTCACCCCCCGCAAGCGGGGCTGCGCGCGTGCCCGGCCCCATGCGGGCTCCCCACCCGCATGCGGGGCTGCGCACGCACCCAGCCCCGTGCGGGTTCCCCCCCCGCAAGCGGGGCTGCGCGCGTGCCCGGCACCATGCGGGCTCCCCACCCGCATGCGGGGCTGCGCACACGCCCAGCCCCGTGCGGGCCGCACGGGCGCGCCGCCCGCACGGGGGCTGCGCACGGGCGCGCCGCCCGCATGGGGGCTGCGCACGGGCGCCGGATTCCGGGGAATCCGTCGCCTGTGCCCCCGTTTCCCCCTCCCCCAAAAGCAAGAAAAAACAAGAAAGCCAAGAACGGCGAAACTACGCCTCACCTCGGTTACGTCGTCGGAGGTTGTAAGGGGAGGGATCGCCTCGTTCCTGTGTGCCCGATTCCGGAGGTGTGCGGTGTTCTTCCCGTTCCTCGATCGCTCTGCCGCGGTGCCTCGCGCCGATCGATGAGAAGAGGAGGGTTTGCGTGAGAGGGACGGTAGGGGAACCCCAAATCTAAACCCAACACATACGTATTAATATTAGCCGCCTCCGTACACGGGAACTTAACCCTAAGTCCCAAAATACAAATCAATCTCGGCGAAATGAGTTTGGGTGCGAACCTGGGTCCGGTCCGCCTCGAAGAACGTGTAAGTCGCCTGAACTGCTGCCAACTTCCGGAAGTTATTCTGGGAGATTCCGGGGTCAGAATCCAGATCCGATCGCGCCGCCGAAATCCATTTCGCGAGCTTTATTGTCTAAAAATACCCGCGAGCCCCGACAGTTTGCCCAGAGATAAAGAAAAATAATTCACCCCCGGACCCCTTAGTCGAAAAGTGGATTTACAAGAATTTAAAAGAAGGTCTAGAAAGGCAAATAAAGCCGCGGTTATTACAACTACCAATGTCCTTTTCTTTAGGAAAATCCTTCTTTGAATTCCATGGAGTGAACTTATTGGTAGCAGTTGCAAGATGTGGTTGATTTGATCTTTGAGCTCCAATCTTGCAATTTCTTTCAATGTGCCCTGCAAAATTACAACGAAAACATACCTTTGTGCTTGACGATTCAGAAGAGGATGAAGTAGGCTTGTTGTCGTTGGTTGTCATGATTTCCGGTGTCGGAGGAGGAGATACCGACTGAGGCACAAAGACTGTCCCAACCGAACTAAAATTGTCTTCAGTTCGATTGTATCCGAGGCCGGACTTGTTTGTTTGACCAAGACCAAGAAGTTTATCCAACTTACTCCTTCCAAAAGAAAATTGCTGTAAGTCATCCTTGAGTTGGCAAATGGTCTCTGTCATTTCCAATTTTTCCCGTCGGGCCTCGCCGTAGAGCTTCAAGAAATAGTTCGCTTTGTTCACCATATCTATATAGTTCTTCTCGAGTTGCTCATTGGACTCTTGAAGGGAAACATTTGCCTTTATCAGATTATCCCTTTCCACTTCAAGATCGGTCGAGAGAGAAGTTACCCTTTTTACTTCTTCTTCGAGATCCTGCAATCTCCCTCTCAACCCCTTGTTTTGCTTAGCCGGTTTCTTTAAATCCCGTAAAGATCTGTGATAGGCTAGAGCAAATTCTTCACCTTCCGAATCATCCGATTCATTGTCCGTTGCATTCTTTTCAACAGTGGAGTTGGACAACGACTCGGATGTACTTGCCATAAAGCACTTGAAGGGTGAAGATACGGACGCGTGGAATGCGGTGGAGCTCTTTTCCTCATCACTCGAAGACGACTCCTTTGACGTTGAGTTGTCATCCCAAGTGACGACTTTCATCGCCTTCTTCTTTGCCGGATACTTGTTAGGACACTCCGTTGCAATGTGGTCGTAGCCTCGACATTTGAAGCATTGTAGTTGTCCCTCTGAACTTTTCTTATCCTTTGAGAAGTTCTCTTGCTTTCTTGACTTGTAACTTGCAGTACCCTTGCCTTTGTTCGACTTTCCGAAGAATGGAGATTTACTTGAATTACCCCTTCGAAAGTTGCGGCGAAACTTCTTTGTCAAGAGAGCGAGCTGCTTCTCAAATTCCTCCATAGAAAGGTTCTCGTCATCGTCTGAGGAGGATGTATCCGCGTCTTCTTCCTTAGTTGTTTTCAACGCATAACCTGAAGACTTAGAAGTGGATGCCTTTCCAGAAGAATTGTTAGTAGTAAATGTCATTTCATAAGTTTGTAATGAACCAACTAATTCTTCTACACGTATTTCGTCCGGGTGTTTAATAGTTTCAATGGCAGTAACCTTTGGGCGAAATCGTTCAGGAAGAGTTCTTAAGATCTTTCTTACAATCTTAAATTCTAGAATCTTCTCTCCCAGCTTAGCACATGAGTTTACGATGTCTTGCAATCGTGTATAGTAGTCCGTGAAAGATTCATTTTCTGCCATCAAGATAGAGTCAAACTTGCTCGTAAGCATTTGCAGTTTCTGAATCTTCACGAGGTTGGTTCCCTCATGTGTAACCTGAAGAACATCCCAGATTTCTTTCGCAGTCTCACATGCCGAGACGCGAGAGAATTCAGTTTGAGATAAGGCATTAAAAATAGCATTAATTCCCTTGCCATTGTAAGAAGATGAATCTAACTCTTCCTTGGTCCATTTCGACCTAGGTTTTAAGGTGTGAACATCACCAATAAATTCAGTTGGATTAGACCATCCTAATTCAATTGATTGCCACACCCGTTCGTCGATGGAAATTAAAAAGGCTTTCATCCGCACTTTCCAGTACGCATAATTTGTTCCATCGAAGAACGGGGGTCGGTTGATGTTTCCACCTTCAACCATTGTTTACAACCCTATTCCCGCTCTGATACCACTTGTTGGGTTATATGTAATAAGGATCTAAATAGGGGAAAAAATACCTAGAGGGGGGTGAATAGGTGTAAACGTATAAACACTCAAAAAATCGTTGCGATAAAAACCCAATGCGGAAATAAAAATAATACGCAAGATTTTTACGTGGAAAACTCCATCACCGGAGTAAAAAACCACGGGATCGATAACACGGCAGAAATCCACTAGAATTAAAACACGTACAAGGTGATTTACCGTACACACTTACGACTCAACCTTTTCCATACGCTCCTAGAGGATCTTCTCCGCTCGCTCCGCGACGCTTCTCGAATCCACGATCTGCGCCCAACGCCGAATCCACGGCGTCCAACGTCGAATCCACGACGTCCGACCGAATCCACGGTCTTCACCCAATAGCACCCTTCGAATCCACGAACGTGCCTCGCTCCGAATCCACGAGAGCGGTTGAACCTTGAATCCACAAGGACACGCGAATCCACGCGCCGATTTTTGGGGTAAATCGTTGTTTTTGGGTGGTGATGATCCGCCGAATACTTAGATCAAAGATAGATCGGAAATACCATCTAAGTATTCATTAGTTTGATTCAACTCAAGATGTGAGTATGAAAACCTAGAATCAAACTAATCAATATAGATGAAGAAACATAGAGTGTTCTCTAATGATTTCCTTTCTTCTCTATATGTGGATCTAGAGCCGTAAAAGATGATATATGAAAATGACGGCTATTTTCCTTTTTATCGGCTTGCCCTAGGAAATGAATCATAGGGTCTATTTATAGGTTAGAAACCCTAGGAAGGAGATAAGAATCAAAAACCTAACATTTCTGGAAATTTTACGGACGGCGATCCGGATCGGATTAGCTGTGATCCGGATCGTCGTAACGAGTCAGGTAATTCCAGAAAAACGAAGGTTCGGGATCCGGATCGAAGTGCTTGATCCGGATCGTTCATACAGTTCACCAAACATCAACGTTCGGGATCCGGATTGCGAAGCCTGATCCGGATCGTTCAAGGAAGATGGTAAACTCAGTGTTCGGGATCCGGATCAAGAGAGGCTACGATCCGGATTGAACTGGTGTATGAACAAACCACCTTCGGGATCCGGATCGAACAACCTGATCCGGATCCTGAACATGTCCCAAGTCCAGTTTTTGATTTTTATGCAATGAAAGATTCTTCCAAGTGTTTCTACACTACAAGAAGTATTCGGATCACACAAAATCTTAGGTTAAACATACCTGATCCTTTTGAATTCTTCTTTCTTGAGATTGAGTTAAATGATCCAACTTTCTTCACCTTCAATCTTCAAGACTTGAGACTTTCACGAAACTACGCCAACTCAAATTCCGTAACAATCTCCCCCTTTGGCGGTTTCGTGACAAAACACGGATCCACTAAAGAAAATTCAAAAAGATATTTTTGTTGCTATCACCATACAACAAAAATTTACAATGGAGATCCGAAAATTTAAAAACATGAGATAAACTCCTAAAACAGACTCTAGACTTAGACATCTGTACTCTCTGCACAAAGAAATCATTCTTGACAAAAAGAGATCGTTAGATACCTCAAGAATATTTAGCATTCAAAACCTAGTACAGAGATAGAGTTTATCTGATCATCATGACATTTGAGAATTCAGATATGTAAGAGAATCATAGTCAAAAACCAACATATCTTCTATGCAATTAAAAACCAAATGTCACAAAATGTTAGTCCAACATCAACTTGTTAGTCATATTACATGCCCAAATAGTTAGTCGAATAGTTAGTCGAAACATGCAAACAATCACAAGATAAAAACCAAAGTTGAAGTTGAAGTGATACTTACCTTGATGTATACAAAATCTTCATCAGCATTGTTCATCATTGTACCTTGATGCAGTCATCATTGTTCATCATTGTACCTTGATGTATATAAGATCACAATTTTCACAATATCATTGTTCAAGTTCTCTAAACTCTCTCCCCCTTTTTGTCACAAACAAAGCCAAAATTACCAAAAATTGAAGGAGAGTTAAAAAATTTCAAAGAAAATGTTCCGAAATTTAAGAACTAGAACTAAGATTAAGTCCTAAAAACTGAAAAACCTGCACAAAAAGATTAAAAATCTGCAAAAGAATAAAAAGAAGGAATCAGTCATCAGATTCGGAGTCTTTAGAGCTCGTGCAGCCCATCTTTGAGAACATCTTTTTCACCAGCTTGTTCATAGAATTGATCTTCTTAGTTATGGTAATGTGTGCTGCCGTGATGAGCTCGAGCTCATTGGAGATTCTCGTCTATGCCTTCGAGATCTGTTCCTGCTCAACAGATAATCGTTGTTGTTCTTTGTAGATGGATGAGACTGATGCTTCATCCGCTGGTGTGGGTGCTGGTTGTGATGGTGACGCGGAAGTGCCGCTACTAGGTTTCGTTCCGCACGTTGGGACTGGAGTGACATGGGGCAATTTGTGAAGTGACTTCACAACGGTGGACTCATCGATCATACCCAAACATTGATGATAAGTCGGTGAGGTAATGTCAACCTGAAATTTCTTCAAAATCCTCATTATAATCAGTGGAAATGGAATCCTTTCTGTGGGATGAGGGTGCTCAACATATCTTGTCATTCTATTCCAAATAATGTATGAAATGTTGATATTCAATCCCATTGCCTCAGACGGATGTCCTAAGAGATACAAAAATAGCATTCGATCCCATCTCAAGACTTTCGTCTGCAAATTTGGAAGGATATTGTAACAAGCTGATGAAGTTTAGAAATCGGTACTCAAGACGAAGTTCTTTGGATCTGATCGATTTCTCCGTTGATTGCGTTCCTTCCAAACAAATTCCCTTTATAACCATTTGCCACACAGTGTTCGTCAAAACCTTTCCCTTCAAGTAATTAACTCCTGTCTTGCTGGCAGGCATTCCCAAAACCTCGCCAATCAATTGTGGAGTAATTTTGAATCTTGTGCCTTGGATGTTCGTGTAAAATTCCATTGGACCGTTTTCAATTTCACGAAGGTGCCGTGCATTTGTATAGAAGGCCCTTACAAGATGCAGACAGTATCCAAGCACTTCTGGAAATCGACAAACTTGAATAAGGTTTTCTTGTTCAATCAGAACGCCAAACTCAGTAGAGTGATCTCGTAGAGCCTCAATATTGACATGCCTCTCACCAATGCATTCACGATTCTCAAATGCCCTTAGGCGATCCGCATTAACGAACACTTGTTCCTCACGAGGTGGTGAATCCGGAATAATCGGTTCGTTAGACATGAAACCACGTGCTCGTCCAAACCGTCGAGCGAGTCGTTTCCTTTTCACCGAGATTGTTGGTGCAGTCATAGGTGCTTTACCTTTGTCCATGGGTGCTTTTTCTTTCGATGCATCGGACGCTTTTCCTTTTGAACCATCAGACGCCTTTTGTTCAGGCAATGTGTCATCATCATCTGTCAATTCAGTCCAATCTACCTCGTGACAATCTACTTCTGTATCGCTGATCACATGAAACTCACCCTTTTGTTGTGTTTTCTTAGCTCTTTTTAACTTGTTTGTGGCCCGAGTGTGCACCATGGTGACCAATAAAAGAATGATCCATGAGAATCCCATTGATCCAAGTGCTTTAAGAAGATTAAAATCCTGTGAGCAACAACTCAAGAACACATGAGAAAATTGTTAATTTTCAAAGATTTGAAAAATTGTACCCAAACAATCATAATCATGTAGAGAGACTAAGAATCAAATTAGTTTTGCAAAAGGACTTTTAAAAATAGATCAATTGCATGATTTTAGAAAATCCTTATTATATGCCCTAAAACCGAAATTTTAGAAATCGAAGCCTAAAAATCCGTTAATCAGGAGAGTACCTAGCATATAATCAAAACTAATCTACCCAGAGTTCTTATTTCAAAAGAAATTTGATCAAAAACCATCCACAAACAAAGTCGATCCAAGAAATTCACACGTTTGAGGAGGAATAGAGAAAAAAACGGTGAAAAACTGAGATTTTGATCAATAAAACTTACTTGGAGTTGAAGAACTTGAGTTTGAAAGCTTCCAAGAAGGATGAAATCTAGAGAGAGAGGCTCTGGAAACTTTGGAACAAAAGATTGGAGTAAAAGAAAACAAAACCCTTTTGTTCTTTATAAAACCCTAGCCGCGATCCGGATCATCCCATGCTTGCGATCCGGATCGGCTACCCGCAGTGAGAAACTGCGTTCGGGATCCGGATCGGCAGGTCCAATCCGGATCGTCAGCCCGCAGAAGAAAACCTGCGTTCGGGATCCGGATCATCTTGCCCGATCCGGATCGGCTCCAACTTTTTCTTTAGAAAATTTCAGAGAAATTCAAGAAAAACCAGAAAAAAGATTGTAAGCACAAATGTGTATCAACTTTAAACAAAAATCATCGTTTCATACAACAAGAATTAGATTATGCCAAATCTATCAATAATATCCAAAAATGAAACGAAAATTTACAAAAATTAAATCCCTTAAAGTTGAACACCTTCAATTACATCTAACATGATCTTATGAGTAATGCCTTTATCAAATCATCAATTCAGTAAAGAAAATGAAATACAAAGATCAATAGATGTTTGAAATCTCAAATATAGTAGATAATGTATCTAGACAATCTGTTGAAGAGAGTGGCTCTTCGAGCATCTTTCTTTAAAAACCCACCTTATACCAACCTTGAAATTTGACGGAGTCAGGTATTTCAACATGCATTTTACTTAATCAAAAATTTGAACAACCATGCTTGGTATACATGTGGTAGCTGCACACAATACTCGGACGACCGAGGTGGTAGCTCTTTCCTCCATGTGGTGGTAGTTTTCACACTCCTCATTGGGATGTAACTCTTTCCACATCTTTTGAGCATTTTACTCTTTCTATGACTCCCCCTCAATTGGCTCTCAATTATTTAAGATATAAAGTATTCAACCAAATATTGATCTCGATTTCATACTCGACTAAGCAGTCAAATAAGATAATGACTATACCAAGAGATCATTGAGAGAGAGAAATTGACTTTGATCACTTAGAAGATGATTTAATTAACATAAATGATCATTGCAACAGTGAAATATTATGATGGCAAAAGCATAATAAATTTCTAAATGTGCGAAAAGATGCAATTAAAGTCAATTATGATCTATGCTCAATTAATGTCCTATGTACAAACATAGATAATGAACAAAAACAAAACAAATACAAAACCTATCCTAAGCAAAGGTTTCAAAAAGAAGTTTATTTCAAGGAAAGCATTCCAATTGCTTTTCGTAAATGAATAAAACGTTTTTGATCCAAAGGTTTTGTTAAAAAGTCAGCCAATTGATCCTCAGTTGAAATATATGAAAGTTGAAGAGTATTTGATTCAACTAGCTCTCTAAGAAAATGATATCTAAGTTCAATATGTTTTGTTCTAGAGTGCAACACAGGGTTTTTAGAATGTTAATTGCACTTGTGTTGTCACAAAGAATTGTTACCGAAGATGCTGAAATGCGGAAGTCGCTCAATACGCTTTTCATCCAAATGAGTTGAGTTGAGCAACTTCCAGCTGAAATGTATTCCGCTTCGGCAGTCGAGAGTGCTATGCAGTTCTGCTTTTTACTGTGCCATGCAACAAGGCAATGGCCAAGATAGAAGCATGCACCACTCGTGCTTTTCCGATCATCCACTGATCCTGCCCAATCGGCATCTGAGTATCCAACAATATCCAAACTTGTTCCCATAGGATACCAAATTCCGAAATTAATTGATCCTTTGATATACCGGATGATCCTTTTCACCGCTTTCAGGTGAACCTCCTTTGGTGCTGATTGATATCTCGCGCAAATCCCAACACCAAAAGATATATCCGGGCGACTAGCCGTGAGGTAAAGTAGACTTCCAATCATACTTCGATACAGTTTCTCGTCTACATTCTCACTTTGTGATTCACTTCCAAGTCCCTTGTGGCTAGTTCCCATTGGAGTCGGAAAATCTTTACAATTTTCTAGATCAAACTTTTTGACCAACTCCATTGCATACTTGGATGACTCAAGTGAATACCTTCATCATTTTGTTTAATTTGCAATCCAAGGAAATAAGTCAATTCGCCCATCATGGACATCTCAAATTCGCTTTCCATGGTCTCCGCGAATTTAGAAGCATCATTATCTCTTGTTGCGCCAAATACAATGTCATCGACATAGATTTGTGCTACAATGAAATTGCTTTGATAATGCTTCACAAAGAGAGTCCTGTCAGCTCCCCCTCGAGTATAGCCCTTCTCCAAAAGGTGCTTTGTTAACCTTTCGTACCATGCTCGCGGTGCTTGTTTCAGACCGTAAGAGCCTTTTTCAAACGAAAAACATGGTTAGGTTGTTTATGATCTACAAAACCTTTCGGTTGAGCCACATAAACTTCCTCATTTAAAAACCCATTTAGAAATGCGCTCTTAACGTCCATTTGAAATAATTTGATTTTAAAATGACAAGCAATAGCAAATAGTATACGAATGGACTCGAGTCTAGCTACAGGGGCGAAAGTTTCATCAAAGTCTATACCTTCTACTTGAGAGTAGCCTTGAGCAACTAATCGTGCCTTGTTCCTGATGATAGTA
Organism: Tillandsia leiboldiana; assembly: GCA_029204045.2. NCBI lineage: Eukaryota > Viridiplantae > Streptophyta > Magnoliopsida > Poales > Bromeliaceae > Tillandsia > Tillandsia leiboldiana. The sequence continues at coordinate 34,957,372 of CM055066.1, forward strand.
CCATCCTCATTTTTCTTGTTCTTGAAGATCCATTTGGTACCTATCACATTATGTTGCTTTGGAGGCTTCGTTAATTCCCAGACTTTGTTTCGCTCAAATTGATGGAGCTCTTCCTGCATTGCTTTAATCCAGTAGTCATCCTGAAGAGCTTCATCTATGTTCTTTGGTTCGATTAAAGATACGTAGCAAGCAAATCCACAAACCAACTGCCTCCGAGTTCTAACTCCTTTTTGTGGATCTCCAATAATATTCGATTCCGGATGATCCTTGGAGATTCGTAGCGTTTGTTGAAACGGAGTACTCGGAGATATATGAGATGATTCCTGCACATTAGATAAACTTGAAGAACCATTAGATGCATCATTAATATTGGAAGTATTATTATGAGAAGATGCAACAGCAGGAGTATCATCATCTAGAGAAATATCGAGGGTAGATTTTTCAGATGCAAAGTGAAAAGCTTCATCTACTTTAACATTTATGGATTCTACGATCGTCTTAGATTCCAAGTTAAATACTCGATATGCTCTACTATTAGTAGAATACCCCAAGAAAATCCCTTCGTCACTTCGTGAGTCAAACTTTCCAAGGTTTTCACGGTCACGTAAAATGTAACACCGACTCCCGAAGATGCGAAAATATATGATGTTGGGTTTTCTACCACACCATAGTTCATATGGTGTATTTAACGTTCCCGGGCGCAAGAACACTCGATTAATGACATAGACAGCGGTTGTTCACAGCTTCAGCCCAAAATGTAGCGGGTAAATTCCGGCTGTGAAGCATCACACGCGCCATCTCTTGAACAACCCTGTTCTTGCGCTCGACAACACCATTCTGTTGAGGTGTATAGGGTGCAGAGAATTCATGCTTAATACCGTTTGAAGTACAAAAGTCAATGAATTTTGAATTAATGAATTCTCCACCTCTATCACTTCTAACACGAATGATCTTTTCATTCTTTTCAATCATAATACGAAGGCAAATCTCGTGAAAAGAATCAAAAGTATCAGCTTTCTCTTTTAAAAATGCTACCCAAGAATACCGAGAGAAATCATCAACCAATAAAAAAATATACCATTTACCTCCCAAAGATGGTTGACGGGTCGGCCAAAAGAAAAAGAAGAAAAGAAAATAGTCTAAATAACTACACAAGATTTAATCGTAGAACGATTAAAGACAAGGAGGGGTTTCACCTTTGCATACCCAAACCTTTTTGAGTTTTGGAGTATGTTGGCAATGGTTAAGAAGTTTTCCTTGATGAAGACGTCTTGCAAGATTGGTCTTTTTTCTTTTGTCATCGTCTTGTTTGAAGTACTACCAATGTCCTTTTCTTTAGGAAAATCCTTCTTTGAATTCCATGGAGTGAACTTATTGGTAGCAGTTGCAAGATGTGTTGATTTGATCTTTGAGCTCCAATCTTGCAATTTCTTTCAATGGACCTGCAAAATTACAACGAAAACATACCTTTGTGCTTGACGATTCAGAAGAGGATGAAGTAGGCTTGTTGTCGTTGGTTGTCATGATTTCGGTGTCGGAGGAGGAGATACCGACTGAGGCACAAAGACTGTCCCAACCGAACTAAAATTGTCTTCAGTTCGATTGTATCCGAGGCCGGACTTGTTTGTTTGACCAAGACCAAGAAGTTATCCAACTTACTCCTTCCAAAAGAAAATTGCTGTAAGTCATCCTTGAGTTGGCAAATGGTCTCTGTCATTTCCAATTTTTCCCCGTCGGGCCTCGCCGTAGAGCTTCAAGAAATAGTTCGCTTTGTTCACCATATCTATATAGTTCTTCTCGAGTTGCTCATTGTACTCTTGAAGGGAAACATTTGCCTTTATCAGATTATCCCTTTCCACTTCAAGATCGGTCGAGAGAGAAGTTACCCTTTTTACTTCTTCTTCGAGATCCTGCAATCTCCCTCTCAACTCCCTTGTTTTGCTTAGCCAGTTTCTTTAAATCCCGTAAAGATCTGTGATAGGCTAGAGCAATTCTTCACCTTCCGAATCATCCGATTCATTGTCCGTTGCATTCTTTTCAACAGTGGAGTTGGACAACGACTCGGATGTACTTGCCATAAAGCACATGAAGGGTGAAGATACGGACGCGTGGAATGCGGTGGAGCTCTTTTCTTCATCACTCGAAGACGACTCATTTGACGTTGAGTTGTCATCCCAAGTGACGACTTGCATCGCCTTCTTCTTTGCCGGATACTTGTTAGGACACTCCGTTGCAATGTGGCCGTAGCCTCGACATTTGAAGCATTGTAGTTGTCCCTCTGAACTTTTCTTATCCTTTGAGAAGTTCTCTTGCTTTCTTGACTTGTAACTTGAAGTACCCTTGCCTTTGTTCGACTTTCCGAAGGATGGAGATTTGCTTGAATTACCCCTTCGAAAGTTGCGGCGAAACTTCCTTGTCAAGAGAGCGAGCTGCTTCTCAAATTCCTCCATAGAAAGGTTCTCGTCATCGTCTGAGGAGGATGTATCCGCGTCTTCTTCCTTAGTTGTTTTCAACGCATAACCTGAAGACTTAGAAGTGGATGCCTTTCCAGAAGAATTGTTAGTAGTAAATGTCATTTCATAAGTTTGTAATGAACCAACTAATTCTTCTACACGTATTTCGTCCGGGTGTTTAATAGTTTCAATGGCAGTAACCTTTGGGCGAAATCGTTCAGGAAGAGTTCTTAAGATCTTTCTTACAATCTTAAATTCTGGAATCTTCTCTCCCAGATTAGCACATGAGTTTACGATGTCTTGCAATCGTGTATAGTAGTCCGTGAAAGATTCATTTTCTGCCATCAAGATAGAGTCAAACTTGCTCGTAAGCATTTGCAGTTTCTGAATCTTCACGAGGTTAGTTCCCTCATGTGTAACCTGAAGAACATCCCAGATTTCTTTCGCAGTCTCACATGCCGAGACGCGAGAGAATTCAGTTTGAGATAAGGCATTAAAAATAGCATTAATTCCCTTGCCATTGTAAGAAGATGAATCTAACTCTTCCTTGGTCCATTTCGACCTAGGTTTTAAGGTGTGAACATCACCAATAAATTCAGTTGGATTAGACCATCCTAATTCAATTGATTGCCACACCCGTTCGTCGATGGAAATTAAAAAGGCTTTCATCCGCACTTTCCAGTACGCATAATTTGTTCCATCGAAGAACGGGGGTCGGTTGATGTTTCCACCTTCAACCATTGTTTACAACCCTATTCCCGCTCTGATACCACTTGTTGGGTTATATGTAATAAGTGTGACGCCCCACTTCCCAGGGGGTCACCCATCCTAGAACTACTCTAGCTCTAGCACGCTTAACTCTCATGTTCCTCTTGGATCTTGCTACCATCCAAAATGCTATAGCCGGGTTAGAGATTTTAGTCCTATTATAACATTTATATAGAGGACTAATCCAAATTCGGGGGTGTCACATTCTTCCCCCCTTTAAGCCTGACGTCCACGTCAGGCTCAAGCACACTCACAAGCACCAGGCGATGTGAGACTCGTCTCGCTAGCCTTAGCCGACCTTGTGAGGAGCTGCACTCCACTCACAACGGTCATTAGCCGGGGAGCCTCGCTCTACCCGCTATATAACCTGGCTCAGCCGAGACTCATCTCACATTTCCGGCTGGTGAATGGCTCTGATACCAACTGTGACGCCCCACTTCCCAGGGGGTCACCATCTAGAACTACTCTAGCTCTAGCACGCTTAACTCTCATGTTCCTCTTGGATCTTGCTACCATCCAAAATGCTATAGCCGGGTTAGAGATTTTAGTCCTATTATAACATTTATATAGAGGACTAATCCAAATTCCGGGGGTGTCACAATAAGGATCTAAATAGGGGAAAAAACACCTAGAGGGGGGTGAATAGGTGTAAACGTATAAACACTCAAAAATCGTTGCGATAAAAACCCAATGCGGAAATAAAAATAATACGCAAGATTTTTACGTGGAAAACTCCATCACCGGAGTAAAAAACCACGGGACCGATAACACGGCAGAAATCCACTAGAATTAAAACACGTACAAGGTGATTTACCGTACACACTTACGACTCAACCTTTTCCATACGCTCCTAGAGGATCTTCTCCGCTCGCTCCGCGACGCTTCTCGAATCCACGATCTGCGCCCAACGCCGAATCCACGGCGTCCAACGTCGAATCCACGACGTCCGACCGAATCCACGGTCTTCACCCAATAGCACCCTTCGAATCCACGAACGTGCCTCGCTCCGAATCCACGAGAGCGGTTGAACCTTGAATCCACAAGGACACGCGAATCCACGCGCCGATTTTTGGGGTAAATCGTTGTTTTTGGTGGTGATGATCCGCCGAATACTTAGATCAAAGATAGATCGGAAATACCATCTAAGTATTCATTAGTTTGATTCAACTCAAGATGTGAGTATGAAAACCTAGAATCAAACTAATCAATATAGATGAAGAAACATAGAGTATTCTCTAATGATTTCCTTTCTTCTCTATATGTGGATCTAGAGCCGTATAAGATGATATATGAAAATGACGGCTATTTGGATTCACCCTAGAAAAAGAGTCATAGGGTCTATTTATAGGTTAGAAACCCTAGGAAGGAGATAAGAATCAAAAACCTAACATTTCTGGAAATTTTACGGACGGCGATCCGGATCGGATTAGCTGTGATCCGGATCGTCGTAACGAGTCAGGCAATTCCAGAAAAACGAAGGTTCGGGATCCGGATCGAAGTGCTTGATCCGGATCGTTCATACAGTTCACCAAACATCAACGTTCGGGATCCGGATTGCGAAGCCTGATCCGGATCGTTCAAGGAAGATGGTAAACTCAGTGTTCGGGATCCGGATCAAGAGAGGCTACGATCCGGATTGAACTGGTGTATGAACGAACCACCTTCGGGATCCGGATCGAACAACCTGATCCGGATCCTGAACATGTCCCAAGTCCAGTTTTTGATTTTTATGCAATGAAAGATTCTTCCAAGTGTTTCTACACTACAAGAAGTATTCGGATCACACAAAATCTTTAGTAAAACATACCTGATCCTTTTGAATTCTTCTTTCTTGAGATTGAGTTAAATGATCCAACTTTCTTCACCTTCAATCTTCAAGACTTGAGACTTTCACGAAACTACGCCAACTCAAATTCCGTAACACTTGTCCCCCTTCGTGCCCCCTGGGTGCGCCGCATAAGGGGCGCGGTGTGCCTTGCTAGAATTTCCGCCTTCAATTCCGACGAATCCGGCACGCAAATCCGCCCGCGGAACCGTAGAGTGCCGTCGCCTTCCACTAAAAAATCGCTCTCTTGGTCCAGGGAGATCTTGTCTCGCACGAGCTGTAAGTGGGAGTCGGTGTTGTCCTTCCCGAATCTTCTCGAATAGCGTCGGCTTGACTACCAAGGCTAAGAGTTGCGCAACCGTGCCCGCTGGTACCACCTCCAACTTCAATCATGCGAACTCCGCGATCAAGCTGCTCTGCTCAGTTATCGCGCCTCCAGTCACCCCTTCTTGTTGCCCCTTCCTGCTCAACGCGTCTGCCACTACATTTGCCTTCCCGGGGTGGTATTGAATTGTCAGGTCGTAATCCTTCAGTAACTCTGGCCACCGTCTCTGCCGCAGGTTTAATTCCTTTTGGGTGAAAAGGTACTTAAGACTTTGGTGGTCCGAGAAGACGTTACAGTGGACTCCAAAGAGGTAGTGCCTCCACAATTTTAAAACGAAGACCACTGCGGCCAGTTCTAAGTCGTGTATCGGGTAGTTCTTTTCGTAATCTTTCAATTGCCTGGAAGCGTAGGCTATTACTTTCCCCTGCTGCATCAGAACATCCCAAGGTCGATCCTTGATGCGTCGCAGTACACTTCATAATCCTCTCCGGGTGTCGGTAGTACAAGTATTGGTGCCCTGGTTAGCCTTCTTTTGAGTTCCTCGAAGCTCTCCTGGCATTTAGCTGTCCATATAACTTCTCCCTTTTCTGGTCAACCGGTTTAGAGGGGTAGCAATCTTTGCGAAACCTTCGACGAAGCGTCTGTAATATCCTGCCAGGCCCAGGAAACTGCGGATCTCTGTCACCGTCGTCGGCGGCTGCCAGTCGACCACCGATTCCACCTTCTTGGGGTCCACGACCATTCCCTTCGCCGAAATCACGTGCCCTAGAAAACCCACCTCGCGTAGCCAGAATTCACACTTCTTGAGCTTAGCGAACAGCTTCTGCTCCCTGAGAGTTTGGAGAATTGCTCGCAAATTCCTCGTGCTCCTCGTCGGTGGGTGAATAGATCAGGATGTCGTCGATGAAGACTACTACGAACGGTCTATGAAGGGTCTGAAGATCCGGTTCATCATATACATGAAGATTGCGGGGGGCGTTCGAAAAGCCCGAACGGCATAACCGTGAACTCGTAGTGGGCCATACCGGTCGGAAGGAGGCGGTCCTTGGGATGTCCTCGTTCCGAACCCAGAGCTGATGGTAGCCCGATTGCAGATCAATCTTTGAGAACACGGCCGCTTCTCGCAATGGTCGAAGAGGTCGTCTATTCTGGGCAGGGGGTGCTTATTCTTCACTGTAACTTGTTTATCCCTTGTAGTCGATGCAGAGACGCAGGCTTCCGTCTTTCTTCCGCACAAAGAGTACCGGTTGCGCCCAGGGCGACACACTCGGCCTGATAAACCCTTTGTCCAAGAGGTCCTCCAGTTGCGCCTTAAGCTCCTTCAACTTCACGAAGGCCATCGGTCCGTAAGGGCCTTCGAAATAGGCTGCGTGCCTGGTAGTAGTTCGATAGGAAACACCACCTCCGTTCAGGGGGCATCCCGGGCAGTTCCGTTGGGAAGACATCGGGAAAGTCCCTCACCCACGGGATGTCTGAAGGTATCATCGAGGGTCGGGTAACTAGATCCACCGATGCCAAGTAGGCCACGCACCCACCCTCACCAACTTCTGGCCCGTGTCGCTGAGATGACTGCCGGGAAGGAGATGTCTTGCACGCCAGATACACATGCTCAGGGAAGCCCGGGTACTGTAGTCGCACCTGCGCTTCTCACAGTCAATAGTGCCTGGTACCTCGAGAGCCAGTCCATGCCCACCACTGCGTCTATCCTTCAGGGGAATTACCACCAAATCCCAAGGGCAAGCCAGTCGCCCTAGTTTAATCGGGATGGCGGCCACAAAGCTGTCCGCTCGAAGGGACCTCCCGCCGTTTGGACCGCCAACGATTTTGGAGGGTAACTCCCCAAGACATGCAAAAACGAAGTCACGAGAAATGAAAGAGTGTGTGCTCCGGTATCAAAAAGGTACTAGCACGGGAATTTGAAAAAGAAGTAAACACTGCTAGTGCGTCCTGGGGATCCGTCTCTTGGCGGGTCATCGAGTAAACTCGCCCGCCAGGTTGAGGTACCTATCCTCCTACGCGTGAAGTAGGGGGTCTAGATCGAAGCGATCCCAAAGGAGCTTTCCCATCCCCGAAAGCGGGGCGAGGGCGTAGAAGCTGCAGAGACGACAGATCCCAGGCTAAGGGGCAGTTGCGGATCGGAAGTGCCCCTGTTTGCCGCATCGGAAGTAGTGGTCGCCTATTTGGGGGACAATCTCCCACTCGGTGCCATCCCCCACATATTCACGCAAGGCGGTCCCCCGTCCTCGGCCCTCTGTAGGTGCGCTCCGGGTCCTGACGGTGGCTCCATCGCTTGGGGGTCGTTCCCCCACTAGAAGGCCTCCCCCGGAGTACTGTTGCTGTCGCTTCCTTTCCTCATGGTGCGCCGGCCCCTCCCCTCCTGGCGCCGCGTAACAGCGAACCGCGCTCCACCCACCGTGGCCCGTCGCCACCTTCTGAAAATTGTGCAAATCGGCTGCTGGCACCCTTGGAAATATCGCTTCGAAGCCATCCACGAACAGTTGCGCCTGGTGGGACTCGTCCCTTACCACGAAGGGCCGCAGTTGACCAAACGCACGAACTCGGGTTGATATTCTAACAGTCCTGCTCCCCTGCTGGATATGTTCAAGTCGTCCT
>CM055066.1:34965455-35015917 GCA_029204045.2 Tillandsia leiboldiana
GAGTCCGGACGAGGGGAAACGGGCAACCCGGAAGTTCCTAGGGGATACTTTCGGGTGCATGGCAGGCTGGGGACCGGGGTGCCACGTGTCGGCAACCCCTGGGCAGGCGGAAGGACACCCGCCCATGAGGTCGCGCGCCAGCGGGCGACGCGTGGCGGGCCGCAATTGGCCCGCCACCCGCGCACTGGGCGCGCGTGCGGTCCCGGTGGGGACAGCGGCTGCCGCGCCACGGGAAGCAACGTGGCCAACGGATCAAGCGCGTGCTTGACTCCGGGGGCCCAATCCGGGCGACGTGGCGGCCCGGATGGCCGCCACGTGTCCGTGTCCCCCTGTTGACCTGTCCGAGGAGAGAGAGAGAGGGGAGACGGGGGGATTTATTTTTTCACTTCTCTTCTTCTTCTTTTTCTCTCTCTTCTTTCTTCTTCTTCTCCTCCTTCTCCTTCCTTTCCGCTTCTTTGAGGGGCGTTGGTTTTCTTTGGAGGACTTCACAGGCAGAGCATCTCATCACCTCCTCAACTTCATCAGTAAAGAGATGGACAAAAGGGGCTTCAATCACCATCATCTTCTCATGAGGCAAGTACCACCATTGTTGCTGATTGTGGACCTTCCCGTCGCGTTTCAGTGCGAACATTCCCCAGGACACATTTTTGGAATTTTGAGCTCATTTTTGGTTCTACATTCTCACAAGAGGTAAGGCAATAATTTTTGTATTCAACTCTCCCCTCAGATCTCATGTTTGACAAAGTTTTAAGGCCATCTTGGGAACCCTTCATTTCAGTCTGGAATCCTGAACAGTTCTCAGTGTTTTGGCCTTTCTGGGCAGTAGGATGGGAATATTTGGATGATATTTGCGGAAAATTTCCAGAACTCGAAGATCTACAATATTGGTATGTACCCTTTTCCCCAGATCTGAGCTTTTATTAGGGTTTATGCATGAATATCTTTGGAGCACACTTGCTGCATTCGTGTATCAGATGGAACTTGGTGGTAGTTCAAAAGTATTTATGGGTTTTCTCCTTCAATCCGAGCATGAAAATTGGAGTTCTTTAACTCAATTTTGTATCTACTCTCGACAAGGGAATCCAATGGTACCTCTCTTGCAGGATTTGGAGCACGTTTGGTTAGGTAAAATTAATGATCTTTTCAAGTGCTATTTTATGGATTACTTGCAGTCCCTGTTTTAATTTGGATTTGAGCAATGCACTGATCCTTGGAATGCAGATAACTTTCTGGATATAAGGTCTTTTTCAAAATTTAAAGTTGGTACTGTCTTCTTAACTTCAAGGTGAGGCAATTCTCTTTTGTGATCTCGTGGATAAATCCCTTGGGAAAACCCTATAATTAAGCTTGGAAATGCTAGCAAGTTTATGTTAGCAGTTTTTGGGCAGCATTGTGAATTTTGCTTCGATTTGAATGTTAAGGGAATTAATGGTGGATTTTTGGGGACTTGAAGACATTTGTATGAAAGAGCAGATCTTTGTTTTATACTGTTGGAGACTTAATCTTGAGGTATTTGAGGTTGCACATACCTTTTATTTAATCTTGTTGCACTTGCTGAAATTCTGGATTTGAGTGCGCAGTGTGCATTGTTTCAGTGATTGCGCCAATCCGTGAGGCGGATTTGGATGATTTTCGCGGCATCGGTCTCCTGGGAGGATAAGGATTACTCACGCCAAATTTCAGCTACAGCGGGCAGAGGATCGTCAAGTTTCAGGTGGGTGGTTGTGCTTTGCCGAAACATCGATTTACCCACTCGGGCTATTGGTTTCCCTCATGGCATTGTGGTTGATGTTCTCTTCTCCTCGGTATAATATGCTTGGATATCCATGTTTAGATTAAGTTAATTGATTCTCAGTGTATACATGAGTGAATGAATAGTTTGATTGATGTTGTATTATCTCATATGAAGTTGATTTAAGTGATCCCTTTAACCTATGTTATGTGAGGGTAATTGGGAAATTAATCTTTAGCCTACACTTTGTGATGAATGGTTACCTAATTATGGTGAATGATGGTGATAGTTATATGTAAATGATTTTAGTTGTTTATGTGAAGGATATGGTTGCTATGTAGGAAGGGATTGTTATGACTTTATGTGAATGTCATATGGCCTAGGTGTGAATGGCTATCCAAGGTAAGTGAGGGTGATCTTATTAAATGATTCTTTACTTATCTACGTGAGAATAATTGACCCGGTAGATTTTCCTTTCTACATCTTGTGATATTTACCATAATGGTTGATCCTTAGGACTATTTTGCGTGAGATTGTGCATTGATGAATGGTCGGCGATTTAGCCTATGTGGAAATAAATGTTGTTGGTGGATTCTATGTGCATCCCATGTGAGAACAATAAAAGTTGTTGAACCTTAGTCTATTCATTGGTGTAGTGGATTGAATGGACCATATTCAAGTAATGTTAAATGATCTTTGGCAAGTCTATATGTGAATGGATGTTTCATTTGAGGGTGGTTAGTGGTTTGTGTGAGAATAACTGACTACATTAATCTTGATCTATCTATGTGAGATTCACTCTTTATGAAAGTAATGATTGTCATTTATCTCCTGATTCATGTTTGGGTGAAAAGCATGTTGGATACTATTCTCACTTTATTTCCAAATGTGAAAGGTGCATACTTGTGTAGACTTGATGTATGCTATGTTAACATCCCAATCCTTTATGAGATTGATTATGTAATTTGGATAGCATGCTCTAATAAATGTAAGAACATCGACACCTGTTTACTTTACATCATCTTGGGACATCTTCATGCTTGTATGGTCATCTAGATAGGCCACCTTTTTCTGCTACACTATCATGTTGGACTTGACTTAGGAGAAACCATGCTTTATACTTTTCTCCTTTTCATTTTAGACTCTGGTATTTTGTGGCTCGGGTGGCGAGCAGGGAGTTTGGGATAGTGTAGTCAGGTTTCTGGGGATTTAGGACAGGCAAGGGCCTGATGGCAGGGATTGCGGCAACCGCGAACTGTGGGCGGTTGACCGGGTAATTATTATTACATCAGATTGGAGGTGAGGGATCGGGCCTTCCTTAGTGGATGGTTTTTTCCCACTTACTTAGAGTCTTGATCCAGTCCTGCTGATTTATGATCTTATGTTACGGGATATCTGAGATACTTTACTCGTGTGGGTCGCTCCCCTCGAGTGCCACTCCGGAGGTAGGCTTTAGACCGTGTTGGGTGCCGGTCAGACCGTGTTGGGTTCCGGTCATTTGGACAGTGGAGTACACTGAGTTCGTGAGATTGATGACAGAGCAGGCAGTACCAGTGTTTACTGGTGTATTGATTGGGTTTGGTCAGGCAGGCTTTGACTTTCTCAGGCATACCTTTTAAGCTATTCTTTTAGCTGGGCATTTAGAGGCATTTTAGTGGTAGCTCTCTTTTATCAGTAGTTTTGTTTATAGCATTACCACCTCTCTTATTCTTTTTCTTGCCTCTGGTAGACTTGTGGGTACGTCGGGGTTTGAGGCTTTACCCACAGGGGGAGGCTACTGGTTTTACTAGTGGTTCTCACCACCATTGTTGTTTTTCCCCTTTCCTCCCTTTGTTTTGCAGTGTCTGCTGCGGGAGTTGCGGATCTTCGGTTGACGGTCCGAGGCGAGGGAGTCGCGAGATAGATCCCTACCAGTGTGATCCTACAGTGGGATAGTTGTTCCAACCCGGATTGTGGGTTTCACTGTACTCAGTTGTATTTTATTATTTTAGTTATCTCCCTTTTTGGATTGGTAGATGTTGTATAGGTGGCTTTTACTTGTATTACAGTTTCGGTGGATCAGATTATTGTATTATTATTTTTGGGAGATTGATATTGTACTTTTATTTTTCAGTTGTACAGTGATTCAGGTTTTATTACAGCAGTTTCTTCAGCTCTGATATCTGTTTAGTCGTTAGATGGTACTTTGCAGGTTGGACGCTTCGCTTATGCAGGGTTCCGCATAGGTGGCGGATCTGTTGGCGAGCCCGGGTCGCAGTTTCGACCCCCGGGGCGTGACAAATTGCATCCTTTTATATTTTAAGACAATTTATTATGATTAGATATCATGATAATTCATTTGATGCAATGATCATTTATATCAACTTGATTCATTTTTAATTGATCAAAGTCAATTTATCTCTCAATGATCTCTTGGTATAGTTGTTATCATATTTGAAAATTAAGTTAAGTATGAACACGAGACTCAATTTTTGGTTGAATACTTCATATCTTAACATAATTGATAGCCAATTGAGGGGGAGTTTATTAAAATTTTTATGCTCAAAAGATGTGGAAAGAGTTACATCCCAATGAGGAGTGTGAAAACTACCCACCACATGGAGGAAAGTGTTACGGCTTTTTGTGTTGGCATATTCGTGAGTTGAGTAGTTGAGTTGTTGAGTTGATTCGGAGTCTTGAAGTGATCAAATTGTCAATCAGCAATTGGAAGACTCAGAGAAGATTCAACAAGATCTCAAGTTGACACTCAGTGTTTTGAGTCCTTGAAGATTGAAGTAGAAGAATTGTGGATCAATTACATCAATCTTAATGAAATAGATTCGGATTGTATCAGGTACGTTTTAACTAAATAATTATGGTGATCCGAATACATTTTGAGTCGTTTAGAAACACTTGGATAAGTTTTCATTGCTTAAAAATCAAAAACTGGACAAATTGGATGTTTCGAATTTCTGATCCTGAAACCGATCCGGATCAGAATTCCGATCCGGATCCCGAACCTTGTTTTTTCAGGAATTGCTGAAAAAAGACGACGATCAGGATCGCCCGTAAATCCGATCCGGATTGTCGTGCGGGGAAAATTTCTATTAAGCCAGTTTTTGATACTTATCTCTTTCCAAGGTTTTCTAAACTATAATAGACATTTAGGGTTTCTCAAAAACTACCGATTAATTTATAAAACACTTGAGAGCAACCCTAGAGGCTAGGTTTTCATCGTTCTTCTTTTTAGCCTCTTTTAGGTCAATTCGACGGTTCTTTCAAGAACATATCTTTTGTCGAATTGATCTAATCTTTGCTTAGAGATTTCTTCTACGGTTCCTCAATGAGAATCTAAGCAAAGGATCACCATCAAAGCCAATATTCTTACCGGCTGAGTTTGCGTCGTGGATTCGACGTGGCATCGTGGATTCGGTGTGCTAAAGGCGTTTCGTGGATTCGAAACGTGTGCTTGTGGATTCGAGTGGCGTTCGTGGATTCGAACATGTGCAGTGGACGTGCAATCGGTGAGCGCAAGGTCCGAAGAAGTTGAAGGAGGGGTTTGAGTCTGTGGAGTCGGTAATCACCTTGTTATTCTTCTTTTCTTAGTGGATTGTTATTGCGTGTTGGTCCCGTGGTTTTTCTCCTGGATTGGAGTTTCAACTTATATCTCGATGTGCTATTTTTATTTTCCGCATTGGTTTTTATTTTGCACTGAGATTTGGTTTTATAAGTATTACACCTATTCACCCCCCCCTCTAGTTGTTTGATAGTACCTATTTAGATCCTTGTGGATCCCCAAAAACCAACAATTGGTATCAGAGAGGGTTTTAGGTTTATCTATCATGTCGGGTGAAATTGGTAATATTTATAGACCTCCTCTTTTTGATGGGACTAATTATGCTTATTGGAAAGTGCGGATGAGAGCTTTTCTCATCTCAATTGATGAGCGGGTATGGCAACCGTGGAATACGGTTGGGTGCATCCTGTTGAGGAAGTAGGAAATTCTACTACCCCAAAACCTCGCTCTAGATGGTCCAAAGAGGAAATTGAAAGATCTTCTTACAATGGGAAAGGTATGAACGCTTTATATAATTCTCTTTCCTCGACTGAATTTACACGAATTTCCGCGTGTGAAACCGCGAAGGAAATTTGGGATATTCTCAAAATTACACATGAGGGTACTAATCTTGTAAAAATTCAAAAGCTCCAGATGCTTACAAGTCAATTTGACTCTATTCATATGGAAGAGCATGAATTGTTTACAGATTATTACACTAGACTTCAAGATGTAATCAATACTTGTGCTAATTTAGGAGAAAAGATCCCGGAGTCGAAAGTTGTAAGAAAGATACTTCGGACTCTTCCGGAACGGTTTAGGGCAAAAGTTACCGCCATTGAAACCGTTAGTCATCCGGATGAGATGAGTGTAGAGGAATTAGTAGGTGCTTTGCAAACTTATGAAATGACTTTTCCTACTAATCAAGTTTCTTCCAAGTCCTCTTCTAAGCTTACAGGTATTTCATTCAAATCAACAAAGGAAGAAGATAGCGAATCAAGTTCCGACGATGAAATCTCTTTTGCCGATTTTGAAGAACAATTGGCGCGGATCGTAAAGAAATTTCATCGAAAATTTTGGAAGAATCGAACAGATGGATCTTCATCCACGAAACCATCTAAAGGATCATCGGGTTCTAAATCCTCTAAACTCAAAGGCGTTGCAAAACCTTCTAAAGAAAAAGAAAAAGATGAATTCGAAAGGGAAATCCAATGTTATCGATGCAAAGGCTACGGCCATATTTCAACGGATTGTCCCTCTTCGAAATCATATATAAAGAAGGCTTTGCAAGCGAAAACTTGGGACGATTCTACTTCTAATGAATCGACCTCAAGTAAAGAGGAAAAAGTCGTTGCCTTACATGCCTCTCATATTCCCTCTTCTAATGTTTGCTTATCATCTTTAATCACTGACTCTATTCCTTTGATTTTGCATGAAACATCAACATCCGGCGGAGAGTCATCAAGTGAGGGGGAGTCGGACGAAGAAGAACTCGTTGAGGCATATCAACAACTTCTTACGGAATCAAAGAAGATGGCCAAGCATATTAAGAAGTTGAGGAAGCAACGACTTGAGATTCAAGACGAGAATCATGCTTTAAAGATCAATCTTCATGATCTCGAGGAGGAACGAGAGCTTTTATTGGATAATAATAAAATCCTCCAAGAAAAGATAAACCAATCGGAGACAAACGCTAAATCATATATGGACAAGATTGGTTTTCTAGAAAAACAGTTTGAGGAGATTCATGTCACCAACCAAGCATTGACCAAGCAAGTTCATGAACTCAAATCCGACATACAAAGGCTTTCAACCGTTTCCAAGAAACTAGATTGTATGTGCGGATTAGGTCAAACAAGCAAGGTTGGTTTGGGATTTAAAAAGGATCAAACTGTGCATGCTTCAAGTTCCACATTCAAATTGAAAGGAAGAACGTGTCACCATTGTGGACTTGAAGGACATTTGGTGAAGGATTGCCCGAAAAAGAGAAAGAAAAATTCTTCGGCAACTTCATCTACGGAGCGGACTCAACGGACTCAAAAGATACATCAAGTCAAAGGAGTTCACTCAACCCACCAAAGGTCCGAGCCACAACATCAATCATACAAGTGGATCATTGCGAGGCAAAGACCTAAGGTGGACCAACAGTCAAAGCTATTACCTCCGGGCCACAACGAATCAAGACAACCCAAGATCCGGCGATTTTGGATTCGGAAAGGTGATATCTTTCCTTGTCTTAAGTTCTAAATAGCTTATGACTGTATGTAATGCTTTGATTGGTTTTCCTTTCATATTTTTCTTAATCTCTGCATTACATGTTTTCAATGCTCTTCGTTTTTATATTTTGTTTTTAAACAAAAGGGTTTTAACGAACAAGTGCATTGAATAAAAAGGGTTTTCACTTTCAATCACTCCAATTTAATTTTATATGAATGATCAACTTTACTCCATAATCATAATTCTTGAAGATACTTCATTATAGGAGTTTTTGATAATTATATTCATCAAATTTTAGTAATCATGTGTGATCTTTAGATGCTTAACCTATCTCGGTTGTGTGAGTTCTTTGTGATAAGCATGAGACAACCGATTGACTAAAATTTGGGATTTAATTCTTTTACATAAGAGATTGTATTTTCGTACAAAGGTAATGAAATGAATTGCAAAAGATGTGGAAAGAGTTACATCCGAAAGGAGTGTGAAAACTACCACCACATGTTGGAAAGAGCTGCCACCCCGGTCGTCCGGTTTGTGTGTGAAGCTACCACATGTTATGGATGCTTGGAAAATATTTTATGAGAATTTTTAGTTGAAGCATTCGGAGATTTATATTCAAAGTTCCTATTTTGAACAATCTCCTGGTTGGTATAAGGTGGGATAGTTAAAAAGATGCTCAAAGAGCCACCCTTAGGTATTTTAGTGCTTATCTCAAATTTGAAAGGATAAAATTCAAAATTGATGTCATTTGGAAATCTCTGTAAGTCATCTTTGTAAATCCGTTACATCTTGATAGACTTTGGATCTCAAGATTATTTTTGATGACTTGTGTTTGACGTATATAATATGAAAAACGGTTTATAATGTCTTATCTTTATTTTTCTTGATTTCGGAGTAAATCTTTTTAATTTTTGTAAAATTAATTGGATTGAATGACATCTATGTGATCTCATATTATTTTCAAGCACTTAAATTGTTTTCTTGATGGAATACAAATCGGTAATTCAAATATTTCAAAATCTGGATTTGTTTCAAGAAATTATTTGATTTTTGCTTTCGAGTACCGGTACGCAATCTGTGTTTTTGTTATATACCGGAACTGAGCTTTTATCTCTCTTTCTCTATGAACTAATGTTGTTAGTGATTTCTTTTTGCCTATATTCACTGTTTGACAATTTGTGACAAAAATGGGGAGAACAGAAATAGGGGGAGAACAGAGATAGGGGGAGGAACAGAGATGCTCAAGAAAGGGGGAGACGGAGATGAGATCATCGAGATAAAGAAAGGAGATGATGAAAAAGGAGCCGAAAAACAAAAAGAACCAAAAGGACGAATCAAATGTAGGATTTACATTTAATTTCTAACGACTAACGTTTGATTTTGTTTGGAGTTTTGTTTTGCAGGAATTACATCACTTTAAGACTCCAAGTCCTAAGTCATAGAGTTTGTTCTAAGACTGGTTCAATTGTAATTTTTGTTTATTGGATCTTTCACGCAAAGAAAGTCAATGTTTTGGTGATGACATTGAGTTTCGATTTTTTGGTTTAAGATGAGTGTCTTGAGCGTTTTATGTATGTTTGGGTTATGTCACGAAATTGCCAAAGGGGGAGATTGTTACGGCTTTTTGTGTTGGCATATTTCGTGAGTTGAGTAGTTGAGTTGTTGAGTTGAGTCGGAGTCTTGAAGTGATCAAATTGTCAATCAGCAATTGAAGACACAGAGAAGATTCAACAAGATCTCAAGTTGACACTCAGTGTTTTGAGTCTTGAAGATTGAAGTAGAAGAATTGTGGATCAATTACATCAATCTTAAGGAAAATGGATTCGGATTGATCAGGTACGTTTAACTAAATAATTATGGTGATCCGAATACATTTGAGTAGTTTAGAAACACTTGGATAAGTTTTCATTGCTTAAAAATCAAAAACTGGACAAATTGGATGTTTCAGAATTTCTGATCCTGAACCGATCCGGATCAAAATTCCGATCCGGATCCCGAACCTTGTTTTTTCAGGAATTGCTGAAAAAAGACGACGATCAGGATCGCCGTAAATCCGATCCGGATCGTCATGCGGGAAAATTTCTATTAAGCCAGTTTTTGATGCTTATCTCTTTCCAAAGATTTCTAAACTATAAATAGACATTTAGGGTTTCTCAAAAACTACCGATTAATTTATAAAACACTTGAGAGCAACCCTAGAGGCTAGGTTTTTATCGTTCTTCTTTTTAGCCTCTTTTAGGTCAATTCGACGGTTCTTTCAAGAACATATCTTTTGTCGAATTGATCTAATCTTTGCTTGGAGATTTCTTCTACGGTTCCTCAATGAGAATCTAAGCAAAGGATCACCATCGAAGCCAATATTCTTACCGGCTGAGTTTGCGTCGTGGATTCGACGTGGCATCGTGGATTCGGTGTGCTAAAGGCGTTTCGTGGATTCGAAACGTGTGCTCGTGGATTCGAG
The DNA here is from genome assembly GCA_029204045.2 of Tillandsia leiboldiana. Classification (NCBI taxonomy): domain Eukaryota; kingdom Viridiplantae; phylum Streptophyta; class Magnoliopsida; order Poales; family Bromeliaceae; genus Tillandsia; species Tillandsia leiboldiana. Next base: position 34,975,401 of record CM055066.1, read on the forward strand.
TGGCGTTCGTGGATTCGAACGTGTGCAGTGGACGTGCAATCGGTGAGCGCAAGGTCCGAAGAAGTTGAAGGAGGGGTTTGAGTCCGTGGAGTCGGTAATCACCTTGTTATTCTTCTTTTCTTAGTGGATTGTTATTGTGTGTTGGTCCCGTGGTTTTTCTCCTGGATTGGAGTTTCCACGTATATCTCGATGTGCTATTTTTATTTTCCGCATTGGTTTTTATTTTGCACTGAGATTTGGTTTTATAAGTATTACACCTATTCACCCCCCCCTCTAGTTGTTTGATAGTACCTATTTAGATCCTTGTGGATCCCCAAAAACCAACAGATAGAGCTACCACCTCGGTCGTCCGAGTACTGTGTGCAGCTACCACATGTATACAAAGAATGGTTTTTCTTGATGATTAGATAAAATGCTTTTTGGAATACTTGACTCTGTCAAATTCTAAGGTTGGTATAAGGTGGGATTTTTATTGAAAGATGCTCAAAGAGCCACTCCTTACGATAAATTGACTAGATATATTATCTAACTTATTTGGGATTTCAAACATCTATCGATCTTGGTGCTTCATCTTCTTTACTAAATTGAGGATTTGATAAACGCATTACACATTAGATCGTGATCGATGTTTTTGAACTTGATCAACTTTAAAGGATTTAATTCTTATAAATTTTCGTTTCATTACTTGGATATTATTGATAGATTTAGCATAATCTATTTCTTTTGATATGAAACGATGATTTTTGTTTAAAGTTGATATACAAAATTGCTCACATACTTTTTCTGGAATTTCTGGAATTTTTGTAAAATTTTTCGAAGAAAAAGTTGGAGCCGATCCGGACTGGAATTTCTGATCCGGATCCCGAACGCAGAACTTGTCTGCGGGTAGCCGATCCGGACTGGATTCTTGAGCCGATCCGAACCGCGGCTAGGTTTTATAAGAAACGAAAGGGTTTTTGATTTCTTTTATCACAAGCTTTTGTTTCTAAGTCTCCAGAGTTTCTCTCTCTAGATTACAACGAATTTGGAGCCCTTCAAACTCAAGTTCTTCGAATTCAAGTAAGTTTTTATGATCAAAACTCGGATTCTTCACAGTTTTTTCCCTGTTTTTCAAAACGTGCATGAAAATCATGTATCTTTTTCATTTTTGATTGGTTTTTGATCAAATTTCTTTTGAAATAAGAACTCTGGGTAGATTAGTTTTGTTTATATGCCTTGTATTCATTTGATTAACGAATTTTTAAGCTTCGATTTCTAAAAATTATGTTTTAGGGCATATTTTGAGAATTTTTGAAAATCATGGAATTGATCTATTTTTAAAATTCTTTTTGCAAAACTAACTTGATTCCTAGTCTCTCTACACGATAATGATTGTTTGGGTACAATTTTTCAAATTTTTAAAAATTAAACAATTTTTCGTGTTCTTGAGTTCTTGCTCGCAGGTTCCTCATTTACTAAGGCACTAGCAAAGATGGTGTTTGCATGGATTATCGTGCTCCTTGTAGCAATGGTACATACTCGAGCAACAAACAAGCTAAAAAGAGCTAAGAAAACTCAAGAAAAAGGTGAGTATGTCCCTGTGGACGACTCCGAGACGGAATCCGAGACGGAATCTGTTGATTGGGACGAGCTGATGGAAGAAGGCACAGCGCATGCTACGGCGACTGCCTCAAAAGGGAAAGCCTCTGCAGCAACTACAAAGGCGAAGACTCCGCCAACCGCCATAGAGAAAGGGAAAGCCCTAATGGAACAAACTCCAGTTAAGATGAAAAGAAAGAGCATTGCTCGAAAGAGAGGTAGTGCTCGAGGTATCTCAATAGAAGAGCCACTTGCAAGCGAGCCTCCTCCACAGGAATTTCTGCACATAAGCTCTGAGAGAATCAAGAATTTTGAAAAGAGGGAATGCATTGGTGAGCGACATGTGAATGTCAAAGCTCTGAAGGAACGTTCTGCATTATTTGGAACACTTTTTGAACAAGCGGGACTTGCACCTATTTGCAACTTCCCGGAATCTACAGGCTACTATCTCCACTTGGTGAGAACCTTCTATCAGAATGCATCGAGACTAGTAGACCTTGAAGAAGGACAAAGAGAATTTCTAACAACAGTTAGAAATGTCAAGCTAAATATCACACCTCAATTAATTGGAGAGGTGTTGGGAATGAAGGCCCGGGTTGATGGAGCTCATTACCTAAAGGGTTATGTTTTCAGCAATACAACCTGGAGAGTGGTTGTCAATGGGATTTGTCTCCCAGATACTCAGTCGACGGGGAATTCAATTCTTTCGAAAGAACTTCGACCTGAGTACCGATTTTTGAATTTTATTACTTGCTACAACATTTTGCCGAACATGCAAACTAAAGTTCTTCGATGGGATCGAATGCTATTTCTCTATCTTCTTGGGAACCCTATAGCAGCCTTGGGATCCAACTTCAACATTTCCTATCTGATTTGGTCAAGGATTGTGCGGTATGTGGAAAATGCCCATCCTACAGAGCGACTTCCATTCCCAATGATCATTATGCGCATTTTTCGCAAGTTCAAGATCGACACAAGCTCGAGCGCATATATGCACAGTTTGGGAACTATCAACGATACAATAATTGTGAAGTCCCTCTCGACAAGACAGGATGAGCCTCCCACACCTCCTTGCAGAAAGAGACCCTCAGCTTCAACAACAGCAGCAACAGCTTCAGCACCAGCAACAGCTTCAGCAGCAGCAGCAGCAGCTTCAACGTCAGAGGATGATGCCTCTGTTACTTCGATTTATCGAGAACAACAACGGCACTCATCGGAACAAGAGCGAATGTCTTCCGAATTCGTCAAGATGACTGCCGACATAGGAGATTTAAAGAAGAAGCAGAAATCTCTGGCCAAGTTAGTTAAAAAGATCTTTCAAAAACTTGGTTGCAGCAGCTCTGAGGATTCAGACTGATTTTTCTGTTGTTCTAATTATCTGTTTGTTTTGCAGGTTTTACATTTTAGTTCTTACATTTCTTTTTGTTTTGAACTTTTAACTCCCTTAATTTTTGTATAATTTTTTGGCTAACTTCAGTGACAAAAAGGGGGAGAGAGATATAAACAAACAATGGTTTGGTTTGTGAGAACTTTGGACAGTTAAAACTTGGAAGGTAAGTATGACAACAACTTTGGTTTTGTATTGTGAATGAATGCATGCCTCGACTAACTATTCGACTAACTATTTGGGCATGTAATATCACTAACAAGTTGTTTGATAACTAACATACTTATGACATTTGGAATTTAATGCTTAGAAGATATGTCTATCTCTGATTGATATTTTAATACATATCTGCTTTTATAAATGTCAAGGTGAGTATAAACTCTATCTCTCTGGTCGATTCTCTTTTGAATTTAAATTCTTGAGGTATCTAACGATTTCTCTTGTCGAGAATTATTTCTTTTGCAGAGAGTACAGATGTCTAAGTCTAGAGTCTGTTTTAGGAGTTTATCTCATGTATTTATTTTATTTAGATCATATTTATAAATTTTTATTGTATGGTGATAGCAACAAAAATATCTTTTTGAATTTTCTTTAAGTGGATTTTTGTTTTGTCATGAAACCGCCAAAGGGGGAGATTGTTAAGGAATTTGTCTTGGCGTATTTCGTGAAAGTGGTCGAGTCTTGAAGATTGAAGATGAAAATGTTTGGATCATATACCTCAATCTCAAGAAAGAATAATTTAAAAGGATCAGGTACGTTTAACTAAATAATTTTGGTGATCCGAATACTTCTTATAGTGTAGAAACACTTGGATGGATTTTTAATCGCATAAAAATCAGAAAACTGGTTATATGTACAGGATCCGGATCAGGATACTTCAGTCCGGACCCCGAACGTAGGTAGGTTCACGCGGAAATCCAGTCCGGAACACCCTTGGTTCAGTCCGGACCCCGAACGTGAATTTTTGCAGAAATCGCATGAACAGTCCAGACCGTGGTTCTTTCAGTCCGGACCCCGAACATGATTTTTCAGGAATTCTCTAAAAAATAACGACAGTCCGGATCAAGCCAAATCCAGTCCGGACCGTCGTGCGGGAAAGAATCTGTTACAGTCAGTTTTTGATTCTTATCCTCTTCCAATGGTTTCTAACCTATAAGTAAACCCTAATTTCATTTCTTAGGGTAAGTGAAAAAAGCCGAAAAAGATCTAATGATCCGTATGGTAGAAAATTTCAGAATCCAAAATCAACGGAGATTTAGAGAAATCCACATATAGAGAAGAAAGGAAATAACTAGATCTATTCTATGTTTCTTCATCTATATTGATTAATTTGATTCTAGGTTTTCAAACTCAGATTTTGAGTAGAATCAAATTAATGAATACTTAGATGGTATTTCCGATCTATCTTTGATCTAAGTATTCGGCGGATTATCACCACCAAAAAAACAACGATTTTCCCAAAAATCGGCGCGTCGATTCGCGTGGCCTTGTGGACTCAAGGTGTTACCGCTCTCGTGGATTCGGAGCGAGGTACGTTCGTGTGATCGATACGTACTACTTGGTGGAGACCGTGGATTCGGTTGGACGTCGTGGACTCGACGTTGGACGCAAATCGTGGATTCGAGACGCGTTGCGGAGCGAGCGGAGAAGATCAACTCGGAGCGTATGGAAAAAGGTTGAGTCGTGTGTGAGTACGGTATATCACCTTTGTACGTATTTAATCTTAGTTGATTTCACCGTGTGATCGGTCCCGTGGTTTTTTACTCTTGGTTTTGGAGTTTTTCCACATAAAATCTTGCGTGTTCTTTACGTTTCCGCATTGGGTTTTATTATGCAAAGTTTTTTGAGTGTTTATTGTTTACACCTATTCACCCCCCTCTAGGTATTTTTTTCCCTGTTCAGATCCATATAATTATAATCCAACACTTGAACCATGTGGGAACCAAACGACCGCTAGAATTATTGCATATGGACTTAATGGGGCCGACTCGTCAACCAAACTTGGGAGGTAAACGGTACATTTTTCTTTTGGTTGATGATTTCTCTAGATATTCATGGGTAGCACTTTTAAAAGAGAAAGCAGATACTTTCGATTCTTTTCACGACATTTGTCATCGTGTTATGATTGAGAAGAATGAAAAGATCGTTCATGTTCGGAGTGATAGAGGTGGAGAATTCATCAATTCAAAATTTACTGATTTTTGCATTTCAAATGGCATAAAACATGAATTCTCTGCACCTTATACACCGCAATAGAACGGTGTAGTCGAGCGCAAAAATAGAGTTGTACAAGAGATGGCGCGTGTTATGCTTCATAGCCGGAAACTCCCGTTACACTTTTGGGCTGAAGCAGTTAACACCGCGATCTATGTGATCAATAGAATATATATGTGCCTGGGTACTTTGAATACACCATATGAACTTTGGTTCTGTAGAAAACCGAATATCAAATATTTTCGTATCTTTGGGAGTCGTTGTTATATTTTACGCGATCGAGAAAATCTTGAAAAATTCGACTCTCGAAGTGATGAAGGAATTTTCTTGGGTTATTCTACAAACAGTAGAGCATATCGGCTATTTAACCTTGAATCTAAAACGATGATAGAATCTTTCAATGTTAAAGTAGATGAAGCTTTTCATTTTTCTTCTAATAAATCTACTCTTGATATGTCTCTTGATGATGAATCTCCTCTAATGATATTGCATCTTTGCATGATAATTCTTCTAAAAATTTTGATGCATCTCATGGTTCTTCTAGTTTCTCCAATGTGCAGGAATCATCACAAATACCCCCGAGTACTCTGTTACCTCAAACGCTTCGAATCTCCAAGGACCACCCGGAATCGAACATCATTGGAGATCCTCAAGAAGGAGTTAGAACTCGGAGACAATTGGTTTGTGGAGTTGCATGTTATGTCTCCATGATCAAACCAAAGAATGTTGATGAAGCTATTCAAGATGACTATTGGATTGAAACAATGCAAGAAGAGCTCAATCAATTTGAAAGGAACAAAGTCTGGGAATTGACGAAGCCCCCGAAGCAACAAAATATCATCGGTACTAAATGGATTTTCAAGAACAAGAAAAATAAAGATGGTACCGTTATACAGAACAAAGCACGTTTAGTTGCTCAGGGCTACTCACAAGTTTAAGGTATAGACTTTGATGAGACTTTCGCCCCGGTAGCTCATCTCGAGTCCATTCGTATCCTTTTTGGGATTGCTTGTCATTTTAAAATCAAACATTTTCAAATGGACGTTAAGAGCGCATTTTTAAATGGTTTTCTAAATGAGGAAGTTTATGTAGCTCGACCGAAATGTTTCATTGATCATAAACTGTCTAACCATATTTTTTGACTGAAAAAGGCTCTTTACGGACTAAAATAAGTACCACGAGAATAGTACGAAAGATTGACAAAGCATCTTTTAGAAAAGGGCTATACTCGAGGGGGAGCGAATCAGACACTCTTTGTGAAGCACTTTAAAGACAACTTCATTATGGCACAAATATATGAGGATGACATCGTGTTTGGTGCTACGAGGAACAATGATGCTTCAAAATTCGCTGAAACGATGGAAAGTGAATTTGAGATGTCCATGATGGGCGAGCTTACGTATTTTCTCGGATTGCAAGTCAAGCAAAGTGATGATGGCATTCATTTATGTCAATCCAAGTATGCAAAGGAGTTGGTCAAGAAATTCGGATTGGAGAACTCTAAAGACTTTTCGACTCCTATGGGAACTAGTAATAAGGGATTAGGAAGCGAATCTCACGAAGAGAGTGTAGACGAGAAACTTTACAGAAGCATGATTGGAAGTCTATTCTACCTTACGGCTAGTCGCCCGGATATTTCTTTCAGTGTTGGGATTTGCGCGAGATATCAATCTGCACCGATGGAAATTCAACTTAAAGCGGTGAAAAGGGTCATCCGGTACGTCAAAGGTGTAATATCATGACTTTTCCTGTACTCTTTTAATTCCTTACTAATAAAGTCTTTATTATGAGGAGTTGAATAATCGAGTTTTCTTGTGTTGATCGTCAGGAATTGCGGGTATTTTCCTATGTTAGAGCTCGAAAAACGATGAACGGCGGTGTGATCGGATCCGAAATCTGACTTTCGGATCTCCCGGAATGGGGTTTTGAAGTTCACAGTACCCGTAGTGTGCGTCGAAATCCGTGCTAAATGTTTGGCACGCTTTTCGAGGAGATTGGAATTTATCTGTTAACATTTAAATATCCGGAGGTGGGGTTTTAATCGTACGCACAAAGAAAGAAATAATTTTTCCCTTCAAGAAAAGAAAACCCTAGCTGGAGAGAAAGAGGAAAAAGAAAGCGGAGATCCCGATCTTCTTCGATCAAAGTGCCGGAAGACGGGAGGGTGAACGGATCATCTTCTCCGATCGATCGAGGTCCGGGAGCCAGTTGCGAGCGCGGGTCGGTTTCAGGTGTTCCGAGCAACGCACTTCGAGGTGGGTATCGTTTGTGTGTTCAAAGTACGGCTTCAGTTGCAGTACACAAGAGTAAAGTAGATGTGCCATTTGTTATTGTCTAACCCCTATTGCATGAGAATCCCTTTCTTATTTCTAACTGTGGCGGCTGAATGTCGCGATGCTTTACTACACGCCGGTTTCGGCATTTATGCTCATGGTTGCTTACACGCACACCAACGGTTTGGCCACCGCATCGGTGTACTTTTTCGGAGATGTGGTACGTTGACTCGTGTACCCCACAAAGGTGAAGGTGACGTAGTGTGGACGCCTCGCAGTTACTTACGGTGCCGCACAAGTACCGTGGAGGGGTTAAAGCATTAAGGTGAGAGCAAGGTATCTCCTTTCGCCAGAGGTCTTTAGACCGTTTGGCAGGTGCTCTGTTTCGATTTACAGGAGGGTTACTATAGATTCATGAGGGGGAGATTGGGTGCTTTGGCTTATCGGTTTGCTTTTCTTTTAATACTGACAGCATCTTACATGTTTTGCATCTACCTCCTACTCTTTTTGTCACTGACTTCCCACACTGTGACAGGTTCGGTCAGGGGTGGGCTCCGGGACGACGGTGAGGTTTTGACTAGATAACCGTAGCTTCGTACTATGGCTAGATACCTTTCCTTTATGCTTTTGGTTATTTCGATTGGTTAGGGAGTATGTGGTTTCTCTTTAGTGTGGATGTTGTGGACGCTAAAATCTTGTGATGAATGCTTTCCTTTATTTTCCTCTTAGTTCGGCCATTTTTCAAATAAAGAAAAGGTTTGCGAAAATTGATTTACAAAAGAATAAGGTGTCGTGTGGGCACCGTCTTATAAACCCATGGATTTATCCTTTCAAAACTTGGTGGACTTATTCGAAATGTTGTATTATTACCTTCGCCCTTCTCTTTCTTTAGTTGTTATCATGACTGTTGTGGTTAAAGTGCAAATCGCGAATGTGACGCCGTGCACATACAAAGGAGGCTCTGTCCGTTTGTGGGGCGAATTTGTGTGTGTGGCGGGTCTGGCACGTGCCAGCGGGTGGGGTTGTTTTCAAAAGAATAAATAAATATATGCAAATAAATAAATACATGTTTTTCCGCTTATCTAAACCCCCGGGGCGTGACAGTCAGCCACACCGGCGGTTTGCATCAACAGGTACTTGCGTTCTGAGAGCGTTAACAGTTGCCCGGCCATGTCGTGCAACTATTGTCGGAGTAGCCGGTTCTCCGCAGCTGTCGAAGCCATCGCATCCATTTCTGCGCCGCTGATTGAAGACCAAGTTTGGGCTATTATCTTGAATACAAAGAAACCAAGTCAACCCTAGACCTAACTGGTCTAACACCATGACCTGCGAACAAACCGAAACTCTATCCCCTTTTTCCCCAAACACACTCGCGCTCTACGCATCTATTCCTTGATTATCTCATTGGTAAGTTGCTAGTGGTAATGCACTTCTGTGGATGTTGGTCAACGACTACCGTGGTTAAAGTTGTTTTCTCTGATACCATAAAATCTGTCACGCCCCGGGGGTTTATAATAAGCGAAAAAATGTGTATTATTTTTTTTTGAAACATCTCCATCCTCCGGCACGTGCCCAGACCCGCCACACATACAAAGTCACTCCACAAACGAACAGAGCCTCCTTTGTATATGTACGGCGTCACAATCACGATTTATACTTTATGTCACACGCCGGAGTCGAAACTGCGACCCGGGCTCGCCAGCAGATCCGCCGCCCATACGGGAAGCCCCTTATAGACGTAGCGACTAACCTGCAAAAGATCAACTACACTATACAGATATCAGAGCTGAAAAGTAACTGCTGAAAATAAAATATCTCCACAGATATACAACCCAAGTCCTCACAAATACATAAGTCTCTCAACTGTAAAAGAAATATACAAGATAAGTCCCAAAAGGAAACCCTAACAATACTAATACATCACCAAAATGGGGTACATCTACTCTCTCTCTGGCAGACGACTGGTAGGGATCTAGCTCGCGACTCCCTTATCTCGATCAGCAGAATCAGCAACTGGAGCAGCAGGAACAGGAGTAGAAGTCCTTGGGGGAAAAAATACACCACAGCGGGTGTGAGAACTACCTCCCACAGTAGTTCTCAGTGGGTACCGCCAACAAGCCCGACGGTCTGCCCACTAAGTCTACTAGAGGCATAAAGTAACAAATGCAATGCTGAAAGAAAACGCTGGAAAAATAAACTCTACAGCTACTATGCCTCTATCTAGATGCTCAAGGAGTGGAACAGAAGGAAACATGGTGCATCTACTATCCCTCAACTCAGATCACCCAATCTACACTGACTGCCACATAGGGTCCAGTCAAACCTGCGCCTACCTACTGCCGTTACATCCAAAAAGGGATCGGACTTACGTAGGGCGTCCGTGACTGCCAAAACTGGCCCAGCCAGAGGGACTGCGTCGACAAGTCGCGATAGCAAATATCAAGCCCAGCTCCGGAGTGGCACTCGAGGGGCGCGACCCCACCGAGGAAAGTATCCGCGCATCTCTGTCGAGCTCAAATGTGGCTCATGCAGGCTATAGTCTAAATCCTCGATCAACAAGATCGACAGTAACCAACAAAACACTCACTCACTCACAGGCTGGAAAACTACACAACCGGGACCCAATGTCACTCATACGGCTCCCAAAAAAATGAAACACTGATCTATAGACTGCTATCAGACTCCACTCGGCCCCCAGCCACGAGTGTAACATGCATCCCACAACAACCCGACCTCTCGGCCCACTACCTGGGCGAGGAAACTCAAAGTCCAGGATGAAACAGTAAATGACAGTGTGGGAATGTCTAAAGCAATAATATCCTAGCCCAAGTTGGAGTTTTCTACTAGTCTAGTTGAACATGCTGCATATGGCGGGGGTGCTAGGTCAAGTTCCAAGATAACAATAATTTAACAGATTGTAGAAAGCAGAAAGATCACATGATCATCAATACAACAGTAGGAAATATCAATTCTCACATTCTATCATGCTACATAATACATTCACAACCATGCATGATCCTACATCAATAGAATTAATGCACAGTCCATAAATCTTGAAGACGAGGCAACCCACTTGAAAGTGCTAAACTGTCCAAAGTCCAACAGCTGAAAATACCCAAGAACAAATATCTCCAATTTTCCGCAGTTCTAACGGGTTCAGAAATACACGCAAACTCTCCTGGGTACAACAATAAGGTCCAAAGTTACACTTTATTCCAAAAATATCCAAGTACACACAATCTGCTGGTAACAGTCCCAACGATGCGAAATTTTCACCTGTAAGCAAAACTCCAAAAAATCCAATAAAAATACGACGGCGATCCTCGCGAAGTGTAGATGTCAATCGACCCCTTAAACGTCGAATTCCGATGCCCGTGTGCAGTGATAAAAATCCGACAAGATGTTGCTATCCAAAAAGTTCCACCAGCAGCAAAGGGGGTCAAAAACGTACCAGAAACCCCAATCAAAGCTCAAACCTAAGAAAAGTGGACAATACAAAAATCGTAGATCTACCTCTCATAAAACTGACGCCACAAAAATCGTCCAAAAATACTATCGGGGCAGCTCTGTGGACCTCGCAGACCGAAATGTGACGATAAAGGGCCTCCGATGAAAGAACGTCGCTCCGCGCTACGATGTCGAAGTCGTCGACGCCACGGCCTCCAAAAATTCTGAGCCTCCTTCACAAGATGCAACACAGGGAGATGAAGAATTTTTCTAAGGGGCTCAGGTGGATTTGGGCTCGGGAAAAAGTACAAACAGGAAGGGGGAGGAGGCTTATTTATAAGCCTCCACAAAAAGCCCACGAAAATACCCATTATTGGGTTTTTGGGCCAAAATTCCGGGCGCCCGAAAGATTCGAGCGGCTACAGTGTTGGGCCCGGCCCAACAATGTGCGCGCCCGAATCCTCCAGAAGCCGCCATGTGTCCGCGCGGCTCTCCCCGCGCCCGGCGCACGCGCGCCCGCCAAACACGGAGCGTCGCGTGTCCCGACACAGGGCGTGGGGCGGCTGCGCCCACCCAACCGCAGGGCGCCATGTGGCGCCCCCACGTCGAGGCCAACTGCCCCGACCTGCTCCCCCCCTGGTGCGTGGACCACGTGCGCATGAGCCAGCCACTCGCAGGCTGCCATGTGGCACGCCCTGGTCCATGCTCTAGGCCGCAAGCCCCCGTGGACCGCGCATCGTGAGCCCGCAACTCAGGAGCCGCCACGTGTCCCCCGCGCCCGGTCCAGGCACCAGCGCCATCTTTTCGTGGACTGTCACGCCCCGAGTTCAAAAACCAGTGTATAAAATTTTTTTTTTTTTTATAAATCAGAGTTGCAAAAACAGCCAGGGCAATGACAGACCGCCACATATATAGAAGAGTCCCAATCCCCCATGGGATTGAGCCTTCTCTATATATGCACGGCTAGCTTGGTAACAACATCAGAGTACTAACTACGTACTACAACTATCAAAAATTACCATTTAATTATTACAACAACTCAACAAATGAATTACACATTTCTTTTAACTGATACAAATACATGTGCATTCGGCTGTCCAGGGTCAATCTCTATATCGATACCTCGCCAATTCGTCCCGACATCCCAACACCCGCGCGACCTAAAAAACAGTCACCCGAGGGTGTGAGACACACCGGAGTGTATCCCAGTGGGCACGACGAGCCGAGAAATAGCAGATCGTACCTACTGGTATACAATACTAGAGGATAGTAAAAGATCACTATTAGGAAAAGTAATTATCATAAAGGAGCAGTGTTTACTCTAAGTAAAGTCATTATGGGTTAAGACAGATAAGAAATATCATTATGGGATAAACATAGAGATCAACAACTCTATTATAATGGAAGCAACGTGGAGATCAACAAGTATATCCTCATGAAAGTGTCATGGAGTGTCAGCAGATATGAAAGCACTGGTAGGATCAGCAACTCAATAATCATGATCATATCAAATCTCGACATGTATAGGTGGATAATTGAAATCAAATCCAGGAATCAATGGATAATGAAGTAAACATATCAATCAGCAACTCATGCATCAATAGATGAAATACTAAAACCAACCCAATCTCAAGCCACCATATTGGTCATCAAGACCTCAGGGAAAACCTCGCCGAACCTGGCACCAACCTGGCTGACATACTCCGGCACCCTCGGGCACTAACCTGGGAGTCAACACTCCGGCACCCTTAGGCACTAACCTGGGAGTCACGGGTCATACACCAAACCACTTTACCGGTAAAGAACATCCACACGGGTCATGACTCCGCTGATGTTCGTGAAGTACAGCAGTGCGGGCGATAAATCATGCGAATGCTCAAGCTCACGGTCCTCTGACCGGGTAATCGGCAATAAGCCGGGAACTATCCCTTTTGGGATTCAGCAATAATACCATATCAGAATATCATCTCAATCACATGCAAGAACAACAGCAACTATAATGATCCAGGAACAATCAGGGGAACTGATATCTCAGATATTGCAATAATCACGAACAAGTACTAACATGGAAATTAACTACAAATCGATCATACAACTAAACACATGATGTTTTTGAGAAAACATTTTGAAAACAAGTTCTAGGTTCAAACTTCGAAGAGCAATGCCTTTGTCCTATCAAACAAGAACAGACTCAGGCGACCCTACGAAGCTCGGTAAAAACATTTATTTAATAAAATCATGTATTTAGCAGCATAATGGGTGAACAACAAGCCGAAACAATCCGATCAACGATGCAATGTCAGAATCAACTGAATCTCAACTCATATGCAGGAATAATTATCAACTAATCCAATCAAGGATGCAATATCAGAATCAACTGAATCTCAACTCATAGGCAGGAATAATTATCAACCACAACTAGAACATGAATCAGGATATAGATACTGATAATCAAGTATAAATGTGCAAACTAGGTAATGACCAATCAGGCAAAGCAACAAACAGTAATATAACTCAATCAAAGGCAGATAGGCTCAATTATATCCAGGTTAACCAAAAACAGGGGTCCAACCAATACCGTACACAGAGGGCCAAAATGATAAAGCCCGGACCGAAGATAAACCCACCTGACAAATCGCAGGCGTCTAAACCGTAATCCACTGTATGCTCGAGGACCAGCGGCAAATCGAGCCAACCTGAATCAAACGTACTGATCAGGGATCAACTCTATCTTTAACTCTAACTTATTTCAAGTCAACTTAACCCTTTTTAGCACTGTTTTCTCTCGTTCTTTCTACTGGAAACTCATTTTAACGAACCGTAACTTCCAGCAGGTTACTTATGTCATGCTGAACACCGTGCTCACCCATTTGTGGCATCACGGGTTCCGAGGCAAACTTTGGCCCATAATATATGCACTAACATAGCCTTAATGTCATTTAGTTTCTTCGGAACTTCAAACAGAAATTTTAACGCGAGCATCGCGTCCGGTGACCCCAAATTAGCCTAGGGCACACTGTCGCGGCTTCGCAAACAGCCCGGGACATGGTTTTGGGCCAACATTTCATTAAAAGGTTGTTTTAACTACAACTTTTAATCTAAACCTCTTTTAATTAAACTTTGTATATGAAAGTGTCTCTAAATAGTGTCAAGATGCTAGGGCTCACCCTAATTGTAGCCCAGGTCTGCTGGTTCAACCAGAACCAAAGCCATGCACTCAAACAAGTTCACATTGCTCCAAACACTTGTCCACACAGAACCATCTTGGTCTAAAGTGAGCATTAAGCTCAGGGGACATTTGTAAGCAACTTTCATATTTACACAAAAGTCCAATTCAAAACTTTTCTTCTTTGAGACATTTAAGCAAACAGTTGGTGTGCACCATTTGTATACAAGCATATACAACCATTCCCGAGCTCATTCTCTGCAAATACTGAACCAAAAGCTTCCATTCTTGGAAGGAAATGCTCTAAATAGATTTCTCTACATTCTCTGCAAGTTTGGGCCAAGATGCATGGATGGATTGGCCGGAGTCCGAGGTTGAAGATGAAGTTAAGGCATCGAAATTTGTGATCATTCAACCAGGGCATCTGGGACCAAACAACTTGACCAAGTAGATGCTAAAACTTATAACTAACCCACCTGGACCCGTGCCCGGCGACAGGACACGGCGGCGACGCGGCGGCCACAAGCTCGGTTTGGAGCTTCAACTCCATTAATGGCGGATTTTTAATGGGGCAATTTGGAGACTTCCAACTTGAATGGAAATGCTCTAAAGAGCCATAGGAAGCTTCCCGACCAACCCTCCCCGGCCGGAGATGGCCGGAACGCCGGCGGCCGCGATTAGATCCCATTTCGAACCCATCTTGGCCGCGCTCTATTCTTGCTGCATGGGTGCCATGCAAATACATGGGTGCACTCCTCTCACACCCAGGAAGAGTTCTGGGTAGGTGGCCGACGCCGGGGAAGCCCGCCGGTGCCGGAAAAGAAAGTCCGGCCAATCATGCATTTTTCACAAAACTAGGGCATCAAGCTACAATTTACTGGCTCGACCATACTCCATCCAATTTGGTGGAGTTGGTCCCCACCACCAACAGTCCCGTAACACCAAGTTTTAGCCCTGATGGTCCACTGGTTGATGAGTTCTCTTGAGGCGGAGTTAGATTAGGTTTCCGGTGACCCATTGTGGCCGCCGGCCAACCGTGGTGCATGGGGGCTCGGGGATTTGCTGGGATGATGCTTAGGGCCTAGGAAACCGACTGCACGTGGTCTAGAGGGCTAACATACACTGGTTTGAAACCCTCACCTTGGCCGAGCTCGGGGAAGAAGGAGGAAGCCGGATCTCGGTCCCACTTGCACGCGCGGCCACGGCAACTTCCAGCAGGGTCCTTCAAGCACCAGGGACTCCTCAGACACCTCCCAATCCAACCTTGAAGCAACTTGGTTCCAACCTTCTACTTCGTCGGAGTAAGGAAGAAAGAGGAAGGTGGCTGCGGCGGCGCTCGGCGACGGCTGGGGTCGGGTTCACCAGAGCTTGGTTGCGGCCTCACAGTGGAGCTCTCAGAGGAAGGTTAGCTAAACCTAAAGCTCTTGGTTGAACTCTGCTTCATGAACTCAAGAGAAGATCCTATTCATAGCTTTCTCACCTTAACTCCGGTGACCCGAGTGGCCGGAGGTTACAGCAGCTGAGGGGTCACGTCGGTTGCGAGCTGAAGAGGCTGGTGGATGCTTCAGTTACCGAAGAGGAAGAGGCAGGGGTTCGGGAATACTCCAACACGTGTGTGCATGTGTTAATTGCACATTTGCACAAAACCCCTTCAACTAACAGTATTTGGACATAAGTCCTTAACAAAAGTTAGTCCTTTTACTGTCAAGTCCCTCATCTGTAAGCCGCATATTCTTCGGAGCAGAAAATTACGGGTTTTTCTGCAAAATACTGCACTTTTCGCGCATTTCGAGGTAATCCGATCGCCGTTTTGCAAAACAGACTTCGTCACGACGTCCGGCTCGTCGAGACCTGTCAGGTAGCGCATTTGCTTAGTTTGTTCGACGCTCGGATTAAAAGTTGTTCCATAAAGTTCGACGATTTCTGGTGCGTTGCATGCACTTCGATGCACTCGGATCGCCGAACGCGAAATCCGTCAGTGCCATTACGCTCAGAACGTCGAAAATAGCTAGGATCCATTACTCATACTCCTATGTTAAAACTCTGAATAATGGTTCGGCCATTAGTGATCTCGAGGAACTAAAAATCGAGAGTTACTATTCACTTTAAGTCGCGGGGCCCGCTTTTTGATTTCTGATTTCTGGAAGATCCGACCGTCGGATCGAAAACATATGAATATGAAACTTCTATGTTTCGGCGAGACGATCGCTACGGCGATCTCGGATTTTTCAGATTAGACCCCGATCAAAAGTCAACATTTCTGAGCCCACTATCTCTCCACTTTTGCCAAAATTGACAAATTTTAAACATTAAAAGTAAACAGAGGTTTTTAAATTCTGAATTACTACATGGACCGCGCCGCATGCGCCGGCCAATCCGGTGCTGCCACGTGGCACCAGGCCGGTCCACGGCTTCCCCCATGCACCAAAATGCGAGAAAAACTTCCGGGGGTCTGTTTTTGGGCATCCGGACTCCGAAAAAGGCAAGTAAATAGCCGATTTTCGACGTTTTTTCGCGCTGAATCCAAATATGACCTCGAATTAGCCTAAATCCCTTTCTAAATTCCGACAAAAACAGCCGGAAGGCAGGCTCAATCCCGAAGCCTCACTGAGTCCGTCCAACGCGTCCATTTGACGCGTTGCGGGTCCCACACACCAACTGTCACGCCCCGGGGACGAAACTGTGACCCGGGCTCGCTAACAGATCCGCCATCTGTACGAAAACTGCCGTACAGACGAAGCGTCTAACCTGCAAAAAGAATCAACTACAGTATACAGATATCAGAGCTGAAAGTAAACTACTAAAACTGAAATCCAAACACTATACAACTGAAAATAAAAACAATATCCATCTCCCAAATTCGATCATATAAAGAGTCCTCTGATACAAAAACCCAAAAGGGAGATATCTCCAAAAACATCAGTGTACAAGCTCTCAATACAAATATCCTCACTACATCAGTCTCTCAAACTGTAAGATAAAGTACAACTCTATACCTCACAACAAAGGTCTCTCAACAGAGGAAAAAGAAGTAAACTAATCTACTGAAGCTCTCCTCTGAAGGGGTACCGCTACACTCCAATGACGGGTAGGGAACTAGCTCGCGACTCCCTCGCCTCGGTCAGAAGGATCAGCAACTGGAGCAACAGAAACAGGAGAAGAAGTTCCTGGGGAAAAAGACACCACGACGGGTGTGAGAACTACTTCCCACAGTAGTTCTCAGTGGGTGCCGTCAACAAGCCCAACGGTCTGCCCACTAAGTCTACTAGAGGTAAAAGATAACAGTGCAATGAAATCTGAACAAGAAAAGCTGGAGCTACTCTACAGCTACCATACCTCTATCTAGATACTCAAAAAGTGGAACAGATGAAAGTAAAAGAGACCACTCGCACCCAAGGTGCTCAATAGACCCAATCGAACTGACTGCCTCATAGGGTCCAGTCAAGCCTGCGCCTGTCGACTAGGAACGCGCCTGCCAACTACCACACATCCGCATGAGGACGGGATTTACGTGGGGCGTCCTGCCCGACTAACTCACCCCTCGCGCAAAACTGCCTTAACAGGCCCATCGTATCCACAGCGGCATCTCAGGGACGCGACTCTAACTGAGGAAAACGGCGCGGCATAGAGTATCACAAATTGGCATAAGCAGGCTATAGTCAAAAACCACGCTCACTCCCAGAACGGTAGGACTCAAGATCCCCAAATATCTCGCACAACAGTCGGAGCACTCTCTACGACTCAGCTGATCAGCTCACACGAAACACGAGACACTAGCCTCTCCAACAGCTCGCAGCACAAGGCACACTGGCCGGAGGTACTCCACATCTAGGAACGACCCACAACTCAAGCTAACAATACTGGTCGGACAACACTCAACGACCTGGGATCACCGTTAACCCCAACGGTTCCCAACAACACCGGCCGGAAGATACTCGACGGCCCGGGACTACCGCCTGCTCAACGGCTCCCTCACACGACAGCGCAACAGGGATACTAGACCTCCCGGGACTACCGTTTACCCAAACGGCTCCCGTCATAGATAAGCAACCCACTACAACTACCAGACTCCACTCTGCTCCCAAGCACGAGTGCAAACGCATCCCACACTAAAAGAAAATCCCGACCTCTCGGCCCACTACCCGGGCGAGGATAACACTATGTCCAGGGATAGAAAAACATTGTGGGTGTCTAAACATAAATAACCCTAGCCCAAGTGAGGGTATTCTACTGGTCTGGTTACACATGCAACATATGACGGGGGTGCTAGGTCAAGTTCCAAGATAGCTGTATTAACAGATGATAAAAGGAATAACAATTCCTACAATCTAGCATGCTACACAAGAAGATAAACTATCATGCATAGTCCTACATCAGTAGAATTACTGTACAGTCCATAAAATTTGGAGATAAGGCCACCCACCTCGATTTGCCACCAATTGCTCGTAGACACTTGCAATTGGCCTCCACGCGATCCGCACGCAAAACGATGCCCGCTGCCGGAGTCCGTACGCAAAACGGAGCACGGTGCCGAAACCCGCCCGCAAAACGGAGTCCGCACGCAAGACGGAGCACGCCGCCGGAGACCGCACACAAAACGGTGCAGAAAAACACAGTCCCGACTGCGCCGCCGCCACCGAAACGCCCCGTTTGGAATACCCTGCGCGCTCCGCGAGGTCCACGGCGCGCCGCCGGACCCCCAAAAATCTCCTCCCGCACACCCTCTCGCTCTCGGAGAAGAAAGAAAAGAACAAGGAGGAGAAAGAATGGCGTGCGGGAGAGAAAGAAGAAGAAGAAAAGAAGAGGAGCAAGGGGATGGTCCACGGTGCACCGGTCCACGGTGCACCGGCCAACCAGGGAGCCCGAAACCCCGGTCCACGCAGCTGGGCGCGTGCACGCGGGCGCGCAGGTTGCGCGCCACACGGGCGCGTGACACCGTGCCCCGCGCAGGCGCGGGAAACGGGAGCGCCACACGGGCGCGTGCACCCGCGCGCCCGAGCAGGCGCTAGTGGGGGCCCGCCATGTGGCGGCCCCCGCGCGCCTCCCGGGCAGGCGGGCGCGCTTCCCCAACGCGCGCAGTGCGCCTGCCGCGTGCCTCGAGCCGCGCGCCGCACCGCCTTGATTTCCGTGCCGTCGCCTCGCCTCGGGATTCGTCCCGCGTCGCCTCGAAAAACGCGCACTTCATCCGGGCTCCAAAACAAACAAGTAAATAGTCCATTCTTAGCGATTTCGCGCGCTGAATCCAAAAACGATGTCCATTTCTCCAAATTCTCATCCGAAAATTGCGGAGTGCCCCCGGATAGCCCACTCGATCCAATTTTCGCGCCGGGTCCATTTTTAAAGTCCGATTTGCCAAATTCCAACTCTAAAAATTTCCGAAGGCTACCAGAGAGGTAAACTCTTACCCAAACTTCGCCCGGAGTCTAATTTTGACATCTGAATCGCGCGAAACCACTTTCAAACACCCGACGGGTCCTCCAATTTCCCACGGGATCTCCTTTAAGCCCAAAGTCCAACACTTGTGTCCAAATTACACGCAAACACCAACGACAGACCACGCATGCCTCCAGTGATGCAAACTAAATCCCAAATTGCACCACCAATCCATTTCTTGGGCCCGACACGCGCACAAACACTCCCAAAGGCCACTAAACCAACAATAATCTCTTAAGTGGGAATTCGGGTCCTCACATCCTCCCCCACTAAAAGAAAGTTTCGTCCTCGAAACTAGATCAAGTCCATCAGGAGTCACAAATACCGCGGGTAGATTTCGATCAATACGCCTCCAGCTCCCGAAACACCACTCACTCCCCGTGGTTACTCTGCAGCAACAACAACAACAACA
Organism: Tillandsia leiboldiana; assembly: GCA_029204045.2. Lineage (NCBI taxonomy): Eukaryota > Viridiplantae > Streptophyta > Magnoliopsida > Poales > Bromeliaceae > Tillandsia > Tillandsia leiboldiana. The sequence goes on from CM055066.1 coordinate 34,995,311, forward strand.
AGTACGGTATGGCCCGATGTGCAATTCTCTCATCTCTCGAGCCAGAAATTGCAACGGGCGTCCCTCGTACTCCAACAATCACAGATCTTAAAGGGGCAAGTAAATCACGGGCAAGGAAAAACACATCACTCCTGAGCTGGGACATGAAATACCCAAGGGGCTCCAGTAAAAGGCTGGGGGAAACGGAAATGACCACTAGTGCAACACGCACCAAACCACATCATGGTGCCAACCTCAACAAGGTGACCCGAAGCATACCCACACATTCATCCAATAAGGAAAGGAATCCAATAAGCTGGGGTCTTCACTCAGTTACTTCCCGATCCAAAACCACCCGAGTGGACTACTCAACTGCAGGCTAACCTCAAAAGGGATTCTCGAGAGACACAATCTCATGCCACAGTTGGTCACTCAACATGCTATCATAACCCCAACGGACCCACGGGTCAAAGTCGATCCCTCAACTAATAAAGAACACCCTGACGGGGACCAAACCGTCGGTGAACGGGACTGAAAACTGGCTCGCAAGGCGATCATAAAGCTGATGCCCAAACTCGCGGTCAAAAGTCGGAAGCATTCAAAAACTCTCACCGTTGTGTACCTACAACGTGGCATCACTGCCGTGCACCAACAGCGTGGCATCACCACCGTGTATCAACGGTGTGGCATCACCACTGTGTATCAACGGTGTGGCAACACCACCGTGTGTCAACGGTGTGGCATCACCACCGTGTATCAACGGTGTGGCATCACCACCGTGTATCAACGGTGTGGCATCACCCAAGCATCAAGGTCTCAGATCCTCACAGTCCTATACCCAATACTACCTCGAAATCCCGGAGCTGAGGAAGGGCCAAAAGATCAACAGGAAAAAACCAGGGCCCTACTGCACTGGGCAGGACCAACAACACCCATCTATGTGCAACACGTGATCAGGTATCTGAACCTCACGAGCACAAGCTAAGGGTCCTATCTCTAGCCCATACAACAATGCAAATGTCCTACAGAAGAAATGAATGCGATGCTCCGGTAACAAATAACGCTCAAGTGCGTGTAGGAGAGATAAGAATAATACCTGCCACCACGTGGCTAGCTGCCCCCGAATCCTCATCCTGTGCGACATAGACGCTCCCGCTCGGGGGTGGTCGTCCGTCGGACTGCTGCGAAGAAGTGGCCCTAACTATCTGGCCATAACCTGCCGAAGCTCCGCCTGTCTGGAAGAGCGGAGGAGGAGGAGCCGAAGCTGCCCAAGCGACTGATGATCCCGCTTTAGGACAAGACCATGATCTGTTTCCTGCCTGTGGTCACACTGCGGCGCAAAATGCGGCCTACCACAACGGACACGGTCATCCCGCTGCTGCTGCTGATACATAGGCGGTGGAGAACCTTCTGATCTCTGTCTCCTCTGAGACTCACGACCCTCAGACTGGAATCGTGGCGGCCCCGGGGTCTCGATCTACTCGACTGTCCAAACTCAGGCGGCACTGGATGCCTCTCCCCGGAGCTGGTCCGTTGCGCTCCGTCTATCTCTGACATGATCACTGATCCTCGGTCAACCCGCTAAGCATGCTCAATCAATGCATCTAACGTCGGCACCCGCCGAGAATACCCCAAGTGATAGATATTCCGATTCAGTCCTTTATCAACTAGCTCAACCTCCTGGGCCTCATCCAGGCGACAAGGGGTACCCGGCTCAACAATCGCAAAACTCGCGAACATACTCCAAAAGAGGTCGACTCCCCTGCTGCAGGAGTCTAAGATCCCCTTCCAGTTTCTGCTTACACTGTCAGGAAAGAAGGCCCTGAGCCGCAAAGCACGAAACTGGTTCCAAGTCAACAACTGCGCTCCCGGTAGTCCAACAGGATGAACTCGATGCCACCAAATTTTGGCGTCCTGTCAGACCATCTCAATCTCACTAAAGCAACCACCTGGTAACTCGGCCAGGGCATGTACCCACCTGGTAACTCGGCTGGAGGTGAAAATCGCCTCAACAGGCCAAACCTTCGCCACTCACTGGGCGGCATCACCACTCACTGGGCGGCATCGCCACTCACTAGGCGGCATCGCCCCTCACTGGGCCACTCACTATGCGGCATCACCACTCACTATGCGGCATCGCCCCTCACTGGGCGGCATCGCCTCTCACTGGGCGGCATTGCCACTCACTAGGCGGCATCGCCCCTCACTAGGCGGCATCGCCCCTCACTGGGCGGCATCGCCTCTCACTGGGCGGCATCGCCACTCACTAGGCGGCATCGCCCCTCACTGGGCGGCATCGCCCCTCACTGGGCGGCATCGCCACTCACTAGGCGGCATCGCCCCTCACTGGGCGGCATCGCCTCTCACTGGGCGGCATCGCCACTCACTGGGCGGCATCGCCCCTCACTGGGCGGCATCGCCCCTCACTGGGCGGCATCGCCACTCACTGGGCGGCATCGCCCCTCACTGGGCGGCATCGCCTCTCACTGGGCGGCATCGCCACTCACTAGGCGGCATCGCCACTGGTAGCTCGGCCAGTGGAAGTATCCTCCTGGTAACTCGGCCAGGGAAAAGTGTCCTCCTGGTATCTCGGCCTGGGCATGTGCCCACCTGGTAACTCGGCCAGGGGCAATGCATCCATCTGGTAGCTCGGCCAGTGGAAAGTATCCTCCTGGTAACTCGGCCAGGGAAAAGTGTCCTCCTGGTATCTCGGCCAGGGCATGTGCCCACCTAGTAACTCGGCCAGGGGCAATGCATCCATCTGGTAGCTCGGCCAGTGGAAAGTATCCTCCTGGTAACTCGGCCAGGGAAAAGTGTCCTCCTGGTATCTCGGCCAGGGCATGTGCCCACCTGGTAACTCGGCCAGGGGCAATGCATCCATCTGGTAGCTCGGCCAGTGGAAAGTATCCTCCTAGTAACTCTGCCAGGGAAAAGTGTCCTCCTGGTATCTCGGCCAGGGCATGTGCCCACCTGGTAACTCGGCCAGGGGCAATGCTACCATCTGGTAGCTCGGCCAGTGGAAAGTATCCTCCTGGTAACTCGGCCAGGGAAAAGTATCTACACAGCTGGGACCGCCGTCACTCCAAACGGCTCCCACAACAACACTCCACTCATAGGCGAGAAGAACTGACTGACGCGGCAAAAATCCGAAAATCCCGATAGACCAGTGCCTAGAACCCCAATCAAACAAGAACAGATTCTAGGCTCAGCCTATCGAAGTTCTCGATCCTTTACCGTTCAGGGATTCGGCCCCTCTCGGTTAAAGTGGGAAACTATCTCAGCACACAAACTCCTGGGTCTCGCTCTGCTCTAAAAGCTCTGTCTCCCGCTGCTCGGGTACTCATCCGGTGCGGGGTGTGTCCTCTTCACAACACGATGTCTCAGGGGTATCGCAACCCACTGCAAAACAACAAACGTCAAGACACAACAACCATACGACCCAATCCAGCGAAAGTCTAAGACATGTCATCCATTCCATAGCATTATGTTGTCTGGAGCCAACATAATCGATTAGGAGAATAAACATGCCAAACACTCATCCCGTCTCTTGGGAGAGGTAAAAACTCAATCAAGACTCTCGCTAAAAGTCACGACTCTCACGTAGTCATTCTAATGTCCAACCACAAGCCTAGCGTTTCTAAGTCCACCACGACCTACAACCTAGGCTCTGATACCACTCTAATCTGTCACGCCCCGGGGACGAAACTGCGACCCGGGCTCGCTAACAGATCCGCCATCTGTACGGAAACTGCCGTACAGACGAAGTGTCTAACCTGCAAAAAGAATCAACTACAGTATACAGATATCAGAGCTGAAAGTAAACTACTAAAACTGAAATCCAAACACAATACAACTGAAAATAAAAACAATATCCATCTCCCAAATTCGATCATATAAAGAGTCCTCTGATACAAAAACCCAAAAGGGAGATATCTCCAAAAACATCAGTGTACAAGCTCTCAATACAAATATCCTCACTACATCAGTCTCTCAAACTGTAAGATAAAGTACAACTCTATACCTCACAACAAAGGTCTCTCAACAGAGGAAAAAGAAGTAAACTAATCTACTGAAGCTCTCCTCTGAAGGGGTACCGCTACACTCCAATGACGGGTAGGGAACTAGCTCGCAACTCCCTAGCCTCGGTCAGAAGGATCAGCAACTGGAGCAACAGGAACAGGAGAAGAAGTTCCTGGGGAAAAAGACACCACGACGGGTGTGAGAACTACTTCCCACAGTAGTTCTCAGTGGGTGCCGTCAACAAGCCCAACGGTCTGCCCACTAAGTCTACTAGAGGTAAAAGATAACAGTGCAATGAAATCTGAACAAGAAAAGCTGGAGCTACTCTATAGCTACCATACCTCTATCTAGATACTCAAAAAGTGGAACAGATGAAAGTAAAAGAGACCACTCGCACCCAAGGTGCTCAATAGACCCAATCGAACTGACTGCCTCATAGGGTCTAGTCAAGCCTGCGCCTGTCGACTAGGAACGCGCCTGCCCACTACCACACATCCCCATGAGGACGGGATTTACGTGGGGCGTCCTGCCCGACTAACTCACCCCTCGCGCAAAACTGCCTCAACAGGCCCATCGTATCCACAGCGGCATCTCAGGGACGCGACTCTAACTGAGGAAAACGGCGCGGCATAGAGTATCACAAATTGGCATAAGCAGGCTATAGTCAAAAACCACGCTCACTCCCAGAACGGTAGGACTCTAGATCCCCAAATATCTCGCACAACAGTCGGAGCACTCTCTACGACTCAGCTGATCAGCTCACACGGAACACGAGACACTAACCTCTCCAACAGCTCGCAGCACAAGGCACACTAGCTGGAGGTACTCCACAGCCAGGAACGACCCACAACTCAAGCTAACAATACTGGTCGGACAACACTCAACGACCTGGGATCACCGTTAACCCCAACGGTTCCCAACAACACTGGCCGGAAGATACTCGACGGCCCGGGACTACCGCCTGCTCAACGGCTCCCTCCTACGACAGCGCAATAGGGATACTAGACCTCCCGGGACTACCGTTTACCCAAACGGCTCCCGGCACAGATAAGCAACCCACTACAACTACCAGACTCCACTCTGCTCCCAAGCACGAGTGCAAACGCATCCCACACTAAAAGAAAATTCCGACCTCTCGGCCCACTACCCGGGCGAGGATAACACTATGTCCAGGGATAGAAAAACAGTGTGGGTGTCTAAACATAAATAACCCTAGCCAAAGTGAGGGTTTTCTACTGGTCTGGTTACACATGCAACATATGACGGGGGTGCTAGGTCAAGTTCCAAGATAGCTGTATTAACAGATGATAAAAGGAATAACAATTCCTACAATCTAGCATGCTACACAAGAAGATAAACTATCATGCATAGTCCTACATCAGTAGAATTACTGTACAGTCCATAAAATTTGGAGATAAGGCCACCCACCTCGATTTGCCACCAATTGCTCGTAGACACTTGCAATTGGCATCCACGCGATCCGCACGCAAAACGATGCCCGCTGCCGGAGTCCGTACGCAAAACGGAGCACGGTGCCGAAACTCGCCCGCAAAACGGAGTCCGCACGCAAGACGGAGCACGCTGCCGGAGACCGCACGCAAAACGGTGTAGAAAAACACAATCCCGACTGCGCCGCCGCCGCCGAAACGCTCCTTTTGGAATACCCTGCGCGCTCCGCGAGGTCCACGGCGCGCCGCCGGACCCCCAAAAATCTCCTCCCTCACACCCTCTCGCTCTCGGAGAAGAAAGAAAAGAACAAGGAGGAGAAAGAATGGCGTGCGGGAGAGAAAGAAGAAGAAGAAAAGAAGAGGAGCAAGGGGATGGTCCACGGTGCACCGGTCCACGGTGCACCGGCCAACCAGGGAGCCCGAAACCCCGGTCCACGCAGCTGGGCGCGTGCACCGGGTCCACGCACGCGCCCAGTGCGCCACGTGGCGCGCTCCCACTCGCGCCACGCGGGCGCGCAGGTTGCGCGCCACACGGGCGCGTGACACCGTGCCCCGCGCAGGCGCGGGATACGGGAGCGCCACACGGGCGCGTGCACCCGCGCGCCCGAGCGGGCGCCAGTGGGGGCCCGCCACGTGGCGGCCCCCGCGCGCCTCCCGCGCAGGCGGGCGCGCTTCCCCAACGCGCGCAGTGCGCCTGCCGCGCGCCTCGAGCCGCGTGCCGCACCGCCTTGATTTCCGTGCCGTCACCTCGCCTCGGGATTCGTGCCGCGTCGCCTCGAAAAACGCGCACTTCATCCGGGCTCCAAAACAAACAAGTAAATAGTCCATTCTTAGCGATTTCGCGCGCTGAATCCAAAAACGATGTCTATTTCTCCAAATTCTCATCCAAAAATTGCGGAGTGCCCCCGGATAGCCCACTCGATCTGATTTTCACGCCGGGTCCATTTTTAAAGTCCAATTTGCCAAATTCCAACTCTAAAAATTCCCGAAGGCGACCGGAGAGGTAAATTCTTACCCAAACTTCGCCCGGAGTCCAATTTTGACATCTGAATCGCGCGAAACCACTTTCAAACACCCGATGGGTCCTCCAATTTCCCACGGGATCTCCTTTAAGCCCAAAGTCCAACACTTGTGTCCAAATTGCGCGCAAACACCAACAACATACCACGCAGGCCTCCAGTGATGCAAACTAAATCCCAAATTGCACCACCAATCCATTTCTTGGGCCCGACACGCGCACAAACACTCCCAAAGGCCACTAAACCAATAGTAATCTCTTAAGTGGGAATTCGGGTCCTCACACCAACAATAGGTGTTCTACATCACGGGTCATGGGAGAAGCTACACGGGGATCGGGGTCACTACACTTTAACCACACAAGTCAAGAAGATAAAGGGAGGAAAACAACAACAAGCACCATATCCGGTAAGGCCACCCCATTTTGAAAGGATAAATTCACGGGATGTAAAACGGTGCCCACACGACACCTAAGTTTTATTAAACATTTTTGTAATCTTTTACTTGATTTGAAAAGAGTGGCCGAAACAACGACTAATAAGGGAAACGTTCATCCACGATAAAGCACAGTTCGAACCCAACATCCACACCACAAAGTATCACACGCACATAAGCTAACTAACCAAAAGTAAACAAAACGTAAGTAAAAGAAATGTCACCAGCCCCTAAACGAGCTAAGATCCTCGAGTCGCGGCCTCACTGTCGTCCCGGACCCCACCCTTGACCGAACCTGTCACAGTGTGGGAAGTCAGTGACCAAAGAGTAAGAGGTAGATGTAAAACATAAAAGATGCTAAAAGTAATGAAAGGAAAGCAAACCGATAAACCAGAGCATCCAAAACTCACCCTCATGAATCCACAATACCCCTGTAAGTCAAAACGGAACACCTGCCAGAAGGTCCAAAGACCTCCAGCGTACAGATTCACCTTGCTCTCACCTAGGAGCTTTTAACCCCTCTACGGTACTTGTGCGGCACCTTAGGTAACCGTAAGGGGCCCCCACCACGTCACCTTGTGGAGTACACGGGTCAACGTACCACCTCTCTGGAAAATTACACCGATGCGGTGGCCAAACCGCTGGTGTGCGTGTAAGCAGCCATGAGCATAAAAACTGAAGACGGTGTGCGATATAGAGCACCGCGACACCCGTCGTAACAGATAGTAATAAAGGGATACTCATGCGAAAAGGGGTTAGTTGAAAACCATTAGCACATCTACTTTTCTCTTACATAACACCTGTTGAGACCTCACTCTAAAGAGGACGCACTGTGACGCCCCACTTCCCAGGGGGTCACCCATCCTAGAACTACTCTAGCTCTAGCACACTTAACTCTCATAACCTCTTGGATCTTGCTACCATCCAAAATGCTATAGCCGGGTTAAGAGATTTAGTCCTATTATATCGTTTATATATAGGACTAATCCAAATTTTGGGGGTGTCACATTCTTCCCCCCCTTTAAGCCCTGACGTCCACGTCAGGCTGCAGCACACTCACAAGCACCAGGCGATGTGAGACTCGTCTCGCTAGCCTTAGCTGACCTTGTGAGGAGCTGCACTCCACTCACAACGGTCATTAGCCGGGGAGTCTCGCTCTACCCGCTATATAACCCTGGCTCAGCCGAGACTCATCTCACATTTCCGGCTGGTGAATGGCTCTGATACCAACTGTGACGCCCCACTTCCCAGGGGGTCACCCATCCTAGAACTACTCTAGCTCTAGCACGCTTAACTCTCATAACCTCTTGGATCTTGCTACCATCCAAAATGCTATAGCCGGGTTAAGAGATTTAGTCCTATTATATCATTTATATATAGGACTAATCCAAATTTCGGGGGTGTCACACGCACGATAAGGGTACCCACCTTCCGACTTCTAAATAGTCACACCGATCAGTGTCCCGATCGCGAATATGCCTCAAACAACCATACCGTTGCTCGAAGAGGGCAAGCTGCCCATCCAGTCTACAGCCGCGGCATTCATTCATCCGGAGATCCACGTCTCCCACAATATCCCTTATGGTGATAAACATGACAATAACGAATTATGCACAAAAAGGGTTCTAAGGGTGTACCCACCTTCAATCGCGTCAACTGAAACACTTGAAATCGTTCCGCGCCATCGTACGATTCCCGGAACTAAAAAGAGTCCCCCAAAAGAAACAAGGTAAGACTAGGCTTGCCCAAGAAGAACCGAGGCTTCGAACACATAAAAGTAAGGCGGAAACCGAGCGACGGCAGCGGCCTCGTGCGATACTAGCCAGCGCGGCGCACCAACCCGCGCGGCGCCACAAACGGCGCGACCCCGCGCGGCACCAGCTCACGCGGCGCCGCAAGCGGCGCGGCCCCGCGCGGCACCAACCTGCGCGGGCACCAGCTCGCGCGGCGCCGCAAGCGGCGCGGCCCAGCAAGCCACTAACCCGCGCGGGCGCTGCCTGCGGTGCGGCCCCGCGCGGCACCAGCCTGCGTGGCGCCGCAAGTGGCGCGGCCCCGCACGGCACCAACCCGCCCGGGCGCTGCCTGCGTTGCGGCCTCGCGCGGCACCAGCCCGCGCAGCGCCGCAAGCTGCGCGACCCCGCGCGGCACCAACCCGCGCGGGCGCTACCTGCGGTGCGGCACCAGCCCGCGTGGCGCCGCAAGCGGCGTCTCGCTGCGGCGGCGGCGCGTCCGTACACCGCGGCGACGGCAGCGCTCTTGGGCATCGCGGCGGCGGTGCTCGAGGGCATCGCGGCGGCGGTGCGACAAACGGCACAAGCGACCAGGACCAAAAAGCGACGCAACCCAAAACCAAAAACAACGAAAACACACGAATAAACGCCGCTAACCTCGCTCCATCAGAGAAATCGACCCGATCTCGTTCCTCGCGGTAGTGAGAATCCGGATCCGCTCCCCGTTGACGGTGTCGCTCCGATCCCGGCTTCCGACACGTTGATCGAAAAAGATGGAAGATCCGATCTCTCTTTTTCCCATCCGAAATAGTGTTTCCTTTTTCTCTCTTTTCTCTCCGATTAGGGTTTCTGTTTTTTTGAAAAATAATATTTTATTTTCCTCTCGTACGTACAAAATAAAACCTTTAATCGGAGATATAACAAAAAAATTCCCATCTCCTCGAAAAGCGTGCCGATTACGTGGCATGGGTTCCGGTGCATCCTACGAGTACCGAAACCCTCAAAATCCCATTCTGGGAGATCTGCAAATCGGATTTCAAATCCGATCGCTTTGCCGTTCCCCGTTTTACGAGCTCTAACACCGAAAAATACCCGCACGCACCGGCATTGTACCCAAGAAATCCCGCTAATTAATTACTTAAACAACTAATTTATTCAAAAGGGATTAAAAGAAATATAAAACAGTTCGTGATATTACAATTCATAACTTTTACAATGAAAGATCAGCTACACAGAATACAATCAAGAGAGCAGTGGACTGAACATACCAAAAACTTAAGAGGATAGAATGGAACTTCATTCTCATTATTTAATTTTCACGATACTGCAGATTGCAGGGAATATAAAGCTTACAAAGAATAAATCCAGAAATAATAGTAAAACAGTAAAAAAATACTAAGAATAAACTTCAGTCCAAAAAAGGAAAGAATATTTAAATAAAAGTCTATTATGAGGCTGTGAAACAGCTACCAGGGCAAGATGGGCCCATCCCTCAAGAGAATTTTCATCATGTTGTATTGCTGTAAGATGTGCCTCTTCAGCTCTTTGATACTCGCCAATTGCTGATAAAGCCCGACACTACAGCGGCCATACACAAATTTGACGATAAACAGCCTAAACTAATGATAATTTAATTATGTACAGCAATGCTTACTTTAAAATAAACACATATGGAACATCAAAGACAAAATACAACATCAGATAATATTAACAGTACGATGGGAAAAAGGACAAAAGTTGAAAGTTCTCATAATCTTTGCACACCAATAAGACAGAAAGAAGTACAAATTATTATTAATGGCATCACAGTGAGAGCATTGCATGGCACCAAACACTATTTGACAAGAAAAAGCATGTAAAAAGAGAATTAAGAAAACAACAATATAAATATTTGATATGTTCAGAAAGTGAACTCCAGAAATGCAAGTTAGAAACCAGATAGCTGTTTTAATTAATACTCTAAATGTGTAGAGGTCTGCATCAAAGATTAAAGGATTTCCATTACGAGAAAGAGCATGAACATTGTCAAGGAACAACATGAACAGATTAAGGTGATCTTGGAGGACATTATTGACCATAATGCCCTTGAAAGGAATTAGTAAAGAAAATTTTGAACCACAAAACCAAGGCAGCATGCCTAGAGTTAAAGAGGAGACTTGCTCTTGATTATATCTGCTACAATCATACGATACGAAAATTTATTTTCCGGAAAAAATATCAATCTTGATTTACCTAGTATGTGTAAGCAAAGCTGTTTTTCCTATCGTGTTTAACACAGGAAGAAAGGTCTTCTACGGCTGCATTGTAGTCCTTGAATTTAAAATTAACAATTCCTGCAAAATTAGATTGGATTATCAAAACATCAACTATTTCTCAAAATAAGAGTAGATGTTCTACAGTGCCATGTGAAACAGTCAACTTCTTTAAAGTATATAATGTTAGCTTTCCCTGGAGTAGCTAAGCTTACTAACCTTAAATAAAAAATAAGAAAAAATCATAGAAAAAACATAATAGAGCAACTGAATGATGAAACTGATAGTCCCAAATCATTAGTAGCACCTCATCCAAAGTTACTCCGTGATTTGAGTTTCAATGCAAAACATGAGCCCATAAGTAAGGGGATTGGAAATTCATCGCTTATCTTCCATGAAATATCAAGGATGAACTTCAACATGCAGGAGCATAGAAAGTGTCAATGCAAAATGTGACAAACAGACAGACACACATGTATGCATTCACAGATGTAGCAGAGTTGAAAAGGGAGACAGACACGCAGGGATTGGAAATTCATCGCTTATCTTCCATGAAATATTAAGGATGAACTTCAACATGCAGGAACATAGAAAGTGTCATTGCAAAATGTGACAAACAGACAGACACGCATGTATGCATTCACAGATGTAGCAGAGTTGAAAAGGGAGAGAGAGTGGGTGGGCAAGATAAACCAGACTAATTTCCATTTCCATACTACGAAGGATGGATCTAAAATGAGAAACATCATTTATCAGGGCACTACAACACAATAAGGTTATAGCGACGCATTATTGGGACACTTTTATACAAGTGTCCCATTTATAAATCAAGATTCAAATTTAAACCTAACCTAAAATATATATATATATATATATATATATATATATTATTGCTACTCAACGCATCACACACCAATTACAAATTTTGGCCCAAAACCTATATTTGACAAGCTCCCACATTCTCCCCCAAAATCAAGGCCCAAAGACCATCTCCCCCAAAATCTGATGCCCAAGAAATGCTCTCCACCTCTCTCTCTTTCTCTCTCTCTCTCTCTCTCTAGCTCTCTCATCCAAGAAACGTTTTTTTGAACGTTATTATAATATAAATTATAATATTTATTACTATCAAAATTTTATTATTATTATTATTTTTTATCAAATTCATTTAGTTCACTTACTCTTTTTATCATAATTTTTTTTGGTTCAAATTTTATGATTCTAAAATTTTTAATTTTAAAATTAAAAATTTAAAAGATTTAAAATAAAATTTTACCTTAATTTTTATATAATATTTTTTTTATATAATTTTATTTATAAAGTATAATAAATTTATAATATTAAAATAAATTAGATTTAACTAATAATTTATACTTTTGAAATAAAAATTAAAATAATATTTATTTAAACTTATAACTTAAAATTAAATCTATAAATAATTTATAATTTAAATATAATTTTAAAAATTAAAATAACACCCTCAACCCCTCCCCTCTCTTTCTCCGGAGCCTCAATTAAACCCCCTTTCTCTCTTTCATTTTACCTAAACCCTCTCTCTTCCACGACGATACGCTCCTCACCGCCGATCTCCTCGCCGGCGAGCTCTTCACCGCCGATCTCCTCGCCGGCGAGCCCTTCACCGTCGATCTCTTCCCCGGCGAACCCTTTGTAGCCGATCTCCTCACCGGCGAGTTGGTGGCCCCTTCGCCACACAAGGTCGTCGCCGGCGAGATCGAAGGCTCCGTCACGGCCAGGTCGAGTGCTCCGCCTTCTTGTTCGATCCCGACATCACCGACGGCCGGATCTCCGTTTAGGGCATCGTCCAGGGCATCGACGCCGTCCTCCCGCTCGACGCTGCCCTCCACCTCTCGTCAAGCGCCGCAAGCCCAGGAGAGGTCTGTCGTTCTCATTTTTGGATCCAGTATGTTAGATTAATTTCTTCGATCTTACGCTCCACTTCTCATTCGGTAGTTTCATCCAATTGTTGTAAAATTTTTTGATCTTACTGATTGAACTGTTGTTATGACTTTGTTTTGTTGGGTTATATGAAATGTAGATCTAAATATGGGAAAAAAACACCTAGAGGGTGGTGAATAGGTGTAAACGTAAAAACACTCAAAAATCGTTGCGATAAAAACCCAATGCGGAAATAAAAATAACACGCAAGATTTTTACGTGGAAAAACTCCAAACCAGAGTAAAAAACCACGGGACCGATAACACGGCAGAAATCCACTAGAATTAAAACACGTACAAGGTGATTTACCGTACACACTTACGACTCAACCTTTTCCATACGCTCCTAGAGGATCTTCTCCGCTCGCTCCACGACGCTTCTCGAATCCACGATCTGCGCCCAACGCCGAATCCACGGCGTCCAACGTCGAATCCACGACGTCCGACCGAATCCACGGTCTGCACCCAATAGCACCCTTCGAATCCACGAACGTGCCTCGCTCCGAATCCACGAGAGCGGTTGAACCTTGAATCCACAAGGACACGTGAATCCACACGCCGATTTTGGGGAAATCGTTGTTTTTGGGTGGTGATGATCCGCCGAATACTTAGATCAAAGATAGATCGGAAATACCATCTAAGTATTCATTAGTTTGATTCAACTCAAGATGTGAGTATGAAAACCTAGAATCAAACTAATCAATATAGATGAAGAAACATAGAGTATTCTCTAATGATTTCCTTTCTTCTCTATATGTGGATCTAGGCCGTATGAAATGATATATGAATATGACGGCTCTATGTGATTATTTTGGATTAACCCTAGAAAAAGAGTCATAGGGTCTATTTATAGGTTAGAAACATTTGGAAGGAGATAAGAATCAAAAACCTAACATTTCTGGAATTTTTACGGACGGCGATCCGGATCGGATTTGGGCGATCCGGATTGCAGTAGCAAGAAAGACGGTTTCCAGAAAAACAATCGTTCGGGATCCGGATCGGAATGCCTGATCCGGATCGTTCATACAATTCAGAAAACTCAACGTTCGGGATCCTGATCGTGAGATGCTGCGATCCAGATTGAAGTAATGTATGAAACAACAACCTTCGGGATCCGGACTGCTGGCTCTGATCCAGATCCTGAACATGTCCGAACACCAGTTTTTGATTTTTATGCAGTTAAAAACTCTTCCAGGTGTTTCTACACTACAAGAAGTATTCGGATCACCAATAATCTTTAGTTAAACATACCTGATCCTTTTGAATTCTTCTTTCTTGAGATTGAGTTAAATGATCCAACTTTCTTCACCTTCAATCTTCAAGACTTGAACCTTTCACGAAACTACGCCAACTCAAATTCCGTAACAATCTCCCCCTTTGGCGGTTTCGTGACAAAACACAGATCCACTAAAGAAAATTCAAAAAGATATTTTTGTTGCTATCACCATACAACAAAAATTTACAATGGAGATCCAAAAATTTAAAAATATGAGATATAAACTCCTAAAACAGACTCTAGACTTAGGCATCTGTACTCTCTGCACAAAGACATCATTCTTGACAAAAAGAGATCGTTAGATACCTCAAGAATATTTAGCATTCAAAACCTAACAGAGATAGAGTTTATGCTCACCATGACATTGAGTAATTCAGATATGTAATAAGATTACAATCAAACATTGACATATCTTCTAAGCAATAAAATTCCAAATGTCATAACTTTGCTTTGTTAGTAATCAGACAACTTGTTAGTAATAATACATGTCCAAATAGTTAGTCGAATAGTTAGTAGGAACATGCAACAAATCACAAGATAAAAACCAAAGTTGTGATACTTACCTTTCACCAAAGTCAAAGTTGAAGTGATACTTACCTTGATGTTCACACATTCACATCAATCATTGTTCAATCATTGTTCAAGTTCTCTCTAAACTCTCTCCCCCTTTTTGTCACAAACAAAGCCAAAATTATCAAAAATTTAAGGAGAGTTAAAAATTTCAAAAATTGTTCCGAAATGTAAGAACTAGAACTAAGAGTAAGTTCTAAAAACTGAACTAAAATCTAAAAAGATAAAATCCTGCACAAATCTGCACAAAAAAAAAAATTGTTAAAGCACAACTTAGTTATCCGAGTCTGAGTCTTCAGACGCACTATATCCCATCTTAGTGAACATGTTCTTGATCAATTTCCTCATTGAATTTACTTTCTTGGTCAATGTAATTTGGGATGCCGTTATGATCTCGAGTTCTTCAGACATTCGCCTTTGTTCTGATGCTTGTTGAGACGGTGAGGCCGAGGTGCCGACACAAGGTTTCTTTCCAGTGGAATGTGTCGGAGTAACATGTGGTAATTTGTGAAGTGACTTCACAATCGTTGACTCATCTATCATCCCCCAACAGTGTTGATAAGATGTCGAGCTTATATCAATGTCAAACTTTTGTAAGATCCTCATGATGATTAACGGAAACGGAAGTCGTTCAGAAGGATGAGGATGCACAATATATCTTGACATTCTATTCCAAATTATGTAGGGGATATTCATGTTCAATCCTACAGCCTCAGAGGGATGACCCAAGAGATATAGGAACAGCAGTCTCTCCCATCTCACGACCTTAGTCTGCATGTTAGGTAGTATGTTGTAACACGTGATGAAATTTAGAAATCGGTACTCCAGTCGAAGATGTTTGGATTTTACACTTTTACCATTAGCTGATTTCGTTCCTTCCAAACAAATTTTATCTATCACTGTTTGCCACAAGGCATTCGTCAAACTTCTTCCTTTCAAAAAGTTGAGTCCCGATGAGTTAGATTCCATTCCAAGGACTTCGCCAATTAGCTGCGGAGTGATTTTAAGTTTCATCCCTTGGATATTTGTAAAGAAATGCATTGATCCATTTTCATCTTCTCGAAGATGTCTTGCATTCGTGTAAAAGGTTCTTACACGATACAAACAATACCCAAGTAGTTCGGGGAATCGGCAGACTTGGATGAGATTAGCTTCCTCAATCAAGGTTCCAAACTCAGGTGAGTGATTTCGGAGAGCTTCAATGTTGACATGACGTTCACCGATGCATTCACGACGTTCAAACGCTCGAAGGCGATCCATGCTGACGAACACTCCTTCCACGCGAGGCGGGGAGTCAGGAACTATCGGCGTGTTAATATCAGCGTCTCATCGTAGTCCAAAGCGTCTAGTTATTCGTTTTCTTTTCACAGAGATGGTTGGTTTAGCCATAGGTGCTTTTCCTTTGTCCATGGGTCCCTTTCCTTTTGATCCATCGGAAGCTTTTCCTTTTGAACCATCAGACGCCTTTTCTTCAGTTAATGAGTCATCATCATCTGTCAATTCAGTCCAATCTACCTCTTGACAGTCTGCTTCCACTTCTGTGTCACTGATCAGAAGATACTCACCTTTTTGTTGTGTTTTCTTAGCTCTTTTTAATTTGTTTGTAGCCCGAGTGTGCACTATTGTGACCAACAAAAGAATGATCCATGAGAATTCCATTGATCCAAATGTCTTAAGAAGATTGAAGTCCTGTGAAGACCAACTCAAGAACACATGATAAATTGTTAATTTTCAAAGATTTGAAAAATTGTACCCAAACAATCATAATCATATAGAGAGACTAAGAATCAAATTAGTTTTGCAAAAGGACTTTTAAAAATAGATCAATTGCATGATTTTCGAAAATCCTTATTATATGCCCTAAAACCGAAATTTTTAGAAATCGAAGACCAAAAATCCGTTTAACTTGGGAATACCTAGCATATAATCAAAACTAATCTACCCAGAGTTCTAATTTCAAAAGAAATTTGATCAAAAACCATCCACAAACAAAATCGATCCAAGAAATTCATCACGTTTGAGGAGGAAAAAGAAAAACGGTGAAAAACCGAGATTTTGATCAATAAAACTTACTTGTATTCGAAGAACTTGAGTTTGGAAAGCTCCAAGGTGCAATAGTTCTAGAGAGAGAGGCTCTAGAGACTTGAGAACAAAAGATTAAGGTAAAAGAAATCAAAACCCTCTTGTTCTTATTAAAACCCTAGCCGTGATCCGGATCGGATCGAGATTTCGATCCGGATCGGCCAGCCGCAGGAAGAAGCCTGCGTTCGGGATCCGGATCACCTTGCCCGATCCGGATCGGCTCCAACTTTTTCTTCAGAAAAATTTAGAAAAATTTCATAAAATCCAGAAAAAGTATGTAAGCACAATTGTGTATCAACTTTAAACAAAAATCATCGTTTCATACAACAAGAATTAGATTATGCCAAATCTATCAATAATATCCAAAAATGAAACGAGAATTTACAAAATTAAATCCCTTAAAGTTGAACACCTTCAATTACATCTAACTTGATCTTATGAGTAATGCCTTTATCAAATCATCAATTTAGTAAAGAAAATGAAATACAAAGATCAATAGATGTTTGAAATCCCAAATATGGTAGATAATTTATCTAGACAATCTGTTGAAGAGAGTGGCTCTTTGAGCATCTTTCTTTAAAAACCCACCTTATACCAACCTTGAAATTTGACGAAGTCAAGTATTTCAACATGCATTTTACTTAATCAAAAATTGGACAACCATGCTTGGTATACATGTGGTAGCTGCACACAATACTCGGACGACCGAGGTGGTAGCTCTTTCCTCCATGTGGTGGTAGTTTTCACACTCCTCATGGGATGTAACTCTTTCCACATCTTTTGAGCATTTTACATATCTTTGACTCCCCCTCAATTGGCTATCAATTATTTAAGATATAAAGTATTCAACCAAAAATTGATCTCGATTTCATACTCGACTAAGCAGTCAAATAAGATAATGACTATACCAAGAGATCATTGAGAGAGAAATTGACTTTGATCACTCAGAAGATGATTTAATTAACATAAATGATCATTGCAACAGTGAAATATTATGATGGCAAAAGCATAATAAATTTCTAAATGTGCGAAAAGATGCAATTAAAGTCAATTATGATCTATGCTCAATTAATGTCCTATGTACAAACATAGATAATGAACAAAACAAAAACAAAACCTATCCTAAGCAAAGGTTTCAAAAAGAAGTTTATTTCAAGGAAAGCATTCCAATTGCTTTTCGCAAATGAATAAAACGTTTTTGATCCAAAGGTTTTGTTAGAATGTCAGCTAATTGATCCTCAGTTGAAATATATGAAAGTTGAAGAGTATTTGATTCAACTAGCTCTCTAAGAAAATGATATCTAAGTTCAATATATTTTGTTCTAGAGTGCAACACAGGGTTTTTAGAAATGTTAATTGCACTTGTGTTGTCACAAAGAATTGTTACCGAAGATGCTGAAATCCGGAAGTCGCTCAACACACTTTTCATCCAAATGAGTTGGGTTGAACAACTACCCGCTGAAATGTATTCCGCTTCGGCAGTCGAGAGTGCTATGCAATTCTGCTTTTTACTGTGCCATGCAACAAGGCAATGACCAAGATAGAAGCATGCACCACTCGTGCTTTTCCGATCATCCACTGATCCTGCCCAATCGGCATCTGAGTATCCAACAATATCCAAACTAGTTCCCATAGGATACCAAATTTCGAAATTAATTGATCCTTTGATGTACCGGATGATCCTTTTCACCGCTTTCAGGTGAACCTCCTTTGGTGCTGATTGATATCTCGCGCAAATCCCAACACTAAAGGATATATCCGGGCGACTAGCCGTGAGGTAAAGTAGACTTCCAATCATACTTCGATACAATTTCTCGTCTACATTCTCACTTTGTGATTCATTTCCAAGTCCCTTGTGGCTAGTTCCCATTGGAGTCGGAAAATCCTTCGAATTTTCTAAGTCATACTTTTTAACCAACTCCATTGCATACTTGGATTGACTCAAGTGAATACCTTCATCATATTGTTTAATTTGCAATCCAAGGAAATAAGTCAATTCGTACTTGGATTGACTCAAGTGAATACCTTCATCATATTGTTTAATTTGCAATCCAAGGAAATAAGTCAATTCGCCCATCATGGACATCTCAAATTCGCTTCCATGGTCTCCGCGAATTTAGAAGCATCATTATCTCTTGTTGCGCCAAATACAATGTCATCGACATAGATTTGTGCTACAATGAAATTGCTTTGATAATGCTTCACAAAGAGAGTCCTGTCAGCTCCCCCTCGAGTATAGCCCTTCTCCAAAAGGTGCTTTGTCAGCCTTTCGTACTATGCTCGCGGTGCTTGTTTCAGACCGTAAAGAGCCTTTTTCAAACGAAAAACATGGTTAGGTTGTTTATGGTCTACAAAACCTTTCGGTTGAGCCACATAAACTTCCTCATTTAAAAACCCATTTAGAAACGCGCTCTTAACGTCCATTTGAAATAATTTGATTTAAAATGACAAGCAATAGCAAATAGTATACGAATGGACTCGAGTCTAGCTACAGGGGCGAATGTTTCATCAAAGTCTATACCTTCTACTTGAGAGTAGCCTTGAGCAACTAATCGTGCCTTGTTCCTGATGATAGTACCATCCTCATTTTTCTTGTTCTTGAAAATCCATTTGGTACCTATCACATTATGTTGCTTTGGAGGCTTCGTTAATTCCCAGACTTTGTTTCGCTCAAATTGATGGAGCTCTTCCTGCATTGCTTTAATCCAGTAGTCATCCTGAAGAGCTTCATCTATGTTCTTTGGTTCGATTAAAGATACGTAGCAAGCGAATCCACAAACCAACTGCCTCCGAGTTCTAACTCCTTCTTGTGGATCTCCAATAATATTCGATTCCGGATGATCCTTGGAGATTCGTAGCGTTTGTTGAAACGGAGTACTCGGAGGTATATGAGATGATTCCTGCACATCAGATAAACTTGAAGAACCATTAGATGCATCATTAATATTGGAAGTATTATTATGAGAAGATGCAATGGCAGGTGAATCATCATCTAGAGAGATATCGAGGGTAGATTTTCCAGATCCAAAGTGAAAAGCTTCATCTACTTTAACATTTATAGATTCTACGATCGTCTTAGATTCCAAGTTAAATACTCGATATGCTCTACTGTTTGTAGAATACCCAAGAATATCCCTTCGTCACTTCGAGAGTCAAACTTTATAAGATTTTCACGGTCACGTAAAATGTAACACCGACTCCCGAAGATGCGAAAATATTTGATGTTGGGTTTTCTACCACACCATAGTTCATATGGTGTATTTAACGTTCCCGGGCGCAAATAAACTCGATTAATTACATAGATTGCAGTGTTCACAGCTTCAGCCCAAAAATGTAGCGGTAAATTCCGGCTGTGAAGCATAACACGTGCCATCTCTTGAACAAACCCTGTTTTTGCGCTCGACAACACCATTCTGTTGAGGTGTATAGGGTGCAGAGAAGAATTCATGCTTAATACGTTTGAAGTGCAAAAGTCAATGATTTAGAGGTTAACGAATTCTCCACCTCTATCACTTCTAACACGAATGATCTTTTCATTCTTTTCAATTCATAATACGAAGGCAAATCTCGTTAAAAGAATCAAAAGTATCAGCATTCGCTTTTAAAAATGCTACCCAAGAATACCGAGAGAAATCATCAATCATCAAGAAAATAACCATTTACCTCCCAAGATGGTTGACGAGTTGGCCAAAGAAAGAAAAATAGTCTACATAAACTACACAAACATTCTAATCGTAGAACGATAAACAAGGAAGGATTTCACCTTTGCATACCCAAACCTTTTGAGTTTTGGAGTATGTTGGCAATGGTTGAGAAATTTTTCTGATGAAAACGTTTTGTATGATT
>CM055066.1:35016017-35166028 GCA_029204045.2 Tillandsia leiboldiana
GGATTCCGGATCACCTTGCCCGATCCGGATCGGCTCCAACTTTTTCTTCAGAAAAATTTAGAAAAATTTCATAAAATCCAGAAAAAGTATGTAAGCACAATTGTGTATCAACTTTAAACAAAAATCATCGTTCATACAACAAGAATTAGATTATGCCAAATCTATCAATAATATCCAAAAATGAAACGAGAATTTACAAAAATTAAATCCCTTAAAGTTGAACACCTTCAATTACATCTAACTTGATCTTATGAGTAATGCCTTTATCAAATCATCAATTTAGTAAAGAAAATGAAATACAAAGATCAATAGATGTTGAAATCCCAAATATGGTAGATAATTTATCTAGACAATCTGTTGAAGAGAGTGGCTCTTTGAGCATCTTTCTTTAAAAACCCACCTTATACCAACCTTGAAATTTGACGAAGTCAAGTATTTCAACATGCATTTTACTTAATCAAAAATTGGACAACCATGCTTGGTATACATGTGGTAGCTGCACACAATACTCGGACGACCGAGGTGGTAGCTCTTTCCTCCATGTGGTGGTAGTTTTCACACTCCTCATGGGATGTACTCTTTCCACATCTTTTGAGCATTTTACATATCTTTGACTCCCCCTCAATTGGCTATCAATTATTTAAGATATAAAGTATTCAACCAAAATTGATCTCGATTTCATACTCGACTAAGCAGTCAAATAAGATAATGACTATACCAAGAGATCATTGAGAGAGAAATTGACTTTGATCACTCAGAAGATGAATTTAATTAACATAAATGATCATTGCAACAGTGAAATATTATGATGGCAAAAGCATAATAAATTTCTAAATGTGCGAAAAGATGCAATTAAAGTCAATTATGATCTATGCTCAATTAATGTCCTATGTACAAACATAGATAATGAACAAAACAAAAACAAAACCTATCCTAAGCAAAGGTTTCAAAAAGAAGTTTATTTCAAGGAAAGCATTCCAATTGCTTTTCGCAAATGAATAAAACGTTTTTGATCCAAAGGTTTTGTTAGAATGTCAGCTAATTGATCCTCAGTTGAAATATATGAAAGTTGAAGAGTATTTGATTCAACTAGCTCTCTAAGAAAATGATATCTAAGTTCAATATATTTTGTTCTAGAGTGCAACACAGGGTTTTTAGAAATGTTAATTGCACTTGTGTTGTCACAAAGAATTGTTACCGAAGATGCTGAAATCCGGAAGTCGCTCAACACACTTTTCATCCAAATGAGTTGGGTTGAACAACTACCCGCTGAAATGTATTCCGCTTCGGCAGTCGAGAGTGCTATGCAATTCTGCTTTTTACTGTGCCATGCAACAAGGCAATGACCAAGATAGAAGCATGCACCACTCGTGCTTTTCCGATCATCCACTGATCCTGCCCAATCGGCATCTGAGTATCCAACAATATCCAAACTAGTTCCCATAGGATACCAAATTTCGAAATTAATTGATCCTTTGATGTACCGGATGATCCTTTTCACCGCTTTCAGGTGAACCTCCTTTGGTGCTGATTGATATCTCGCGCAAATCCCAACACTAAAGGATATATCCGGGCGACTAGCCGTGAGGTAAAGTAGACTTCCAATCATACTTCGATACAATTTCTCGTCTACATTCTCACTTTGTGATTCATTTCCAAGTCCCTTGTGGCTAGTTCCCATTGGAGTCGGAAAATCCTTCGAATTTTCTAAGTCATACTTTTTAACCAACTCCATTGCATACTTGGATTGACTCAAGTGAATACCTTCATCATATTGTTTAATTTGCAATCCAAGGAAATAAGTCAATTCGTACTTGGATTGACTCAAGTGAATACCTTCATCATATTGTTTAATTTGCAATCCAAGGAAATAAGTCAATTCGCCCATCATGGACATCTCAAATTCGCTTTCCATGGTCTCCGCGAATTTAGAAGCATCATTATCTCTTGTTGCGCCAAATACAATGTCATCGACATAGATTTGTGCTACAATGAAATTGCTTTGATAATGCTTCACAAAGAGAGTCCTGTCAGCTCCCCCTCGAGTATAGCCCTTCTCCAAAAGGTGCTTTGTCAGCCTTTCGTACTATGCTCGCGGTGCTTGTTTCAGACCGTAAAGAGCCTTTTTCAAACGAAAAACATGGTTAGGTTGTTTATGGTCTACAAAACCTTTCGGTTGAGCCACATAAACTTCCTCATTTAAAAACCCATTTAGAAACGCGCTCTTAACGTCCATTTGAAATAATTTGATTTTAAAATGACAAGCAATAGCAAATAGTATACGAATGGACTCGAGTCTAGCTACAGGGGCGAATGTTTCATCAAAGTCTATACCTTCTACTTGAGAGTAGCCTTGAGCAACTAATCGTGCCTTGTTCCTGATGATAGTACCATCCTCATTTTTCTTGTTCTTGAAAATCCATTTGGTACCTATCACATTATGTTGCTTTGGAGGCTTCGTTAATTCCCAGACTTTGTTTCGCTCAAATTGATGGAGCTCTTCCTGCATTGCTTTAATCCAGTAGTCATCCTGAAGAGCTTCATCTATGTTCTTTGGTTCGATTAAAGATACGTAGCAAGCGAATCCACAAACCAACTGCCTCCGAGTTCTAACTCCTTCTTGTGGATCTCCAATAATATTCGATTCCGGATGATCCTTGGAGATTCGTAGCGTTTGTTGAAACGGAGTACTCGGAGGTATATGAGATGATTCCTGCACATCAGATAAACTTGAAGAACCATTAGATGCATCATTAATATTGGAAGTATTATTATGAGAAGATGCAATGGCAGGTGAATCATCATCTAGAGAGATATCGAGGGTAGATTTTCCAGATCCAAAGTGAAAAGCTTCATCTACTTTAACATTTATAGATTCTACGATCGTCTTAGATTCCAAGTTAAATACTCGATATGCTCTACTGTTTGTAGAATACCCCAAGAATATCCCTTCGTCACTTCGAGAGTCAAACTTTATAAGATTTTCACGGTCACGTAAAATGTAACACCGACTCCCGAAGATGCGAAAATATTTGATGTTGGGTTTTCTACCACACCATAGTTCATATGGTGTATTTAACGTTCCCGGGCGCAAATAAACTCGATTAATTACATAGATTGCAGTGTTCACAGCTTCAGCCCAAAAATGTAGCGGTAAATTCCGGCTGTGAAGCATAACACGTGCCATCTCTTGAACAACCCTGTTTTTGCGCTCGACAACACCATTCTGTTGAGGTGTATAGGGTGCAGAGAATTCATGCTTAATACCGTTTGAAGTGCAAAAGTCAATGAATTTAGAGTTAACGAATTCTCCACCTCTATCACTTCTAACACGAATGATCTTTTCATTCTTTTCAATCATAATACGAAGGCAAATCTCGTTAAAAGAATCAAAAGTATCAGCATTCTCTTTTAAAAATGCTACCCAAGAATACCGAGAGAAATCATCAATCATCAAGAAAATATACCATTTACCTCCCAAAGATGGTTGACGAGTTGGCCAAAAGAAAGAAAAATAGTCTACATAAACTACACAACATTTAATCGTAGAACGATTAAAGACAAGGAAGGATTTCACCTTTGCATACCCAAACCTTTTGAGTTTTGGAGTATGTTGGCAATGGTTGAGAAATTTTTCTTGATGAAAACGTTTTGTATGATTGATCTTTTTCTTTTGTCATCGTCTTGTTTGGAGTACTACCAACGTTCTTTTCTTTTGAAAAATCCTTCTTTGAATTCCGGGGAGTGAACTTATTGGTAGCAGTTGCAAGATGTGGTTGATTTGATCTTTGAGCTCCAATCTTGCAATTTCTTTCAATGTGCCCGGCAAAATTACAACGAAAACATACCTTTGTGCTTGACGATTCCGAAGAGGATGAAGTAGGCTTGTTGTCGTTGGTTGTCGTGAATTCCGGTGTCGGAGGAGGAGATACCGACTGAGGCACAAAAACTGTCCCACTCGAACTTGGACTGTTTCCAGTTTGAGTGTACCCGAGGCCGAACCGATTTGTTTGACCAAGACCAAGAAGTTTATCCAACTTACTCCTTCCAGAAGAAAATTGCTGTAAGTCATCCTTGAGTTGGAAAATGGTCTCTGTCATTTCCAATTTTTCCCGTCGGGCCTCGCCGTAGAGCTTCAAGAAGTAATTCGCTTTGTTCACCATATCTATATAATTCTTCTCGAGTTGCTCATTGGACTCTTGAAGGGAAACATTTGCTTTTATCAGATTATCCCTTTCCACTTCAAGATCGGTCGAGAGAGAAGTTACCCTTTTTACTTCTTCTTCGAAATCCTGCAATCTCCCTCTCAACCCCTTGTTTTGCTTAGCCGGTTTCTTTGAATCCCGTAAAGGTCTGTGGTAGGCTAAAGCAAAATCTTCACCTTCCGAATCATCCGATTCGTTGTCCGTTGCATTCTTTTCAACAGTGGAGTTGGACAATGACTCGGATGTACTTGCCATAAAGCACATGAAGGGTGAAGATATGGACGCGTGGAATGCCGTGGAGCTCTTTTCTTCATCACTTGAAGACGACTCATTTGACGTTGAGTTGTCATCCCAAGTGACGACTTGCATCGCCTTCTTCTTTGCCGGATACTTGTTGGGACACTCCGTTGCAATGTGGCCGTAGCCTCGACATTTGAAGCATTGTAGTTGTCCCTCTGAACTTTTCTTATCCTTTGAGAAGTTTTCTTGCTTTCTTGACTTGTAACTTGAAGTACCCTTGCCTTTGTTCGACTTTCCGAAGGATGGAGATTTACTTGAATTACCCCTTCGAAAGTTGCGGCGAAACTTCCTTGTCAAGAGAGCGAGCTGCTTCTCAAATTCCTCCATAGAAAGGTTCTCGTCATCGTCTGAGGAGGATGTATCCGCGTCTTCTTCCTTAGTTGTTTTCAACGCATAACCTGAAGACTTAGAAGAGGATGTTTTTCCAGAAGAATTGTTAGTAGTAAATGTCATTTCATATGTTTGTAATGAACCAACTAATTCTTCTACACGCATTTCGTCCAGGTGTTTAATAGTTTCAATGGCTGTAACCTTTGGGCGAAATCGTTCAGGAAGAGTTCTTAAGATCTTTCTTACAACCTTAAATTCTGGAATCTTCTCTCCCAGGTTAGCACATGAGTTTACGATGTCTTGCAATCGTGTATAGTAGTCCGTGAAAGATTCATTTTCTGCCATCAAGATAGAGTCAAACTTGCTCGTAAGCATTTGTAGCTTTTGAATCTTCACTAGGTTAGTTCCCTCATGTGTAACCTGAAGAACATCCCAGATTTCTTTCGCAGTCTCACATGCCGAGACGCGAGAGAATTCAGTTTGAGATAAGGCATTAAAAATAGCATTAATTCCCTTGCCATTGTAAGAAGATAAATCTAACTCTTCCTTGGTCCATTTCGACCTAGGTTTTAAGGTGCGAACATCAGAGATAATTTCAGTTGGATTAGACCATCCTAATTCAATTGATTGCCACACCCTTTCGTCGATGGAAATTAAAAAGGCTTTCATCCGTACTTTCCTGTACGCATAATTTGTTCCATCAAAGAAAGGGGGTCGATTGATGTTTCCACCTTCAACCATTGTTTACAACCCTATTCCCGCTCTGATACCACTTGTTGGGTTATATGAAATGTAGATCTAAATAGGGAAAAAAAACACCTAGAGGGGGGTGAATAGGTGTAAACGTATAAACACTCAAAAATCGTTGCGATAAAAACCCAATGGGGAAATAAAAATAACACGCAAGATTTTTACGTGGAAAAACTCCAAACCGGAGTAAAAAACCACGGGACCGATAACACGACAGAAATCCACTAGAATTAAAACAGGTACAAGGTGATTTACCGTACACACTTACGACTCAACCTTTTCCATACGCTCCTAGAGGATCTTCTCCGCTCGCTCCACGACGCTTCTCGAATCCACGATCTGCGCCCAACGCCGAATCCACGGCGTCCAACGTCGAATCCACGACGTCCAACGTCGAATCCACGACGTCCGACCGAATCCACGGCGTCCAACGTCGAATCCACGACGTCCGACCGAATCCACGGTCTGCACCCAATAGCACCCTTCGAATCCACGAACGTGCCTCGCTCCGAATCCACGAGAGCGGTTGAACCTTGAATCCACAAGGACACGCGAATCCACACGCCGATTTTGGGGAAATCGTTGTTTTTGGGTGGTGATGATCCGCCGAATACTTAGATTAAAGATAGATCGGAAATACCATCTAAGTATTCATTAGTTTGATTCAACTCAAGATGTGAGTATGAAAACCTAGAATCAAACTAATCAATATAGATAAAGAAACATAGAGTATTCTCTAATGATTTCCTTTCTTCTCTATATGTGGATCTAGGCCGTATGAAATGATATATGAATATGACGGCTCTATGTGATTATTTTGGATTAACCCTAGAAAAAGAGTCATAGGGTCTATTTATAGGTTAGAAACATTTGGAAGGAGATAAGAATCAAAAACCTAACATTTCTGGAATTTTTACGGACGGCGATCCGGATCGGATTTGGGCGATCCGGATTGCAGTAGCAAGAAAGACGGTTTCCAGAAAAACAATCGTTCGGGATCCGGATCGGAATGCCTGATCCGGATCGTTCATACAATTCAGAAAACTCAACGTTCGGGATCCGGATCGTGAGATGCTGCGATCCGGATTGAAGTAATGTATGAAACAACAACCTTCGGGATCCGGACTGCTGGCTCTGATCCGGATCCTGAACATGTCCGAACACCAGTTTTTGATTTTTATGCAGTTAAAAACTCTTCCAGGTGTTTCTACACTACAAGAAGTATTCGGATCACCAATAATCTTTAGTTAAACATACCTGATCCTTTTGAATTCTTCTTTCTTGAGATTGAGTTAAATGATCCAACTTTCTTCACCTTCAATCTTCAAGACTTGAACCTTTCACGAAACTACGCCAACTCAAATTCCGTAACATGTTTGACATTAGAGAACTTATCCTCCTCTTTTATCTATTCATACTACTAAATCCTTGTTGGTTTAGCTTATATATGAATCATGTGGTTTTTTGATCTCTTGAAAGTTTGATCATGTTGGTTTAGCTTCCTGCTCCTTCAATCTGAAAGTTTGATCATCTGAAAGCAACTACCGCCAGCAATTCAAAATTTTGAATCTACTGTCTAATCTATGGAAATAATTTTTCAAGACACAAAAAAAAAGGAATGAAAGGTTAGATTATAAGATGAAATCCAATTGGGCTACATAATAAGATTACTATTTACTCAGTTTATAGTAATCCATTAGCTACATAATGACTAACAATTTGCAATAGTTCATTAGTGTAAACAACTATGAATAACACCAACACTTGTATGTGACGATTCAGAACTAATTAGTAGGCATTTGAATTTTAATTTTTTTTAGAACCAGTCATCTTTTTTGGGAATAAGAACCAGATGACAACTCATGAAACAAATAGAGACCTACTTAGCTATCTTTATTTATGTACTACACATTAGAGCCTAACTTGATGTTTATGTTTTTATGTGGAATGTGGATAAGGCACTCAAAATTGGCATTGCTAAAGTGGTATCTGATTCACACATTAAATGGGTCAGTAGATATCTAACATTCTTGATAGCACAATGCACTGAATTTTTAAAAATTCCAAAATATTCAGATTTTTCGTGCATGAGCATCATTTACTCTACTTTAAGAAAGAAAGAAAAAAAATACCACCTAAATTTTGGTGTTTTATTTATATTATATCTTAAATGATCACGTATAAACTTCCAAATTAATAAAAAATTTACGGATGCTCCGTGATCGGATGCAATAGTGTTAATGCTTTTATTAATCGATTCGAGACATGACACTTCTAGCTCGCCACCACAAGCACCTAGAATCAAACCCTCAAATCTTACCTTATATTTTGTGTCAGAATGATTTCTTAGTTGGCACTTGTACTTAGATTATTCAAAGCAATCCATTTGCCATATTCCTTGATGAAACAGAGTGCCAGTTGATGACTGTTATAGACGACCAATTTAATAGTTGTAGATCCGACAACAGCATGTTAGTTGCCTTTCTTTTAGGGTGGGCGTAGACAAATCTCAACCACCTTCTATGTACTTTGCATCAAATAGAAACTATTTAGAACCCCATGATTGATCATGAGTTGAACAAGTTATGAAGTGAGTCAATTGAAGTGTATCCTATGAAACATTACCTAGACCACTTACTCTAATTCCAGTTAGTGTGCAATCTTATCATTCAATCAAGAATAACCCTGTTGTTAGGGCTTCTAAGATCATCAAGATCTAAGGGTCTTTTTGGATTCTTTCGCTCTTTGCTTGAACGATTTAGTTTGGTTCTACAGTGCACTAATTGAATTGGGTTTAATCTATTTTCAAGTTATATATTGTGGGACCTTTATGTTGTAATTTTTAGTATCTAAAGTGCTTTGCTTATGCTTGATGCTTAAATATGGTAGTTCATATAGAATTTCATGGTATTTAGATGCCGTAGTTGTCGGGATAATTTAGCTACGCCTTTTTGTAGTTTAACCTTTGCTTGAATCATTTAGTTTGGTTCTACGGAGCTCTAACTGAGTTTGGTTATCTATTTTTGAGTTATTAGTGGACCTTTATGTTGTAAGCATTAGCTTTTAAAGTGCTTTACTATGCTTGATGCTTAAAATATGGTAGCTCATATGACATGTAAGGGAGCTTGAAGACTTCCTCATCAATGAATGCATGTATTCGGTGAGTTCTTTCTCTATTAATCTTACATGCATATGTAGGTTACACAATTAATGCTAGCCACTGTCGTGAGGGTGAATTAAATTCTGGTTGATCTTTTTATGGCCTAACAAGGAAACTTGATTGTCATTCCGCAAGAAAACTACATTGTTTTATTATAATAAATTCTATCGGTCAAAGCTGTTGGTCTTTTTGCCAATATTTTTCTTTTCGTTTAATGTATCATTCTACTTGCTTCCTGATTGGCTACAAGTTTAGCAGATATGTGGCACCTACCAAAATTTCTGTATTTGGAATTTTTCCAGTGAAACATTTGTTCAATGCTTTTATACTTTTAAACTTTTGAATATTGGCTTGTAAAGTGTAACCTAAATTCATGAATGACTCATTCATTGTCGCACTTATAGGGTATTGTTAGAGGCAAACTGGATCAGCTACGCCGGTGCTTTGAGGTCTGAATGAGTTGTCAATTCAACTGTATGTTGATTTTCCTTTTTTGAAAAATCTCAAATATATCCTTTTTAATTCAATTACTTCACTTTTTACTTGTTGTGCAGGTATTGGTGTTCTGCATCAGAAGGCCTCGCTCTTTCTCTTGAGATTGGTCTCGGCCGGTGTATTGGTGAAAAATTTATAGCTATCTACAACAGGTGGTCAAACTAATTCACCGAGTTCAGTTTGTTCACGAGTATATTCAACGCAACAATAGATCACTGTAGCAAAAGTTAAAAATCTGTTTGTGTTGTTTGTTTTATTTTGGCCTCGTGACATTTTGAGTTGATATCATGGAGATGCACGAAAGTGGCCTTTTGATTTGTTGTTGTTGTTTTAAGACCCTCTAAATATAGGCCATTTTGAAGCAGACCCCCCAAGCTTGTTTGTTTAGATTTGAGTTATTACTGTTTGCTGATTCCGACTTTTGTCAAAATTAATAGCTTGTTTGGCTATTACGTCTGGGATGTTTATACCTTCCAAAATGGCTGGGGACTCTGGACACTTTCTGTTAGAAATTCTTTTATCTTTTCAAAATAATTCTTTTAAATAATTTACACTTAATTTAAACTCAAAATAAAATAATATAAAACAAAGTTTAGATGAAGCCTGTGAATGTCGAGGCGTGCGTGAGCACTGTCCTAGAAGCAAGATTGCCCCTCTACGTGCGAGGCTCCGGCAATCACCCCTAGCGATACAACGACCACTGTCCACCCCGTCGGCAACGACTCCGGGATGGTGCGTAGCGAACCCAACAACTTTAGGAGATCCAGCAAAAAGGAAAACTCAAAGAAGAAAAATTACTGTGTGTAAATTAGAGAGGAAAATTTTTAAGCTTAAGGGAAGATGATTATTCTGTTTTTCCATAGCTCACAAGCTCTCTTTTTAAAGAGCCCAAAACCCCCTGGAGACAAGCTCCAACGGGTCTTTCTTGGGCAGCCCACAAAGGCTCTTCCCAAGAAGGCCTTTGGGTAGCCCGAGAAATAAATTCCCAATGTAAGTATTAAAGGCAAAAGTCAAATGGACCAAGTCAAAAACGCGCAGGCCCGGCCCAGCCCGTGTGTGCATTGGAAAAGCCTTGCTCACAATTTCTAACCAATACATACACAAGAGAGGGAGTAAATAAACCCACTCTACATGTGATGAATTTCCGATGTGGGACTAAACATCACATGTAGAGGGGAAATGGGTTTGGGCTCCCAGGCAAAGCCCATTGACATTGGGCTGCCCAGAAAAGCCCAAGGGCCAAAATACAAGTTTTAAATCACAATAAAATTAATTAAAACCCAACAATCCCCACATGATTTAAAACTTGTAAAAACGAAATACAACATAAAGTACAAAAACTAAAACAGATGCTGGATCCCTTATACCACGTATTCGGCGAAGGTACCTTTCGGGTTTGAACCTTCACTTAGTACAGGTCTATGTACATCCGAGGGCACAATGGTGGACTTCGCCTTGAACCAAGGCCGGTGAATCGGATTTCCACAAACAGTACACATGGTACAGCCGTTTAGGTTCTATGCGGGTTAGCGCTTTTATGGCCATGCGCTCATATCGATTCATGTGTGTTTTTAGGGAACCGCCCTCTTCCCACAGTCGCGGCCTCACGACTACACACATATAGTAGGTCCTGATAAGGGTGCCTGCAAGGTCACACCCTGCCTCAAGGGTCTCGGAACCATTCAGGGTAAGAACCCTTACTAACCACTTGCATTAATGAGCAATGTCGCCATAGGGATGAGTATATAAAAGCAGTGCTCCGCATAACTACCAATTCGACTTGTTTCTACCCATTGAACCTCCAAGAGGTTGGGTTGCCGTCGCCGGTAGTTTTTATTGTGGGCTAAGCCCCATCCCCCTCGACGATTCTAGGATCACTGTCCTAGACAAACCTTTAGTAAGCTGATCAGCTAGGTTCTTTGCAGATCTCACAAATTCCAATGCAATTACATTTTCCTTAATATTCTGCCGAATATACTTGTGTCTTACTTTCATAAATCTATTCATCTTTGTTTCCACATTTTCTTGAGCACATTTGTCAATAGCAGATCTACAATCACAATGTATACACACAGGTGCCAAAGGTCGCTCCATCAGTGGCAAGTCATACAGAAATTCTCTAATCCACTTAGCCTCTGCTACAGTGGTATCTAAAGCTATTAATTCAGATTCCATTGTACTTCTAGCTATCAATGATTGTTTCGATGACTTCCAAGAAACAGCTGCTCCACCAAGGAGAAAAACAAATCCAGTGGTTGACTTCACATCAGCTGTATCACTTATCCAATTAGCATCACTAAATCCTTCTAATACAGCAGGGAAACCACAAAAATGCAATCCATAAGATATAGTGCCTTTCAGATATCTCAAAACTCTTTCTAAGGCATTCCAATGTTCTCTATTTGGGTTATGAGTATATCTTCTTAATCTGTTCACAGCATAGGCTAAATCAGGTCTAGTGTAATCTACAAGATAACCTAGAGATCCTATAATCTGAGCATACCTATTCTGTCCTATAGGATCACCTTTATTCTTTTTAAGATGTACACTAGGATCATAAGGTGTTACAACAATCTTAGAATCAAAATATCCAAATTTCTTTAACACTTGTTCACTGTAGTGAGATTGGCTCATAATAGTTTCATTTGATTTTCTTATGATCTTCATGTTCAGAATCACATCAGCTTGCCCAAGATCCTTCATATCAAAGTTATCATTAAGTAATTTCTTAACATCCATTATCACATCCATATTTGTTCCAAAGATCAAAATATCATCAACATACAAACATAGGATTACTATCTGTCCATTGTATTCCTTAGAGTACACACATTCATCAGACATGTTCACATGAAAACCAGCTTTCACAACTAAAGAGTCAAATTTCAAATGCCAGTGCTTAGGAGCTTGTTTAAGTCCATATAAAGATTTTGTCAACTTGCAAACTTTGTTTTCATGTCCAGCAACAATAAATCCCTCAGGTTGCTTCATATAAATTTCTTCCTCTAAATCACCATTTAGAAAAGCAGTCTTAACATCCATCTGATGAATAATCAAATTATGGACAGAGGCTAAAGCTAGCAGAATTCTAATAGAAGTAATCCTAGCTACAGGAGCATAGACATCAAAATAATCTACACCAGGCTTCTGGGAAAAACCCTGAGCTACAAGTCTAGCCTTATACTTATCTACAGACCCATCTGGTTTCAATTTCTTCTTAAAGATCCATCTACATCCTACAGGCTTACAACCTATAGGTAAATCAGATAACTCCCAAGTATGATTCTGTAGAATAGATTGCATCTCCAACTTAACAGCTTCTTTCCAAAATGATGCATCTACAGAAGTCATAGCTTGGTCAAAGGTAGATGGGGTATCTTCTACAAGAAGGACACAGAAAACATCACCAAAAGTCTTCTCAATCCTAGGACGCTTACTTCTCCTAGGTTCAGACTCTTCTATAGGTTCACTAGTGCTGAGTCTACTAGATCCACCTATAGTCTCAACAGGAACAGGTCTATCTACTCTAGTTCTAAAAGGAAAGATATCCTCAAAGTATACTGCATCTCTAGCTTCAATAATTGTATTGTTAGAAATCTCATTAACCTCAGAATTTACCACCAAGAATCTATTAGCATTACTACCATCTGCATAGCCTAAGAAAACAGTATCCACAGTTTTAGGACCAATCTTTCTCTTCTTATTTTCAGGAATCTTTACTTTAGCTAGGCAACCCCACACTTTAAAATAATTCATATTAGGTTTCCTACCCTTCCAAATTTCATAAGGAGAAACAGAAGAACTCTTGTGGGGAATCCTATTAAGAATTATACAAGCAGTCATCAAAGCTTCACCCCACAAGTTCTCGGGTGCACCAGAACTAGTAATCATCGAATTTACCATATCCATCAAAGTTCTATTTTTCCTTTCAGTTACTCCATTAGATTGAGGTGTATAAGGTGCAGTAACTTGATGTACAATTCCAAATTCTTGACAGAAAACAGTCATCTCATTTGATGTATATTCACCTCCTCGATCAGATCTTAAAATCTTAATTTTCTTATCCAATTGATTTTCAACCTCAGCTTTATAAATCTTAAATTTATTCAAAACTTCATCTTTATTCTTAATCAGATAAATATAACAATACTTCGAATGATCATCAATGAATGTTACAAAATATTTGCTTCCACCCCTACTGGGTCTACATCCATCACAAACATCACTGTGTATAAGTTCTAGAAGATCAGAATCTCTATCTACAGATCTAAATGGTCTTCTAGGTTCCTTAGCTTGCACACATATTTCACATCTATGATCATTTGAAACAGACTTAGGAATTAAATCCAAATTCATCAATCTCTTAATAGTATTAAAATTCACATGTCCCAATCTTCCATGCCAAACATTAGATGAAACAACATTCAAAATCATACTTTCATTAATAGTAGAAGTCATCACAGAAAGCTTAAATAAACCATCACTCAAAAATCCTTTCCCAATAAAATTCACACCTTTAGTAATTACTACCCTATTACATTCAAAAACAAACTTAAAACCCTGCTGAACTAAAAGAGAAGCACTAAGCAAGTTCTTCCTAAGATCAGGAACATGATGCACGCCGTGCAAGGAAAGAGTCTTCCCAGAGGTCAACTTCAGGTCCACTCGACCAGTCCCAAGCACGCGAGAAGATGCTGCATTTCCCATGTTCACCGATCCTCCACTTGAGTCCTGATAAGTGGAAAACCAAGAACGGTCAGAGCAAGCATGTACATTTGCTCCAGTGTCAATCCACCAATCAGAAGAACTAAGAGCAAGGTTAACCTCGGGTAAGCTAGTTCCTAACCTGATAGTGGAGTCAGAAGGTTCGGGTACATCAGTCAACATGTTCAACTGACGCTCAGGAGGAGCTCCCTTCTTCTTTGGCGCGGAAGGCCGAGTCTTGCGATAATAGCAGTCCTTCGCAAAGTGGTTCGTCTTCCCGCACACAAAGCATCCAGAATTCACTCCACTCCCCTTAGGTGCAGGCTTCTTAAAGTTTGGGTTGAACTTTCTATGTTGGAAAGGCTTCTTCTTAAAGTTTCTAAAGGGTTGGAAATTTCTACCCTTAGGTTTCGGGTTCTCTACTAGGTTGGCTTGGATAGAAGGCTCGCTAGGCTTCTTATCTCTAGCTCGGTTGGTTTCTTCTATCCTAAGAGATCTTAGGACAAAATTCAGGGAAAGTTCTCTTTGATTGTGGTTCAGATCATTGGCATGGCTAGACCAGGAAGGAGGCAACTTATCTATTAAAGTGGCAACTAGAAAACTCTCATCTAGATCTATACCACTAGATCTAAGCTGCTCAATAATGTACTCAAAATCCTGTAGTTGGTCAGACATAGGTTTACTATCTACCAATTTAAACTTGAGCAAATCTGAAGCTTGGTATCTCTTCTTAGTAGGATCAATCTGACCATACTTTTGTTCTAAGGAAATCCAGAGTTCCCTAGCAGTCTGAAAACTACAGTAAATGTCATAAAGCTTATCAGATAGGGTGCTAAGGATCCGGTTCAGACAATGATAATTAATCATAGTAGGATCAGTAGGAGGCACAGGTATAGGTGCAGGTGCAACACCAGGAGGAGTAGGAGCACTCTGAGACTGGCTGCGAGTCTGAGGGCGATTTGCCACAGACTGAATAGCACCATCAGGTGCAGTTTCATTACCATTCTCAACAGGATCTGAGATGGCAGAAACAAGTCCCAGTGTGGTGAGCCAGAATCGCATTTGATTCTGCCACCTTCTAAAATTACGACCATCAAAAGTAAAAGGTTTCGCCGAATACGAATCCTCCATTAAATCTGTTTAAATAAAACCTACTACAATGTCACAAAATTATTCTAGATTTAAAACAGTTAATCTAAGTTGACAGTTAACAGGTTATGTTAAATTATAAAGTAAACTACCACAACAGTATTATCAACTAATTAGGTCTACTAGTAGTATTAAATATATTAAT
The DNA here is from genome assembly GCA_029204045.2 of Tillandsia leiboldiana. Lineage (NCBI taxonomy): Eukaryota > Viridiplantae > Streptophyta > Magnoliopsida > Poales > Bromeliaceae > Tillandsia > Tillandsia leiboldiana. The sequence goes on from CM055066.1 coordinate 35,031,256, forward strand.
ACTAATAGAAGTTGAGATGGTAGAGTTGGTCTAAGGCGCCAGATTAAGGTTTTGGTCCGGCGTGGGTTCAAATCCCACTCTCAACACCAACACTTTTTTTTAAACAGAGATGTATTATAACACAATATTATTAATACAAACAGTATTAATTAAGGAAGTAGTCTCGAATGAATTTTAAAGCAACAGTGTATACAAGGTTAGTCACAGCAATATTAATTAATCTACTGTACTCACATAACAAAGCAATATTAATTAACAGAGCTATGTATCAACAGTACTACTAACCATTTAAACAGGAAATGAATTTTTTTTTTTTTAATATTAATATTAAAACTGACAGTACTAATTAAATAAATAACTAGTTCACAGTAGCAATAGTATTCTATATTATTTTACTAATTATATGAAAAGATAAATTAAATCTATCTTGCTTCTAGATTGTTAGAAATTCTTTTATCTTTTCAAAATAATTCTTTTAAATAATTTACACTTAATTTAAACTCAAAATAAAATAATATAAAACAAAGTTTAGATGAAGCCTGTGAATGTCGAGGCGTGCGTGAGCACTGTCCTAGAAGCAAGATTGCCCCTCTACGTGCGAGGCTCCGGCAATCACCCCTAGCGATACAACGACCACTGTCCACCCCGTCGGCAACGACTCCGGGATGGTGCGTAGCGAACCCAACAACTTTAGGAGATCCAGCAAAAAGGAAAACTCAAAGAAGAAAAATTACTGTGTGTAAATTAGAGAGGAAAATTTTTAAGCTTAAGGGAAGATGATTATTCTGTTTTTCCATAGCTCACAAGCTCTCTTTTTAAAGAGCCCAAAACCCCCTGGAGACAAGCTCCAACGGGTCTTTCTTGGGCAGCCCACAAAGGCTCTTCCCAAGAAGGCCTTTGGGTAGCCCGAGAAATAAATTCCCAATGTAAGTATTAAAGGCAAAAGTCAAATGGACCAAGTCAAAAACGCGCAGGCCCGGCCCAGCCCGTGTGTGCATTGGAAAAGCCTTGCTCACAATTTCTAACCAATACATACACAAGAGAGGGAGTAAATAAACCCACTCTACATGTGATGAATTTCCGATGTGGGACTAAACATCACATGTAGAGGGGAAATGGGTTTGGGCTCCCAGGCAAAGCCCATTGACATTGGGCTGCCCAGAAAAGCCCAAGGGCCAAAATACAAGTTTTAAATCACAATAAAATTAATTAAAACCCAACACTTTCGCCGTATTCCATTTTCTGGTCAAGCTGCAGCACTGTGGATGGCGTAGTAGACAAGGTGCGGCTGATGGGTTTGTCCTCCCCTTTCTATAGTTTGTGTTTTCTAGATCTACATAAGCCTGTTAAGCTAATAATGTACATGATTTAGATAGTTATTTTGCAGAATCTAATCTACCTTTAACATGAAAATGCAGAAAAAAGAAGTAAATGTTAAGCCATGTGTCTTAGAGTTTTAATTTTATACTGCTTCCTCTCCTTTTTCTTCGTGAAAGGTTTCAACAACTAGGTCAATATATATATATATATATATATTGCGTTTTTAGATGGCGTTTTTAGATGGAGATGGCAGATTCGACCAGTACTATAGACATTGTAACTGACAAGATAATGTTTATCTGGCAAGTTCATGATGGCAAACGGCACGTTGGTGTGCGTCCTCATTTATACAGATGTTACAAAGCATCTATCCTTCAAAGTTTTAGATGGAAGCTGTATTTAATTAAGGAAAGGTATATACATTTTTCTGGTTTCTTAGTTGCCATTGTAGTATATGATCCTTCTCGTTTTGACAATTTCTTATTAGTGAATACGGTTATACTTATGTCCACCACCTTTTTGCTGGTATACTTTGACAGATTCACAAGGATCCTGCAACTGATATGGAGGCACTCAATTCTTGCGCTGGATGATTCTTTTGCAAATCCTTTGGAGGTTCTTTCGTCGTGTTTGCCGGTGGTCTCCCTTCTTCATTCTGTTTTTTCCTTTCTATCAGAAATTGTTTAGTTTGAATTATGAACTGTATTATCATATACTGATCCTTTTTACCATTAACCAAAATCCACTTTTCAAATCAAATTATTTTGTTCTCTACGTTTCATACATTAATTTAAGTTTCAAAGAGTTGTTTGTTACTGTACTATTATTGAAGTAGCTCCTTTGGGAGGGCATCACAACTTTTTTTTCTTTTTTTTGAGATAAAACATAGCTTAAAAGGGTAGAGGATAACTAGATGGGTTTTTTTTTTTTTTTTTCTATAGCTCTCAAGCGCACAGGATAACTCAAAGCTTAAAAGGCTTAAACGCTCAAAGAAAGTTGTAAGTTCTCATTTTCTTGCTTAAATTTATATACCAAATAGAGATGCATGTATCAAATTGTATTTTGAGTTTGATAATCTTTCACTTTAATAATGTCTTGCTCATTGTCAAGTAATGCCCTTTTTTAGAATGAAATGATAATCTAATACTAAAAAATATATTTTTTTAGGTTTCAGGCGCATCTAGCGTGCATAATATTCATCCATAATTAATCTCATTGCCCATCTGGTAAACATTAAACTTATCTTAATTAATTTTTTTGTTAAAAGATTATTTGACTAATCTATTATTAACTTGAGTATTATTGAATTTGCAGGTTCAACATCTTAATTGCGGAGCTCATTAAGACTAGATCTGATATGATATTTTTACTTTTTGTTCTCATTTGTCTTTCTCCTGGATTAAAAAACTTGCATTTGTTGGTACTGTGATTTAGTGACTAAATACTCATTTAAAGATATGCATATACTATTTTGAGATATTTTGGTGTTAATTAATTAGCATAACTATAAAATTTCTTTTATATTTTCTTTTGTTAATTAAAATCAAGACAAATCAAATTAAAGATATGCTAAGTATGTTTAATGATAATAAGTTATCATAGAGTGGTATTATATTTAAAAAAAATATTACGTATCAAGAAAAAATAGAATAATTTTTTTAAAAATGGGACATTTATTAAGTGTCACTAAAATAAAAAAAAAGTGTTGCTATATTATAATTTTGTAGCATTTTTATATGCTGCTAAAAGCTTAAACAAGTGTCGGTAATTTAGCAGCACTCATTTTAGGTTATACCGACACTCTTAAAAACTGTCGCTATATACCTAGCGACCCCACATATAGCAACACTTTTTAAAAGTGTTGGTAAGTTAGCCAGCGGCACTTTTTTTGACATATACCGTCACTTAAAAGTGTCGCTATATACCGTTTTTGTTGTAGTGGGGCAAGAAACCAATAGAACAATGATGCTACAATTTGGGCAAGAAGTTTGTTGCACTAACCCCTTTCTTAGAATATCAGAACAACTTGGGTCAAATTCCAATCCCTCAGACAAGTCTTCAATGGCCCGAAGCTCAAAATCATAAATAAAAGTTCAAATATAGGACGATAATAGAAGTCAGATAATAATAGTCAGTCCATATGCTGAACTAAACAGGGATAAGAGTCACAAAATAAATGCCTCTAATGCACACGATAAAGTATAAGGAATAGCTCACATTTCAGTGCCACACCCTCAACCTTAAATTGCACAAAAAAATGAGAAAAATATAGATCTAATGAATAGCTCAAAAGGGGAAGCAATTTCACATATAAGATGCTGCAAATTTTAGAATTTTCACATCAAATTATCTAATAATAGTAAATCTAAGCATCTTAATAGTACCAGTTGTGGTAATAGAAGAGGCATTAATTACAACTCCATCAGCTATAACGAGCTATAACCACTTCTCAGAATTAGATCAAAAACCCTAGAAACAAGCTCAAAATTGAAGGTACAAGCGGAGCCCTAAATCGAAATTGAAGCAATTAAGCACAAAAACCCCCCAAAACCCACCTGAAATCCACTCCGTGTGGCGGCTCCCCTCCGCCTCCGCGGCACCAATTCGCGTAAAAAATAGCAAGAAGGATCAAAATCGAGAGTACCCACAATCGAACCCCCATGATTCACCCAAAACACCACCAAATTGGGAGGCGGAAATTGGGGCGTGCGATGAATCGGGGAGGCTCGTTGCGATTCAACATGAAATTGGAAGAGATTAAGAAAATGGAACAAAAAGATCAGTGCAAAACTATGTCTTGAATGGAGCAGGATTAGGCTAGGAGGGAATTGAGGACGCGGATGGCCTTCGACTGTTGTGATTCTTCGTCGGTGGGCGCCGTAGATTTGTTGTGATTCTTCGTCGAAGAGATCCGATCCCCCCAATCCGCGATCGAAATCCCTTTCCATCATCATCGTTTATGCGTGCGTGTGTGCGATCGTCCTCGTGCGTTGGAGGCGCCGTGGATTTAGGAAAGAAAAGGCGATCGAGGAGAGGGATCGTGGAGAGTGAGATGTAACAAGCATAGAATAGAGGGAAGTAGAAGAGAGAAGAAGAGTAGAGGCGTAGGAGAGGGGAGAAGGTCTGATAGTGAAAAGAGGAGTTAGGGTTAGCAGATGAAACCCGAGTGAAGAATCAGCTGGAACCAGGGTTGAGTTGGGCACCGTACGAGGGTAGGTGGGACGTGACCCCGCATCAGAAGGTCTGGAGTATTTCAAGCGGAGCGGGCGCAAAGAAGCGGGGGGATCCACTTAGCCATGGATGGAGGAAGCAGCACTGTAGCGAGGAGCAAACCGGCCCGGAAGCCCAAGGAGCGGCGAGTTCAGGTCCAGCCGAGGCCCAATTACAATTTACAGTTTATGCAACAGAGTACCAAAGTAGGAATTAATTAGCGATTAGTCTTTCCAGAGGGGAGGTATAAATAGGAAACTGTAATTCATAATCAAACATGAATAGTTTTGAATCAAGCTTTATTCTCTTCTCTTCCCTCCTTATTTCCCTCTGCTTCTTCTTCCTCTCCCCAAATCCCTCTTCTTCCTCAAAAACCCTAGATACATTTCTGAATCCGATCTATCAAACGAACCCATCATCCTCACTGCCAAGCCGATCTCAGAGCAAACTCATCACAGATCGGCTGCGGATCGTCCAGTTGTTACAAAGTGGTATCAGAGCAGTTCCGATCCCAGGGATCGTGAAGAACTGCACCATAGATCGAGGCAACAAGCAACATTAGATCGAGGCAACAAAGCAACTAGCAACATCAGATCGAGGCAACAAATCGAGGCAACAGGTAACAAGTAACATCAGATCGAGGCAACAGATCGAGGCAACAGAGCAATAAGCCGCAGTAGATCGAGGCATCGAGGCAACCAGACAACAGCAACCATCAACAAGCAATCAGAATCAAGCAATTTACCAGCCAATTCCCACAAACGATCAATAGGCAACCAGGGACCGTCTGCATTGGAGGTATTGAGATCTTCCCTATTGCTTCGATTCTTATGCCAATTCCATTGTTGCGGTGGTGTGTATCTGTATAAGAAAAGAAGAAGAAGCATCAGTAGCACCCAAACTCCAGATAGGGAAATCTAAATACAACAGATTCCACTATAACCCTAAAGAACCCTACCTGGTAGAGATGGCTGAGGGAACAAGACTCAAGGAAATGAGTGAACAGATCAAAACATTAGAAGAGAGAATTCACACGATTTCCACTGAATGCCATTGTCACGCCCCAGGTGTAAACCAGAACCCGGGCCCGTCTACAGATCCGCCGTGCACACGGTATTTCCCGTGTACACGAAGCGCCAAACCTGCTCAGATATAAGAGATATCAATAAAAGAGCAATAAAACAGAGCTGAACTAAAACTAATACATCTCAGACTGAAGCTGGAAATAAAATACAATACATCTGTATAAATGATACATCTGTCTCTCCCAGCTCACCCAAAATAAATACAACCTGCTGGCAAAAGCCAGTCCCAAATGTAAAAGTACAACCGTCTGAGAAAACCTGGGTACACCAACAGTCCAGCTAACACGCTCATCCTGCCTCGAGATCTATCTACTCAGCCGTCCTCTCTCCTCGACCCGCCGCTAAAAGCCCAGCAGCACCCGCAGAAGACACTTCAAAACAAGGAAGAAGAAAAAGAGGAAAGAAGAATGGGGGTGAGAACTACTAGTAAACCAGTAGCCTCCCCTAGTGGGTAAAACCTCAAACTCTGACACACCTACTAGGCCTACCAGAGGCAAAAAGGAAAGAAGAGTGGTAAGAAATGAAACCGCTGCAAAAGGGAAATCTACCACTACTATGCCTCTAAAATACAGTCCTAGACTGGATTAACCATATGCCACAATAACCAACCGTCCCAGATAAACCCAATCTGTACCGCCCTCATCATCGGGCAAGAAAGCCGCGCCGATGTGATAGCAAAATTCCTGCTGCCGCCCTCATCATCGGGCAAATAAGCCGCGCCGATGTGATAGCAAACCTGTCCATAACCGTCCAGCCCCGGCCTCCGAAGGGGATCTCGAGGGCAGCTACCCACACGAGTAAAGCACCACCGGGCAATAACCGCGCCGGGGTAATAAAAGCCTCACCGGGCAATAACCGCGCCGGTGATAAAAGCAGGATTGGATCACAACTATAAAGCCCCCAGTGGAACACAACCCTCCACTAAAAGAAAACTGATTCCCCAATCAGATGCAAGAGTAACCATCCGGTCAATCGCCCAATATCCGCGATTGCCGCAATACCCCACAATCCACGACCAGGTCTAACAACCGACCTCCGGTCAACCGCCCAATATCCGCGGTCGCCGTAAAAACCCACAATCACAAACATGTCCCACATCCGACATCTGGTCAACCGCCTACTATCCGCGGTTGCCACAAAATCCTCTAGTCCATAATCATGCCCCATCACCGATGTCCTATAACCGACATCCGGTCAACCGCCCAATATCCGCGGTCGCCGCCAAAACCCATGATCCATAATCTAGGCCCCGGCTACACTATCCCAAATCCCTGCTCAAACCCGAGCAAACCCACCTGACTAACGAAAAGGAGAAAGAAGCAAACAAGGTTTCTCCTAAGTCAAGTTCCAGCATGAAAGTGTAGCGATAAAAGATGGCCTACCTAGATGTCCAAACAAGCATGCAAGTGTTCTCAAGGAAATAAAGAAAAAGGCGACCAATAGTGGTTCCACATGTGTAACAATTAATAACTCCGCATAGATATAACCATCATGCTAAAATATTATCCAACCACACATGTCTATGATCCATGATAAAGCGTCACTATCCACCTATGCATGTCATAAAATCCTCAACTAGTACCAACCACTAACAGGGTCATCATATAGTCCAAAATAAACATTCCAATCCACATGCAAGGTTAACCGCTAACATTCCATCCATACAAACATGTATAAGTCCCAACCACTATCAAATATCCACAATAGTAATTTCCATAGGAAAAGCTCACAATTTATATCACTTAAGCATGCATGTCCAAATAAAGAGATCACTCTAATATTCCTAGTGAGCATGTCAAAATAGAGGTAAACAACAACCACCCACCTCGATCGCTAATTCCAAGTCCCAAAAAGTGCCCTCGCCCAAACCGATAAGCCGCCGCGATCGCTGTACAAAATTCCCAAAAGAACATACATAATTAACTTACAATGCTCACACAAATCTGCCCCAAACACAACAGTCCACAGTTTCCCTATTTTTACCTGCGAGAAATGCCCGGAAAATTCCAAGAAAAATACCGTCACGATCCTCGCGACGAACCCGTCGAAACAACTACCTGCACACTCAAATCCGAGTTTTCTACACTGAGAAACAAATCCGACAAGAGAACCATCTCGAAACAAACTGCTCACAAAAACTGAACCACAAGGTTCTGTAAACAGGGATATTCACCTTCGGGGAAAAATTCAGAAAATTCCAAGAAAATTTGGAGATATTCCTCGTGATGTGTAGATGCAAAACGCCTCTTGAATCGCCCCGATCCGATGCCTGTGCGCGAAGATATCGCCAAAATACCACACCGCTGTCCCAAAACTCCGCCCCAGAAAATGAGGTCACAAGATGATCCGAAAAACCCATGAACAGCTCGGAATGGGAAAAACCAGTAAACATGGGAAACGTAGCCCTACCTGTCGTGAAGCCAACGGCGGAAGAATCGCCTCATTCGGAGGTCGGAGTAAGCCGGGGGAGTCCTCGCACCGAAATGCGACGAAGAAGATCACAAACGAACGAGCATCGCGCCGCGCCGTAAAAATGGTAACCTCGGGATGCGTGCCCCCGAAAAATCTGGAAATCTGCGGATGGAATCGCCACAGGGAGAGGAGCATTTCTTGTGAAGGTTGCACAGTGAAAATCCGCGCAGAGAAGAAGCTCTCTGCAAAAGAACTCGGCCTTTTATATGCTGGGAGAAACAAATCCAAAAATACCCAACATGTCCCATTTTCCGGGCGCTCCCGATTTCGGGCGGCTACAGTGTTGGGCCCGGCCCAACACTGTGCGCGCCCGAAAACGCCTCCGGCCTCCACGTCGCCCCCCGCACAGCGGACAGCCACGCTGGCCGTCCACTGCGCGACGCGTGGGCCAATGCTGCGGCGACACGTGGCGCGCACCCGGTCAACGCCCGCCTGCCGCGCCCACGTGCCCGCCTGCGCCCGCCGCCTGCGCCCCCTGCCAGGCGCGAATCCCGAGGCGCCCCGGTTCACCTCCGTGGACCCAGACTCCATGAGCCCACCAACCACAAGACGCCACGTGTCCCGCCGGTCCATGCACCACGCCCGATTGCTCCGTAGACCAAGTCCACTGCACCGACCAACCCAAAGAAGCCACGTGTCCAACCCGGTCCACCGTGCGCCCCGCACTCTCGGTAGACCCCGCCCCGCGGACCGGCCCACTCCCGAGCCGCCACGCGTCCCGCCCCCGGTGCACGCCTGCCGCGTGGACCGGGCGGCCCGCGCCTCTGCCCGCCGCGCTGCCCGCGGCCGCTCCGCCGCTGCCCGCCGCCGCCGCCGCTGCCCGCCGGCGGCCGGAGACACTGTTCCGGCATGAACAGTACCCGAAGCTCAAAAATAACAAGTGGGTAGTCCGTTTTGACCGTTTTCGCGCGCTGAATCCGAATTTGATGTCCATTTTGCCAAATTCCAACCCCAAAATTTGCCGAAGGCATCCGGAAAGGTAATCCTTGGTCCAAACTTCGCGCTGAGTCCATTTTTAATATCCGCTTCGCGCGCAACCACTTCTAACGATCCGACGGAGTCCATTGATCACCCACGTGATCCATTAAGCCCGAAGTCCGCCACTTGTGTCCAATTGGTGCACAAACACCCCCGACACACAAAACAGGCTCCCAGATGTCACCAATGACTCTACCATAGCTCTGCAGAGATCCAGGTCATCACAGCCATACTATCATAGAAGAGAAGTTGCAACAGTTTGGAATTAATTACAATCAGAAGTTGGGAGCCTTAGTGCACCAATGAGATGAAATCCAATTGGGGGGTCAGCAGAGGTATGAGGCACAGCAGATAGAAGCTGCAAGAAGGCATGACCAGTTGTTGAAGCTAATTGGGTCCCAGGCCAATTCCCTCAGAACTGACCCTACACCATCAATCCAGATTAGAGAAGGAAGAGATGGAGGTGCAGAATTCCCAGGCAGCAGCACTAAGATGCCATACAGGAATGACAAGGGCAAGGGGGTGTTGCCCAACCCACATATGAATGCAGAGAATTTTGCCACTCAGCCAGCTCACAGGCAACACCACTATATCCCATATCCCAAGCTAGACTATCCCACCTTTGGAGGAGAGGAGCCCAGGGAATGGCTGAGCAAGAGTGAACAATTCTTCAAACTGTACCAGATCCCAGAAGATCAATGGGTTGAAGTAGCCACTATGCACTTCACTGGTAAGGCACATAGGTGGAAAGAGGGCTATATGATTGACAAGCCAGAGCTAGACTGGGCAGAGTTAGCATAAGCTATCTGTAGAAGGTTTGATGGGGCCTCCATGAAAAAGCTGGTGAGAGAGTTCAATAAGCTAGAACAAACCACCAATGTAGAAGCATACCAGGAGAAGTTTGAAGAATTGAGGGCAAGAATGCTATACCTGAACCCCACATTAAGTGAAGATCACTTCATTCAGAGCTACATCAGTGGGCTCAAAGATGAGTTGGTACCTTTTATAGATTTGTCTAACCCTACTTCACTGGAAGAGGTATATGAGCAAGCCAAGCTGCATGAACAGGCCCTCACCATCATGTGGAGGAAGCACAAGTTCAGCAGCAGGACAAGTAGTGGGCAGCCTCAGGGCCCCCAAGGTTACAAAGCCTACAATCAGAAGCTCAATCCAAGGAGTGTGGAGGGTAACAGGTCAGTTACTTCCAAGGGTGCAGCTTGGCAACCTGGAATTAGCAGACAAGTGATGGAGCAGAGAAGAGCTGCCGGACTGTGTTTTAAGTGTGGGGATAAATACTACCAAGGGCACCAATGTCAAGGCAAAGCCCTCAACTATGGGTTATGGATAATATGGATCTGAATAGGGGAAAAACCACCTAGAGGGGGGGTGAATAGGTGAAAATAATAATCACACCAAATCGTTGCGTAAAAAATAACTGTCATGCCCCGAGACCGCCAATTTGTACAGTTCGGGCACGCCAACAGACCCGCCAATCGAGTATGACCTCTCACTACCCGAAAGAAACGGTAACATCCAAGACAATACATCAAGTGCATGCGGAAGCTCAATATCAGAGTACTAAAAATCACTATTAATTAAAAACTTTCATTCAATAAACAAATAGTTTAAGCGGAAATGAAAGCATACAAGAGTGAACCATAGTATAACCTTATTACATTTCCATCTCTCAGCTTGCAATTGAATAATATTACAATTCTTTTACATCTTTTCCTTACCATACAAAGTTCACTCAAGAAATATAAAAAGGGTACCTCTGCTAGACCCTCTAGGTCTCTATGCTGCTGGGCCCTTGCCCCTGTCGCATGCCTCGCTGACTGCATCTGAACTTGGAAAAATGGTCACCCGAGGGTGTGAAACTACTTAAAGTTCCCAGTGGGTTCAACCACCAAGAAAAAGTGTCCTACACCGCTTGGTCCAATGGAAGCAATAATAATAGAATGCAAGGAAACTATAAACCTTAATATTAAAATGCTGATATGCATATAATAGGTCACTACACTATCTGTGTATACTCAACGACCCAACACTACTCTGTCCAGCCATACCAGGCTACTATCCACCAACTCGGCCACTATGCCGCTGTATACAGGGTTAAACTAACCCGGCCACCTAGGCCACTCTACTTTTCTCTTTACCATTTTCTCATTCTTGTGCTTTAATTCAAATTGCTAATCCTCAAAAATTCTTGCCCGAAGGGCCCCGGCCCGGCAGTCATGCTACCATAAGACAAGACTTTCAAGGTTGCCGATAGAACCTCAAGTGCTACCCCGTCCTACGGGAAACTTGTCATACGGGACACTGCCCGAGAGAGGGTCGCTGCCCTTGCACTCCGACAAGATCTACGTTTTACCCCCGAAGGTGTTGGGTTATATCTAATATGGATCTAAATAGGGGAAAAAACACCTAGAGGGGGGTGAATAGGTGTAAACAATAAACACTCAAAAATCTTTGCGTAATAAAACCCAATGCGGAAAAATAAATAACACGCAGAGATTTTACGTGGAAAACTCCAAAACCAGGAGTAAAAAACCACGGGACCGATAACACGATGAAATCAACTAAGATTAAACACGTACAAAGGTGATATACCGTACTCACACACGACTCATCCTTTTTCCATACGCTCCGTGTTGATCTTCTCCGCTCGCTCCGCAACGCGCCTCGAATCCACGATTTGTGTCCAACGCCGAATCCACGGCATCCAACGTCGAGTCCACGACGTCTGACCGAATCCACGGTCTCCACCAAGTAGTACGTCTCGATCACACGAACGTACCTCGCTCCGAATCCACGAGAGCGGTAGCACCTTGAATCCACAAGGCCACGCAAATCCACGCGCCGATTTTGGGGAAAATCGTTGTTTTGTTGGTGGTGATGATCCGCCGAATACTTAGATCAAAGATAGATCGGAAATACCATCTAAGTATTCATTAATTTGATTCTACTCAAAATCTGAGTATGAAAACCTAGAATCAAATTAATTAATATAGATGAAGAAACATAGAATTAAATCTAGTTATTTCCTTTCTTCTCTATATGTGGATTATTCTAAGTTTTCTCCGTTAATATTTTTCTGTCATTTCCCGGAGTACAAACTTAAAAAATAGATTCCCTAAAAGATAGAATTAGGGTTTACTTATAGGTTAGAAACCATTGGAAGAGGATAAGAATAAAAAACTGACTGTAACAGATTTTTACCCGCACAACGGTCTGAACTGGATTAGGCTCGATCCGGACTGTCGTTGTTTTTCAGAGAATTCCTGAAAAAACAAGGTTTGGGGTCCGGAACGAAATACCTACGGTGTGAGGACCCGAATCCCCGCTTAAGAGTTTACTGTCGGATTAGTGGCCTTTGGGAGTGTCTGTGCACGTGTCAGGCCCAAGAAATGGATTTATGGTGTCATTTGGGATTTAGTTTGCATCACTGGAGGCTTGCGTGGTGTGTTGGTGGTGTTTGTGCGCAATTTGGATACAAGTGATGGACTTCGGGCTTAAAAAGGGATCACGTGGGATATTAGAGGACCCGTCGAGTGTTTCGAAGTGGTTTCGCGTGACGCGGATGTCAAAATTGGACTCAGGGCGAAGTTTGGATAAAGGATCACCACTCCGGATGCCTTCAGCAATTTTTAGAGTTGGAATTTGGAGAAACGGACATCGTTTTTGGATTCAGCGCGCGAAATCGTTGAGAATGGACTATTTACTTGCTTTTTTTGGAGCCCGGATGACGCGTGCGTTTTTCGAGGTGCGGCGCGGATCCCGAGGTGCGGCACGATCCCGAGGCGGCGGCGGCTCGAGGCGCGCGGCGCGTTGCGTAATGCGCGCAGCTGGCGCGCGTTGGGAACGCGCGCCTTCCGCGCGGGACAACGCAGGGCCCGCCACGTGGCGGGCCCCCCGTTGGCGCCCGCATGGGTGTGGGGGGGCGGCGCCTGTGTGGCGCACATGGTGTCCCGCGCCTGTGTGGCGCGGTGTCACGCGTGCCCGTGTGGCGCGCGGGCTGCCGCGCCCGCGTGGCGGGCGGGACGCGCGCCACATGGCGCTGGGGGCGCGCGCTGGGCCTGGTGCACGCGTCCCCTGTGTGGTGGACCGCCGGGTGGCGGGCCCCCATTGGGGGGGGCTCCGTGGGGTCAGTCCAATGGACCACCCCTCCCCCTCCACCTTCCTCTTTTTTTCCTTCTTCTCCACCCGAGCACCCCTCTCCTCTCTTTTTCCTTTTATTCTCTAACCAAGCACAAGGGGAGAGAGTGGGAGGAGGTTTCGTGAGGTGGAGCGGCACGTCGGCAACCTCGTGGAGCGCGCAAGGCGTTCCATTTAGCCTGATGGGCGGCGCGACGCTGCCGAGGTAGGTCCCGCGTGTTGATTTTTGCGGTGTTTTGGCACAGTTTTGGGGCGTTCTTTTGGACATTGGATTGACCCCTTGTTCTTATCTGTGTTAGGGACCGTATTTTTACTGCTCCGTTTTGCGTGCGGACTCTGGCGGTGTCCACCGTTTTGCGTGCGGACTCCGTTTTGCGTGCGGACTCCGGCACCGTGCTCCGTTTTGCGTGTGGACTCCGGCGGCGTGCTCCGTTTTGCGTGCGGACTCCATTTTGCGTGCGGACTCCGGCACCATGATCCGTTTTGCGTGCGGAGTCCGGCGGCGTGCTCCGTTTTACGTGCGGACTCCGGTGGAGGCAGGTAATCGCGTTGAGGCCAATTGCAAGTGTCGAAAAGCAATTGTTGGCAAACCGAGGTGGGTTGGAATTTCTTCGAGATTTATGGAATGCCCTTTAAAGCTATTTCTTCAAGATTTATGGCGTGCTCCGTTTTATGGAATTTCTTTGAGATTTAGTTGACATTAGATTGGCATCTGAACCGTATTAAAAATCGGCGGACCGATTTTAATGAAATTGAGACTCTAAAAATAGTTTTGGATATTTGTGAGCTTCCAGAGGGTTTGAGTAGGTTCAGGATGCATGTATCCACACGCTCCTCTAGTCCCACTACCCCTTCAGGATGAAGAGGTTCATCCGATGTACCGATAGACTGATGGAGCCGTCATGCCGTGGTAGATAGAGCGATGGTCGCCAGCATCTAGTGGATGAGATTGCACAGTTGGTCAGCGGGCACCAGGATAGTGGATTGTGTCTTACCTGGTATGGTCTTCCCTATAGCCATTGGATTTAGAGCTTGTTGATGCCGACACCGCTCGTGTGTTTCAGTAGAGCTGGGATAGCGTCGAGTGGGCCAGAGACGGGACTGTTGGCTTGTACACGTGAGGATCAAGTTCCAGATCACGAATAGCACATAGAAGAGTGTTGCCTGTCCTGCCAGTGCAACTAGGACCTTGGATTTGATCATCGAGATGTTAGTCCTACATCAGTTCAGAGATGTTGATATGAGGTTGGATAGGAATCGATCATCCCAATTTATGCTATCACGGATTGTCGAGAGCGGACATTGACCCTCCGTGGACCTGGTCAGGAGAAGTGTGTTTATAGAGGATGTGTAGATGTGTTGATGCCCCTGGCCGAGTTACAAGGAGGTTACTTGCCCCTGGCCGAGTTACCAGGTGGTTACTTGCCCCTGGCCGAGTTACCAGGTGGTTACTTGATTGAGATTGAGATCGAGACAGTGATTGACGTGGTTTTGGAAACCGCGCCAACTTCGGCAGCACCTCGTGGAGTATCACCCGTGAGACAGAGAAAGCGGTTAGCGCAGTTGCGAGATTTGACGGATCGAGAGGTCTGTGAGACCTAGTACCACATCGTGGGGATACGACAGTGAGGGTCCGAGAGATTGATACTTGAGTTTGATGCCACACCGATGATACACGGTGGTGATGCCACGCCGTTGGTACACGGCCGTGATGCCACGTTGTGAGTACACAACGGTGAGAGTTCTATGATGGTTCGAACACAGGCAGGTTGGATTGTGTTGCGGCAGATGCCCTTTGTGAGATTGATAGCGTTATGGAACCATACAGCCGAGGGCTGTGCCCGGATTGTGTGCAGGAACCAGTAAGGGCATTATGAGCTTTTAACATGGTCAAGTGGATTGACTAATGCCCTGCCGCCCTTATGATTGGATAAATTGTGTATACGCCAGCTATGTGTGGACGGGTTGGTGATCATACCCGTCGTGGATGTTTGGATTATTTCCGAGGTGATCTAGAGCATGAGGGCACTTGGGGATAATTCCGAGGTGATCTAGAGCATGAGGGCACTTGGGGATAACGCTGCAACTTCTAAGAGAGAAGAAGTTGTTGGCCAAGTTGAGAGAGTGCCTTCTGACTTTGGAAGGTTTTGTTCCTAGCCTATGTTAGCGACAGAGGTCAAAGCTCTTGGACTATGCAAGGCCAGTGTAGCTTGGAAGAGATAAAGCTGAGGAGGATACCAGCTTTGATGTAGATGTTGCCAGCGATAGAGAGAGAGAGAATTGAGTTATTCATGGATCCAGATGGCACAGTTGTCGGAGGCTGCCCGACGCCAGGAGAGATCATGAAACGTTTGATGCGCCTGTTGGAGCAGAGAGCATAGCCAGCTGCAGTACCGCTTGAGAGTCCTCCAGCACTTTCTTCCTACGTAGTGACATATTCAGTTGTACCAGTGGCACCGATGGAGCGAGCAGCCCCTCCGTGCCGATGAGTAGTGCCGAGGCACCGAGGCAGAGTGGATAGCGGATCGTAGATGAGTTTTGGGACATTATCGATCGATGGAGTCAGTCCCGGCAGTCTGACCTATCCCGATTCGTAGGTTTGAGTGGGAGCCCTTGTTGGCAGAATTGGGGTTGGTGGTGATGGAGAGACTATTTGAGAGCCTCCCTGTGCTAGGGAGTTTATGTAGTGGTCGAACTGCGCACTCCAGGTTTCGAGGGACGAGGCGCATAGGATATGTGCGATTGGGAGTGGATTGCGCCAGGACACCTTTCAGTTTAGTTGGTCCCTCCGTTACGGATATTGACGCTTCAATGGAGTTGGCGTGGTGTATGGAGCGTGGCGTTGCAGTTCCATTGGTTAGGGACCTGCCGCCAGAGGCGAGTTCTGGATTTTTGAGCTTCGTGACGGGGGATGGAGCATAGATCGGTCGGCAGAGGCATTGCTGAATTCTTTCCAAGATAGCGGATTTCAGAGATGCCAGAGATCGGGTGGATCCCGATGGCAGCATCAGCACCTGCATCAGAGTGGCGCGGCGGTAGCATGAATTGGTTATCTACGTAGGACCGCATTTGTCACCCCAGTGTGAGCAGAGGCCGATTGAGCGACGACCACCTACATCGAGCGGATGAGTCTGTACCGCCCGGTTGGAGGGCGCTAGTGCACTGGATCGGGTTGTCGCGGGCATGCTTTCTTTACAGCAGTTTGAGTTGAGTGTTTTTGGCTTTCCTGTATGGACTGGAGGTAGAGTTGTTACCACGTGCACTAGAGGTACAGATTCCTGTTGGTGTGGTGCATGTGGGGGAGCCTTGTGGATCGTGTCCAGTACAGTTGAGACTTGGAATTATACCGGCAGGTGTTACGGTTCTGTGACAGCTCCACGACTCAGCTTGAGCGCACAGGATGGACCAGTTGGTGCGGTATCGTGCAACTGCTGATAGTGGAATGAGATCAGTGACCTTTCCGCGAGTGGGACTAGAGGAGTTCATTTTCACAGATCACCGGGGTATCCTTCCTGCAGCTGTGGCTTCAGCGGTTTAGGGCTAGGTGCTACTTTTAGTTGTTCTTCCTTGTCCTCCGTCCTTTGGGATTCTTGAGGTTTTCCAGCTTTTGGACTCCTAGCCGTGTGGACTCGCTTCGCGGAGTGTGCGTAGCGACTTGGGAGCTGGAGACGGTGTTGATGGATACTTACCTTTGGCTTTGGGAGTCCCCTTTTGAGCCGTGTTAGTTTCGAGGACGAAACTTTCTTTTAGTGGGGGAGGATGTGAGGACCCGAATCCCCACATAAGAGTTTAATGTCGGATTAGTGGCCTTTGGGAGTGTCTGTGCGCGTGTCGGGCCCAAGAAATGGATTTATAGTGCCATTTGGGATTTAGTTTGCATCACTGGAGGCCTGCGTGGTGTGTTGGTGGTGTTTGTGCGCAATTTGGACGCAGGTGATGGACTTCGGGCTTAAAAAGGGATCACGTGGGATATTGGAGGACCCGTCGAGTGCTTAGAAGTGGTTTCGCGCGACGCGGATGTCAAAATTGGACTCAGGGCGAAGTTTGGATAAAGGATCACCTCTCCGGATGCCTTAGGCAATTTTTAGAGTTGGAATTTGGAGAAACGAACATCGTTTTTGGATTCAGCGCGCGAAATCGTTGAGAATGGACTATTTACTTATTTTTTTCGGAGCCCGGATGACGCGCGCGTTTTTCGAGGTGCGGCACGGATCCCGAGGTGCGGCACCGATCCCGAGGCGGCGGCGGCTCGAGGCGCGCGGCGCGCTGCGCAATGCGCGCAGCCGGCGCGCGTTGGGAACGCGCGCCTTCCGCGCGGGACAACGCAGGGGCCACCACGTGGCGGGCCCCCATTGGCGCCCGCGCGGGCGTGGGGGGCGCGCGCCCGTGTGGCGCGAGTGGTGTCCCACGCCTGTGTGGCGCGGTGTCACGCGCGCCCGTGTGGCGCGCGGGCTGCCGCGCCTGCGTGGCGCGCGGGACGCGCGCCACGTGGCGCAGGGGGCGCCCGCTGGGCCTAGTGCGCGCGTCCCCTGTGTGGTGGACCGCCGGGTGGCGGGCCCCCATTGGGGGGGGCTCCGTGGGGTGGGTCCAATGGACCACCCCTCCCCCTCCACCTTCCTCTCTTCTTCTTTCTTCTCCACCCGAGCACCCCTCTCCTCTCTTTTTCATTTTCTTCTCTAACCGAGCACAAGGGGAGAGAGTGGGAGGAGGTTTCGTGAGGTGGAGCGGCACGTCGGCAACCTCGTGGAGCGCGCAAGGCGTTCCATTTAGCCTGATGGGCGGCGCGGCGCTGTCTAGGTAGGTCCCGCGTGTTGATTTTTGCGATGTTTTGGCACAGTTTTGGGGCGTTCTTTTGGACATTGGATTGACCCCTTGTTCTTATCTGTGTTAGGGACCGTATTTTTACTGCTCCGTTTTGCGTGCGGAACCCGAAGCCGTGCACCGTTTTGCGTGCGGACTTCGTTTTGCGTGCGGATTCCGGCACCGTGCTCCGTTTTGCGTGCGAACTCCGGCGCCATGCTCCGTTTTGCGTGCGGACACGGTTTTGCGTGCGGACTCCGGCACCGTGCTCCGTTTTGCGTGCGGACTCCGGCGGCATGCTCCGTTTTACATGCGAACTCTGGTGGAGGCAGGGAATCGCGTGGAGGCCAATTGCAAGTGTCGACAAGCAATTGGTGGCAAACCGAGGTGGGTTGGAATTTCTTCGAGATTTATGGAATGCCCTTTAAAGCTATTGTATGCATATTGATCATGTTTAGCTTACTATTTATATAGCTGGTAAATCTGATAGTTGCCTAGAAAACTTGAGAAAGATAATTATAGGCCCCAGATATTTTTAGCATGATCTAGGGATGACATGACACTAGACTACATGTTTAGTTGACATTAGATTGGCATCTGAACCGTATTAAAAATCGGCGGACCGATTTTAATGAAATTGAGACTCTAAAAATAGTTTTGGATATTTGTGAACTTCCAAAGGGTTTGAGTAGGTTCAGGATGCATGTATCCTCGTGCCAGGGGGCCGAGTGGATTTTTAGAGCTCTGTGTGACGAGCTTCTAGTGTCAGGTGAGTTGAGATCCCTGGTGGGATTATTCTAGATCATGGGGATATATATATTCTGATTTAGTAGTGGAGATGGTTCTCCGATTTGGTTTTGAGATGTTTGGCTCTGGCAGATTGAGTCGTGGAGGTTTCCCGACTTAGCCATGCGATGTGCATTATCAGATTGGGTCGTTGAGGGTTCTCCGACATAGCTTTGAGAGGGTTTGGCATTCCCTGATCCAGTCGTGGAGGGTTTCCCGACTGTGATGTGTTATCTGGTATTGGGTATCCGATCTGTTTGATCGAGGATCATAGCCTGCATGTGCCATTTATGAGACAGTTGAGACTGACTAGATACTAGAGCTCTGAGGGGACGCTCCCCTCGAGGACGCCCCACGCGGAGTGGGCAGGTGCGTAGTACGCCCCACACGCAGTGGGCAGGTGCGTCCATAGTAGTCAGCAGTACGCCCCATGCGGAGTGGGTAGGTGCGTAGTACGCCCCACAGAGAGTGGGCAGGTGCGTAGTACGCCCCACACGCAGTGGATAGGTGCGTAGGACGCCCCACGGGGAGTGGGCAGGTGCGTCCATTGTGGTCAGTAGAACGCCCCACGTGGAGTGGGCAGGTGCGTTCCTAGACGATAGGCGCGGGCTTGACTGTGCCAGCTTTGGACAGTCTTTGAGATTTGGGTTTTGAGCGCACCTTGGGTGCGAGTGTTGCATAGCTGGCTCTTAGATGGGCATTCCTTTGAGCATGATACTTGAGGCATTAGTAGTGAGGGAGTATGCATAGCAGGTTCATAGTAGAGATTTACATGGGCAGTATGTTGAGACATTTAGTTGTAGCTCTTTTCCTGCTTTTCCTTATCTATCTATCTATCTATCTGCATATCTATCTGTTTTACCTCCAGTAGACTTAGTGGGCATACCGTGGATATTGGGACGGTACCCACTGAGATCTGTCTTCTGCAGTAGATCTCACACCCGCTGCGGTGACAGGTTGAGGTAGCTGTTCCGGCTTGGTTCGCGCGGAGACAGCAGATCGAGGTGAGGACGTGGCCGATTAGTTCCTTACCAGCATTGAGAGTCAGAGGTAGATGTACCCGTTTTTATTTTATGACTCCACTTTTGTACTGGACATTCTGAGAGACTTGTGAGAATTGTATTATTTTTCATAGCTTATCAGACTTGTATTGAGGACTTTCATTTATCCAGATGTTCAGTTGATTTCTTTAGCTATTAGTTCTTTTTCCGCTCTGATACATGTTAGCTATAGATCTTTTGCAGGATAGACGCTTCGTCTGTGCGGCAGTTTCCGAACAGACGGCGGATCTGTTGGCGAGC
Source organism: Tillandsia leiboldiana (assembly GCA_029204045.2). Classification (NCBI taxonomy): domain Eukaryota; kingdom Viridiplantae; phylum Streptophyta; class Magnoliopsida; order Poales; family Bromeliaceae; genus Tillandsia; species Tillandsia leiboldiana. The sequence continues at coordinate 35,051,363 of CM055066.1, forward strand.
CCGGGTCGCAGTTTCGACCCCGGGGAGTGACATACGGTCCGGACTGTTCATGCGATTTCAGCAAACTCCACGTTCGGGGTCCGGACTGAAACATGGGTGTTCCGGACTGGATTTGCGCATGAACCAACCTACGTTCGGGGTCCGGACTGTAGTACCCTGATCCGGATCCTGAACTTATAACAGTCCAGTTTCTTGATTTTTAAGCAATTAAAAATCCATCCAAGTGTTTCTATACAATAAGAAGTATTCGGATCACCAAACTTATTTAGTTAAACGTACCTGATCCTTTTGAATTCTTCTTTCTTGAGATTGAGGTATATGATCCAACCATCTTCATCTTCAATCTTCAAGACTTAACTATTTCACGAAATACGCCAAAACAAAATCCTTAACAATCTCCCCCTTTGGCGGTTTCGTGACAAAACACAAATCCACTTAAGAAAATTCAAAAAAATATTTTTGTTGCTATCACCAAACAACAAAAATTTACAATAGAGATCCAAATAAAATAAATACATGAGATAAACTCCTAAAACAAACTCTAGACTTAGACTTTTGTACTCTCTGCAAAAGACATGATTCTTGACAAAAGAAATCGTTCGATACCTCAAGAATTTTAGCATTCAACACACTAAACAGAGAAATAGAGTTTATACTCACCATGACATTTACAAAATCAGATATGTATTAAGATACCAATCAGAGATAGACATATCTTCTAAGCATTAAAATCCAAATATCATAAGTATGTTAGTCAACAACAATTTGTTAGTAATATTACATGCCGAAATAGTTAGTCAAATAGTTAGTCGAGACATTCGATTATTCACAATACAAAACCAAAGTTGTTGTATACTTACCTCCAAGTTTTAGTCGTTCCATTGTCAAAACTAGTTCATAATTCTCTCCCCCTTTTTGTCACTAAACAAAGCCAAAATTACAAAAATAAAAGGGAGTTAAAAAGACTAAAAATAGTAAGAACTAGAACTAAAAACCTGCAAAACAACAAAAAACAAAAAATGTTAGAACAACAAAAGGAAGATCAATCTGAATCTTTAGAACTGCTGCAGCCAAGTTTTTGAAATTTTTTTGTAAGTATCTTGGCCATAGATAGCTGCTCCTTCTTTAAATCTCCGATGTCTGCCTTCATCGTGACGAATTCGTTAGACATTCGTTCTTGTTCGGAAGAAAGTCGTTGTTGCTCCCGGTAAATAGATGTAACAGAGGCATCATCCTCTGAAGTTGAAGCTGCTGCTGGTTGTGCTGAAGTTGTTGCTGTTGTTGCTGCTGGTCTTTTTCTGCGAGGAGGTGTTGGAGGCTCATCTTGTCTTGTGGAGAGAGACTTCACAATAGTTGTATCATTAATTGTTCCCAAACTGTGCATGTAAGAGCTTGCACTAGTGTCGATCTTGAACTTGCGAAGAATGCGCATTATGATCATTGGGAATGGAAGTCGCTCAGTAGGATGTGCATTCTCCACATATCGCGCCATCCTTGACCAAATAAGATATGGAATGTTGAAGTTGGATCCCAAAGCCGCTGTGGGGTTTCCAAGAAGATAAAGAAACAAAATTCTATCCCATCTCAGAACTTTAGTTTGCATGTTCGGTAGGATGTTGTAGCAAACAATAAAGTTCAAGAAGCGATACTCCGGTCGAAGTTCTTTTGAAAAGATTGAATTTCCCGTCGACTGAGTATCAGGAAGACAAATCCCATTGACAACCACTCTCCAGGTTGTATTGGTAAAAACATGACCCTTTAGATAATGAGCTCCATCAACCCGGGCCTTCATCCCTAACACCTCTCCAATCAACTGAGGTGTGACCTTAATCTTAACATTGCGGACAGATGTTTGAAATTCTCTTGGCCCGTCTTCAAGATCTACCAATCTAGATCCATTTTGGTAGAACATCCTGACAAGGTGAAGACAGTAACCTGTAGATTCTGGGAAGTTGTAAATCGGTGCAAGTCCCGCTTGTTCAAAAAGTGTTCCAAAAAATGCAGAGCGCTCCTTTAGAGCTTTGACATTCACATGTCGCTCGCCAATGCATTCTCTTTTTTCAAAGTCTTTAATCCTCTTAGAGCTTACAAACTATTGTGGAGGAGGCTTGCTTGCAAGTGGCTCTTCGATTGATATTCCTCGAGCACTCCCTCTTTTGCGTGCAACGCTCTTTTTCTTCATTTTAGCAGGTGATGGTTCCATTGGGGCTTTTCCCTTTTCTGCTGCGGTCGGCGGTGTCTTTGCCTTCGAAGTTGCTGCAGGGGCTTTCCCCTTTGAAGCAGTAGGTGCAGCGCCTTCTACCAAAAGCTCATCCCAATCAATAGAATCCGTTTCGGATCCTGAATCTGAACTGTCTTGAGTTCTCTTAGCCCTCTTGGATTTGTTCGTTGCTCGTGTGTGCACCATGGCAACCAGAAGCACAATGATCCATGTAAACACCATTGTTGCTAGTGTTTAAGAAAGTGAAAAACCTGCGAGCAAAAACTCAAGAACACGAAAAAATTATTTATTTTAAAAAATTTGAAAAATTATACCCAAACAATCATTAACGTGTAGAGAGACTAGGAATCAAGTTAGTTTTGCAAAAAGAATTTTAAAAATAGATCAATTCCATGATTTTCAAAAATTCTCATTATATGCCCTAAAACCAAATTTTCAGAAATTGAAGTCTAAAAATCCGTTAATCAAGAGAATACCTAGAATATAAGCAAAACTAATCTACTCAGAGTTCTTATTTCAAAAGAAATTTGACCAAAAACCATCTAGAATTGAATTCCACCCATGATTTTCACTCACATTTTGAACACCAATGTAAATACAGTGAAAAAATTAAATTTTGATCAAAGAAACTTACTTGAATCCGAAGAACTCGAGTTAGAAAGGCTCCAAATTAGTTATTTTCTAGTGAAAGAAACTCTTGAGACTTGGAAACAAAAGTTTGTTGTAAAAAGAAATCAAAACCCTTTCATTTCTTATAAAACTCTAGCCGCGGTCCGGAACGGTTTATGAATCTAGTCCGGATCGGCTACCCGCAGAGATTATCTGCGTTCGGGATCCGGAACAGGAATTCCAGTCCGGATCGGCTCCAAATTTTTCTTCAGAAAAATTTAGAAAAATTCCAGAAAATCCAGAAAAAGTATGTAAGCACTTTTGCATGTCAACTTTAAACAAAATTATCATTTCATATCAAAAGAAATAGACTATGTTTAATCTATCAATAATATCCAAGTAGTGGAACGAAAATTTATAAAAATTAAATCCCTTAAAGTTGAACAAGTTCAAAGACATCCATCACGATCTTATGAGTAATGCGTTTATCAAATCATTAATATGGTAAAGAAAATGAAACACCAAGATCGATAGATGTTTGAAATCCCAAATAAGTTAGATAAAATATCTAGTCAGTTTATTGTAAGGAGTGGCTCTTTGAGTATCTTTCAATAAAATCCCCACCTTATACTAACCTTGGAATTTGACAGAGTCAAGTATTCCAAAAAGCATTTTATCTATTCAACACGAGAAACCATACTTGGTATACATGTGGTAGCTGCACACAGTACTCGGACGACCGAGGTGGTAGCTCTTTCCTCCATGTGGTGGTAGTTTCACACTCCTCATTGGGATGTAACTCTTTCCACATCTTTTGAGCATAAACATTTTAATAAACTCCCCCTCAATTGGCTATTAATTATTTAAGATATAAGGTATTCAACCAAAAAATGATCTCGAGTTCATACTTAACTCAATTTTCAAATATGATAAAGACTATACCAAGAGATCACATGAGAGAGAAATTGACTTTGATCAATTAAAGATGACTTAATTGACATAAATGATCATTGCATCAAATGAATTATTATGATATCTAAAGCATAATAAATTTCTAAATATATGAAAGGATGCAATTAAAGTCAATTAAACTAATGCTCAATTAATGTTCTATGTACAAACATAGATAAGGAACAAAAACACAAAAACAAAACCTAACCTAAGCAATGGTTTCAAAAAGAGTTATTTCAAAGAAAGCATTCCTATTGCTTTACACAAATGAATAAACCGTTTTTGATCCAAAGGTTTTGTCAAAATATCAGCTAATTGATCTTCAGTTGAAATATAAGAAATTTGAAGAATACTTGATTCAACTAGCTCTCTTAGAAAATGATATCTAAGTTCAATGTGTTTTGTTCTAGAGTGCAACACAGGATTTTTAGAAATATTTATAGCACTAGTGTTGTCACAGAGAATAGTTACCGAAGTTGCTGAAATTTGGAAGTCGCTCAACACACTTTTCATCCAAATGAGTTGGGTTGAACAACTACCCGCTGAAATATATTCCGCTTCGGCAGTCGAGAGTGCAATGCAGTTTTGCTTTTTACTATGCCATGCAACAAGGCAATGGCCAAGATAAAAACATGCACCACTCGTACTTTTCCGATCATCCACCGATCCTGCGCAATCGGCATCTGAATATCCTATTATGTCAAGAGTTGTTCCCATAGGATACCAAATTCCGAAATTCACGGTTCCTTTGACGTACCGGATGATCCTTTTCACCGCTTTCAGGTGAACCTCCTTTGGTGCTGACCGATATCTCGTGCAGATCCCAACACTAAAGGATATATCCGGGCGACTAGCCGTGAGGTAGAGTAGACTTCCAATCATGCTGCGATAAAGCTTCTCGTCTACACTTTCACTAAGAGATTCACTTCCTAATCCCTTGTTGCTAGTTCCCATCGGAGTCGGAAAGTCTTTAGAATTTTCTAATCCAAACTTCTTGACCAACTCCTTTGCATACTTGGATTGGCACAAATGGATGCCTTCCTCATTTTGTTTCACTTGCAATCCAAGAAAGTATGTTAGTTCGCCCATCATAGACATCTCAAATTCGCTTTCCATGGTTTCAGCGAATTTAGAAGCATCATTGTCTCTTGTTGCACCAAATACAATGTCATCGACATAGATTTGTGCCACAATGAAGTTATCCTGATAATGCTTCACAAAGAGAGTCCGATCTGCTCCCCCTCGAGTATAGCCCTTTTCCAAAAGGTGCTTTGTCAACCTTTCGTACCACGCACGCGGTGCTTGTTTTAGACCGTAAAGAGCTTTTTTCAAACGAAAAACATGGTTGGTCTACAAAACCTTTCGTGTAAGGTACCGGATTTTCGGCACGTAAATAAATATAAATAAAGATGATATGAAATACTAGTGTTATGAAAGTTAGGGAAGTAAAGAACATTTGGACGCGAGTTGGGCCCAAATTGGGTTAAAATAGAGAGATCTGAAATTTTATTGGAGAAAGGGGGCCCAGATTTTTAGTGGAAAATTCACAGCGTCGAAAAATTTCGAGAAAATTACGGGAGCCCCGTAAATATGTTTTAACACCACAGAAAAAGTTTCGCGTTGATCGGATGCCTGATAGTGAGAACGGGCTCCGCCAACAGTGTCGAAAAATTCTGAGAAAATTTGGGGAGCTTCGTAATTATGTTTTAAGGCCACAGTAAAAATTTCGGGGTGATAGGATATCCGGATTGCGAGAACGGGGTCCGCCAGTGATTCTAGATACAGCGAGGCTTTTGGTGGCCCAGAAATGGCCCAAACTGAAAATTTAAAATTTTTTATGATAAATTAAGCTGAAACAAAGTCGCCCGTCAAATTTGGACGGAAACGGACAAAAAATGGACAGAAAACGAGACAAAAACAGATTTTTCCAAAGTGTCGGCGTGCGGATCGAGGCACGCATGCGTGCTGCGCAAGGCGCGCAGTAGGCCCGCGTGGGCGCGTGGCGCAGGAGGGGCGGCTTGGGGGGAAATTCGAATTTCGAATTTTTCGCCATGTGGCGGTTTTCCATTGGAGGGGTTCCGTGGACCGGGTTCATGGAACCCCTTCTTCTCTTCTCCTTATTTTTTTCCTCCTCCCGCGCATACCTTCTCTTCCTCCATTTCTTCTCTACCTGAACACGAGAGAGAGAGAGAGAGAGAGAGAGAGAGAGAGAGAGAGGAGAGGGAATTTCGGGGGGTGAAACAGCACTTCGACGATCTCGTGGAGCGCGCAAAGTGCTCCAAAAAGTCAGATGGACTACACGACGCTGTCGAGGTAGGCCGTTCGTCATTTTTGTGGTATTTTTGGCACAGTTTGTAGGGTTCCTTTTGGACATTAAATTTGACACCGTGCCGTTTTGCGTGTTAGGGACCGAGTTCTACTGTACCGTTGCTGCACGGACTGTCGCGCGTATTTTTGGCGCGTCTCGTTTTGCGTGCAAGTTGTAGAAAAATACATCATTTTGCGTGCAACTTTACAGTTAAGCGTGCACCGTTTTGCGTGCAGATCGTTTCATCGCGCACCGTTTTGCGTGCAGTCTCTAATATTATACATTGTTTTTCGTGCAGGAATAGAAAAATGTGCACCATTTTGCGTGCAACTTTACAGTTAAGCGTGCATCGTTTTGCGTGCAGATCGTTTTATCGCACACCGTTTTGCGTGCAGTCTCTAATATTATACATCATTTTTCGTGCAGGGATAAAAAAATGTGCACCGTTTTGCGTGCAACCCTACAGTGAGGCGTGCACCGTTTTGTGTGCAGATTTGAGGTACGTGCATCGTTTTGCGTGCCGACCCTAATATTATGCATCGTTTTTCGTGCAGGGTTTGAAAAGACGTGCACCGTTTTACGTGCAACCTTAAGAGAAGCATGCTCCGTTTTGCGTGCAAACCCGAGGTACGTGCACCATTTTGCGTGAAGGTTGAGTTGACGCACATCGTTTTGCGTGCCGACTGAAGTGGCGCGCACCGTTTTGCGTGTGGGTTTTACTGACGTGCACCGTTTTGCGTGCAGGTTTGGTGGACGTGCACCGTTTTGCGTGCAAGCTCGAGGAGACAAGTGGAATCGCGCTAAGACCAATTGCAAGTGTCTACAAGCAATTGGGTACACTACAAGGTGGGGGATTCTGCCGAAATTGGGTGACCTCTCCCCTTGCTCCTTTGCTTTTTGATCTAGAAGCATGATAGTAGCCTGTTAGAGGCGTTAGGTAATTATGATTAAGATTGCATGTTTAGAGAAATACAGATGAAAAGTGCAACTGTTAGTTGCCAAAGACAGATGATATATGTGCATGTGTAGAGAAATTTAGAGGAAAAGTGATATTTATGATTTATCCAAATAGGGGATAAACTAGTATGTGTACATGGACACAGATGGAAAATGCAACTGTTGGTTGCCAAAAATGAGATAATTAATCTGCATGTGTAAAAAGAATTAGGGGAAAAATGCAATTCTTGACTTATCTAAATTGCTGATAATTGCATGCATAGATGATAAATATTATTTTTATGATGGATATGAAAATAATTGCATGCGTAGAAATGAATAATTATGTGATGACTGTGATCATGTTAGGGTACAACCCTAGGAATCATGTGACATAAGGGAACAGAACTTGTTGGTAGTAAGACTAGGAGAAAATCTAGTTTAGGGGTTTGACGAGTGGCATTAACTTAGGAGTTATCCTAGGAGGGACGAGTGGCATGGTCTTAGGTGATAACCTAAGGACACTGGATAGAGTGATCAATATAGAGTCAGGGAACTCTAGGACATATGTGACATGGAACTTAGGTAAAGGAAACCTAAGGAGAGTTAGTGATCAACATAGAGTCAGGGAACTCTAGGACATATGTGACATGGAACTTAGGTAAAGGAAACCTAAGGAGAGTTAGTGATCAACATAGTGTCAGGGAACTCTAGGACCTATGTGACATGGAACTTAGGTAAAGGGAACCTAAGGTGAGCTAGATGAGTTTAAACTCACAGACATGAAAATAGAGTTAAGTTAACTCTAGGATCCCACAAGGAATCAGAGAAAGGGGAATTAGATCAAGTGTGATGACACGAAAAGGGAAAATGAGAAATAGACCAGGTGTGGAGATATGAAAGGGGACAGGAAATTAGAGTCAGCGTAACTCTAAATTATAAGTGGAACAGCAAAAATAGAGTTAAGTTAACTCTAGGATTCAGTGAGGAATCAGGAAAGTGGGATAAGATCCCAAGGTTAAAGAAGTGAACAAATACAACCCTAGAAAGTCATAGGGTGTCTGGGCAATTGGACAATAACTTTAACTTCAATTTGAGTTAAGTAAATGAAAGTGAAATGATATGAGTCTAGGAGACTCTTAGTTATCCTTATGGCGAGACCTAGGATAAGAGATAAATTGTTGTAAAAAGGCAAAGTTAAAAGCAAGCTAAAAGTGGCTAAAAAGCGTAAAGAGAATGTAAATGGCGCCTTCGAATTTGAGACTCGTCAAGTGGAGCAGAACTCCCTGGGCAGTGACCCGTCGGACGAGGTACTTTCGAAGGGCTAAAAGTGAAAGCAAGGAGCTAAATGCTCAAATAAAAGAGAAAGTGATTTGCCAGCGGCAAAAAGGGAGCTATAGGCTCGAATAAGAAAGGAAAGCAAGTGTTCAAAGGCAAAGAGGCTAAGAACTAAAGTAAAAAGAAAATAAAGAAAATATAAAGATAAAACGGGTGGACCTACGGTGAAACCAGCCCATGTTGGAGGTACGGGCAGTATCCCTCTCCCGGGTAGAGACCCGTTCGGGACGTTTCTTCCGTAGGACGGGGTAACACTTGCGGGTGTTATCGGCAACCTTAGAAATCTTATCTATGGTAGCAGGACTACCGGGCTGGGGCCCGTTGGATAAGAAATTTCTGAGGGTTAACTTGAACTAAAGCACCAGAATGTAAAGAATAAAGAAAAATAGAGTGGCCAAGGTGGCCGGGTTAGTTGGACCCTGTATACAGCGGCATAGTGGCCGAGTTGGTGCTTAGCAGCCTAGTGTGGCTAGACAGAGTAGTGCTGAGTCGATGAGTATACACAGATAGTGTAGTGACCTATTATATTGTAGCCTAGTATGGCTAGACAGTGTAGTGCTGGGTTGATGAGTATATACAGACAGTGATGCATTATTTTGTATAGCTGCATTTGATATCGAGGATTTTAGTTCCTAGCACTATTATTATTGCTTCCATTGGACCAAGTGGTGTAGGACACTTTTTCTCGGTGGTTGAACCCACTGGAAACTCTGTCGTAGTTCTCACACCCCTTGGGTGACCTCCCCACAGGTTCGGGTATGGATACAGCGGACGAGACGGTTCAGATGCAGACGGCGAGGCATACGAAAGGGGCAAGGGCCCAGCAGCATAGAGACCTAGAGGGTCTAGCAGAGGTATCCCTTTTGTATACTTCTTGAGTGAACTATGTATGGCGAGAAAATTATGTAAAGGAAATTGTAATAATTTTATTTGCAAGTTCAGAGATGTAAGTGTAATAATTTAAGTCATAGTTCACTCTAGTATACTTTCATTTCCGCTTTAGTTGTTGCAAAAATTTAAATTGTAGTGATTTTTAGTACTCTGATATTGAGCTTCCGCATACACTTGTTGTGTTATTATGGATGTTACCGTTCCTTTCGGGTAGGAAAAGGTCTTACCCGATTGGCGGGTCTGTTAGCGTGCCCGAACCGTACAAATTGGCGGACTCGGGGCGTGACATTTCGGTTGAGCCACATAAACTTCCTCGTTCAAAAACCTATTTAAAAAACGCGCTCTTAACGTCCATTTGAAAGAGTTTGATTTTAAAATGACAAGCAATTGCGAACAAAATACGAATCGACTCGAGTCGAGCTACTGGGGCGAACGTCTCATCAAAGTCTATTCCTTCAATTTGAGAATAGCCCTGAGTAACTAGATGTGCTTTGTTCCTGATGATGGTACCATCCTTGTCACGCCCCGGGGTCGAAACTGCGACCCGGGCTTGCCAACAGATCCGCCACCTATGCGGAACCCCGCATAAGCGAAGCGTCCAACCTGCAAAGTATCATCTAATAACTAAATAGATATCAGAGCTGAAGAAAAACTGCTGTAATAAAAATCCGAATCACTGTACAACAGAAAAGTAGGGGTACAATATCCATCTCCCATAAATGATGATACAATAATCCGTTCCACCAAAACTGTAATACAAGTAAAAGCCACCTATACAACATCTATAAATCCGAAAAGGGAGATAACTGAAATAATAAAATACAACTGTGTACAGCGAAACCCACAATCCGGATTGGTACATCTATCCCACTGTAGAACTCAACTCTGGTAGGGATCTATCTCGCAACTCCCTCGCCTCGAACCGTCAACCGAGAGATCCGCAACTCCCGCAGCAGACACTGCAAAACAAAGGGAGGAAACGGGAAAAACAACAATGGGTGTGAGAACCACTAGTAAAACCAGTAGCCTCCCCCTGTGGGTAAAGCCTCAAACCCCGACGTACCCACAAGGTCCACCAGAGGCAAAAGAAAAAAAAGAGTGGTAAGCAATAGAGACTGCTGGAAAAAGGAAACTACCACTACTATGCCTCTAAAATACCTAGCTAAAAGAATAGCTAAAAGTATGCATCAGAATATAAATGCCAGCCTGAATAAACCCAATCTATACACCAGTAAAAACTGGTACTGCCTGCCGCCGCCCTCATCATCGGGCAATAACCGCGCCGATGTGATAGCAAAAACTGTTAATAACTGTCTGGCCCCAGCCTCCGGAGGGGATCTCGAGGGGAGCGACCCACACGAGGAAAGCATCACCGGGCAATAACCGCGCCGGTGTGATAAAAGCATCACCGGGCAATAACCGCGCCGGTGTGATAAGTAACCAAAGCAGGACTGGATCATGACTCTGATCAAAGTGGGAAAAATCCATCCACTAACGAAATCTGATACCCAATCTGATGCATAAGTAAACATACGGTCAACCGCCCAATATCCGCGGTTGCCGCAATACCCACTGTCAACAAGTCAGCCTGTCCTAGATCCCAAGAATCTGACTACACTATCCCAAAAACCCCCTGCTCGCGCACGAGCTACAAATACCCGGAGCCTAGTATGAAAGGAGAAAAGCAAGAAACATGGTTTTTCCTAAGTCAAGTCCAACATGATAGTGTAGCAGAAAAAGGTGGCATATCTAAATGACCAGACAAGCATGCAAATGCCCAAGATGATATAAAGAAAACAGGTGTCGATGTTCTTACATTTATTTGAGCATGCTATTCCAAAATATCGATGATTGCATAAGAATATTAAGTACAACATAGCCTATGCCTTCCTATACCACATACACGATGCTCACAGGTATAAATTGGCCTTTTCTTTCTGACATGATATGCTTTGATCTCAACCAAGCCTGCAATTTTATCCACGATGCGCAATCAACATTCTAACCCAAGTGTCACTCATAATCAACATCACATAAGGTAATACAACGCTTGTCAAACCTCGCATTCATACATGAATATTATTAGGATCATTTAACATTACTTAATCATAGACATTCAATCATGTATCCCCAATGAATAGTCTAAGGCCCCACAACCTTTATTGATCTCACATAGGATGAACATAGGATCTACCAACAACATCCAATCTTATTTGGAGGAATTAGGAGTCGTGAACAAAGCTTAGTCTCATAAGGAATAGGCCTCAACTCACAATGATATCCATCTTATCATGAAAGATTTAGAAATCAAAAGCATAGGTCATTCTCACATCAACTAGATCAATAACCAACCTCGACACCCATTTTCACATAAGCTAGATCAAAGATCAATCAGCTAATTATTCTCACATGGATATGTTATGAATCAACATCTATGCCCAACATCACACATTGTAGGTTAAGGATCAACAAAACCAACTACTCTCATATAAGCCATTCTCAAATAAATCAACCAAGTCCTTCTCACATAACCCCATCAAGTCCTCACATAAATCAATCAACCATTCACATATAACTATCACCATCATTCTCACATAGAATAGGTTTAAGGATGATCACTTAATATCAACTTCATATGAGATAATATAATTTCAACCAACTAATCATTTACTCATGCATAAGCTAAGGATCAAATAACTTAATCTAAACATGGATATTCAATCATATTATACCGAGGAGAAGAGAACAACAATCAACTATGCCATGAGGGAAACCAATAGCCCGAGTGGGTAAATCGTCGTTTTCGGCAAAGCACAACCACCCACCTGAAACTTGATGATCCACTACCCGCTGTAGCTGAAATTGGCGTGAGTATTCCTTATCCTCCCAGAAGTCCGATGCCACGAAAATCATCCAAATCCGCCTCACGGATTGGGCACAATCACTAAAACAATGCACACATCGCAATCAAATTCCAGAATTTCAGCAATTGAAATTAAGTTTAAGAAGATGTAAGTGCAGCCCCAAATACCTCAAGATGAAGTTCCAAGCAGTAAATCAAAGATATCCTCTTTCATACAAACATCTTCAAGTCCTCAAAAATCTACCATTAATTTCCCTTAACATTCAAATGAAGCAAAAATCACAATGCAGTCCAAAACTGCTAACATAAACTTGCTAGCATTTCCAAGCTAAATCAGGGGCTTTTTCAAAGGGATTCATCTGCATATCACAAAAGAGAATTTGCTCACCTTGAAGTTATAAAGTAGTCCCAACTTGAATTTCTGAAAAAGACCTTGTATCCACAAAGTTATCTGCATTCCAAGGTGCATTGCTCAAATCAAAACTAAAACAGGGACTGCAGTAATCCATATAATAGCACTTGGAAAGATCATTAAAGTTACCTAATTAAACGTGCTCCAAATCCTGCAAGAGAGGTACCATTGGATTCCTTGTTGAGAGTAGATACAAAGTGAGCTAAAGAACTCCTATTTTAATGCTCGGATGAAGGAGAAAACCCATAAACACTTTGAACTATCCACCAAGTTCCATCTGTACCTGACTGTAGCAAGGTGCTCCAAAGATCATGCATAAACCCTAATAAAAACTCAGATATGGGGAAAATGATACATACCAATATTGTAGATCTTTGAGTCCTGGAAATTGCCCCGCAAAAATCATCCAAATATTCCCATCCTACTGCCCAAAATGGCTAAAACACTGAGGACTGTTCAGGATTCCAGACTGAAATGAAGGGTTCCAAAGATGGCCTTAAAACTCTGTAAAAACATGAGATCTGAGGGGAGAGTTGAATACAAAAATTGTAGACTTACCTCTTGTGAAAACGTAGAATCAAAAATGAGCTCAAAATTCCAAGAAATGAGTCCTGAGGAATTTTCGCACTGAAACGCGACGGGAAGGTCCACCAACAGCAACAATGGTGATGCTTGCCTCATGGAGAAGATGATGGTGATGAAGCCTCAATAATCCATCTCTTTGCTGATGAAGATGAAGTAGGGTTACTGGTGCAACTCTGCCTGAATTCCCCCAAAAAACCAAGGTCCAAGGAGGAAGAAGGAGGAGGAAGAAGAAGAAGAAAGGAAGAAGAAGGAGGAGAAAACACAATTAATCCCCTCCCCCCTCTCCCCCGCAGCAACAGGACGGGCCCGGCCCGCTCGGCCAGGCGGGCCGGACACGTGGCGGCCATCCGGGCCGCCACGTCGCCCGGGACAAGCCTCCCGGATCAAGCCACGCGGCTTGATCCGGGTTGCCGCGGCGCCACCAATGGGTGCGCGCCGCGTGTCCCCACGAGCGGGGAGCGCACAGCGCGCCCACGTGCGCGCGGCGGCGGGCCCAACCACGGCCCGCCACGCGTCCTCCCGCAATGCCCGCTGGACCGCGACTCCAACACCGGCCCAATGGGGTGCCGACACGTGGCACCCCGGTCCACGACCTTCCCCTGCGCCCGAAAAACCCCCCCGAACTTCCGGTTGCCCGTTTTCGCTCATTCGGACTCAGAAAAAAAACATGTAAATAGCCGATTTTCATCGTTTTTCCGCACTAAATCCAAATACGAAGTCCGCTTTTCAAGATTCAATTTCTAATTTTCGGCAAAATTCCACATTAGGCAATCTTGATCCATTTTTCGCACTGAGTCCGTTTCTTGGGTCCGATTTGCGCGCAATCAACACCATCCACAAAAATAGGCCTCCACAAGCTGTCGATCACACTGTAATGACCACGAAGTTCCGGGTCTTCACAATCCTCATTTTTTTTGTTCTTGAAAATCCATTTAGTACCAATCACGTTGTGTTGCTTCGGTGGCTTCGTTAGTTCCCAGACTTTGTTTCTTTCGAAGTGATGGAGCTCTTCCTGCATCGCTTCAATCCAATAGTCATCCTGAAGAGCTTCATCGACGTTCTTTGGTTCCATCATGGAGATGTAACATTCGACTCCACAAACCAACTGTCTCCGAGTCCTGACTCCTTCTTGTGGGTCTCCAATAATGTTCGATTCCGGATGATCCTTGGAGATCCGTAGCGTTTGAGGTAACGGAGTACTCGGAGGTACATGTGATGATTCCTGCACATCAGATAAACTAGAAGAACCATTAGATGCATCAACTTTATCGAAAGAATTATTATGAGAAGATGCAATTACAGGAGTATCATCATCTAGAGACATATCAAATGTAGATTTATAAGATGCAAAATGAAAAACTTCATCTACTTTAACATTAATAGATTCTACCATCATTTTAGATTCCAGGTTAAATACCCGATATGCTCTACTCTTTGTAGAATAACCCATGAAGATCCCTTCGTCACTTCGAGAGTCGAATTTACCAAGATTTTCGCGATCATGCAAAATATAACAACGGCTCCCAAAGATACGAAAATATTTGATATTCGGTTTTCTACAAAACCATAGCTCATATGGTGTATTTAAAGTTTCCGGGCGCAAATACACTCGATTAATTACATAGACGGCGGTGTTCACAGCTTCAGCCCAAAAATGTAATGGGAGTTTCTGGCTATGAAGCATCACACGCGCCATCTCTTGAACAACCCTGTTTTTGCGCTCGACTACACCATTTTGCTGAGGTGTATAGGGTGCTGAGAATTCATGTTTTATGCCGTTGGAAGTGCAAAAATCAATGAATATAGAATTAATGAATTCTCCACCTCTATCACTTCAAACACGAACGATCTTTTCATTTCTTTCAATCATAATACGATGACAAACCTCATGAAAAGAGTCGAAAGTATCCGCTTTCTCTTTTAAAAATGTTACCCATGAATATCTAGAGAAATCATCAACCAAAAGAAAAATATATCATTTACCTCCCAAAGATGGTTGACGAGTCGGCCCCATTAAGTCCATATGCAGTAATTGTAAGGGCCGTTTGGTACCAACGTGGTTCAAAGACGAAGGAAGAATTCACCTTTGCGTACCCAAACCTTTTGAGTTTTGGAGTACGTCGGCAATGATTGTGAAGTTATTACCTTTGGTGAAAGCGTCTTGATTGATTTATCGCTTTTCCTTGACGTCGTCGTCTTGTTTGATGTACTACCAATGTTCTTTTCTTTTGAAAAATCCTTCTTTGATTTTCGGGGAGTGAACTCATTGGTAGTAGTTGCAAGAGGTGCTTGATGTGATCTTTTCACTCCAATCTTGCAATTTCTTCGTATGTGCCCTGAAAAACCACAACGAAAACATACCTTTGTACTTGACGAACCCGAAGTAGGTGAGGTAAGGTTGTTGTCGTTGATTGCAATGAATTCCGTCGTCGAAGGAGGAGATACCGACTGGGGCACAAAAACTGTCCTAACCGAACTAGGACTGTCTCCAGTTCGATTGTATCCAAGGCCGAAACGGTTTGTTTGACCAAGACCAAGCATCTTATCCAACTTGCTCCTTCCCGAAGAAAATCGCATCAAATCATCTTTAAGTTGGAAAATGGTCTTCGTCATCTCCATCTTTTCCTGTCGAGCCTCGGAGTAGAGCTTCAAGAAGTAACCAGCTTTATCAACCATTTTTACATGTTCATTCTCGAAATGCTCGTTTTTCTCTTGAAGTGAAACATTTACTTTGATCAAGTTATCCCTTTACACTTCAAGACCGTTTGAGAGAGAAGTTGCCCTTTTTACTTCTTCTTCGAGATCCTGCAATCTCCCTCTCAAACCCTTGTTTTGCTTTGCCAGTTTCTTTGAATCCTTTAAAAGTTTATGGTGTTGGGTTATATGTAATACGGATCTAAATAGGGGAAAAAACACCTAGAGGGGGGTGAATAGGTGTAAACGTATAAACACTCAAAAAATCGTTGCGATAAAACCCAATGCGGAAATAAAAATAATACGCAAGATTTTTACGTGGAAAACTCCATCACCGGAGTAAAAAACCACGGAACCGATAACACGGCAGAAATCCACTAGAATTAAAACACGTACAAGGTGATTTACCGTACACACTTACGACTCAACCTTTTCCATACGCTCCTAGAGGATCTTCTCCGCTCGCTCCGCGACGCTTCACGAATCCACGATCTGCGCCCAACGCCGAATCCACGGCGTCCAACGTCGAATCCACGACGTCCGACCGAATCCACGGTCTTCACCCAATAGCACCCTTCGAATCCACGAACGTGCCTCGCTCCGAATCCACGAGAGCGGTTGAACCTTGAATCCACAAGGACACGCGAATCCACGCGCCGATTTTTGGGGTAAATCGTTGTTTTGGGTGGTGATGATCCGCCGAATACTTAGATCAAAGATAGATCGGAAATACCATCTAAGTATTCATTAGTTTGATTCAACTCGAGATGTGAGTATGAAAACCTAGAATCAAACTAATCAATATAGATGAAGAAACATAGAGTATTCTCTAATGATTTCCTTTCTTCTCTATATGTGGATCTATAGCCGTAAAAGATGATATATGAAAATGACGGCTATTTCGATTCACAGTGGATTCACCCTAGAAAAAGAGTCATAGGGTCTATTTATAGGTTAGAAACCCTAGGAAGGAGATAAGAATCAAAAACCTAACATTTCTGGAAATTTTACGGACGGCGATCCGGATCGGACTAGCTAGGATCCGGATCGTCGTAACGAGTCAGCCAGTTCCAGAAAAACGAAGGTTCGGGATCCGGATCGAAGTGCATGATCCGGATCGTTCATACAGTTTACCAAACATCAACGTTCGGGATCCGGATTGCGAAGTATGATCCGGATCGTTCAAGGAAAATGGTAAACTCACTGTTCGGGATCCGGATCAAGAGACTACGATCCGGATTGAACTGGTGTATGAACGAACCACCTTCGGGATCCGGATCGAACAACCTGATCCGGATCCTGAACATGTCCCAAGTCCAGTTTTTGATTTTTATGCAATGAAAGATTCTTCCAAGTGTTTCTACACTACAAGAAGTATTCGGATCACACAAAATCTTTAGTTAAACATACCTGATCCTTTTGAATTCTTCTTTCTTGAGATTGAGTTAAATGATCCAACTTTCTTCGCCTTCAATCTTCAAGACTTGAGACTTTCACGAAACTACGCCAACTCAAATTCCGTAACAATCTCCCCCTTTGGCGGTTTCGTGACAAAACATAGATCCACTAAAGAAAATTCAAAAAGATATTTTTGTTGCTATCACCATACAACAAAAATTTACAATGGAGATCCAAAAAATTTAAAAATATGAGATAAACTCCTAAAACAGACTCTAGACTTAGACATCTGTACTCTCTGCACAAAGAAATCATTCTTGACAAAAAGAGATCGTTAGATACCTCAAGAATATTTAGCATACAAAACCTAGTACAGAGATAGAGTTTATCTAATCATCATGACATTTGAGAATTCAGATATGTAAGAGAATCATAGTCAAAAACCAACATATCTTCTATGCAACTAAAAACCAAATGTCACACAATGTTAGTCCAACATCAACTTGTTAGTTATATTACATGCCCAAATAGTTAGTCGAATAGTTAGTCGAGACATGCAAACAATCACAAGATGAAAACCAAAAGTTGAAGTTGAGATCATACTTACCTTGATGTATATAAAATCTTCATCATCAAGATTTTCACAATCATTGTTCAAGTTCCCTTACCTTGATGTTCATTCACATCATCATTGTACCTTGATATTTCATCATTCAATTTCATCATTCATTGTTCAAAGTTCTCTCTAACTCTCTCCCCCTTTTTGTCACAAAACAAAGCCAAAATGTAGTTAAGACTACGAAATGTTAGGAGAGTGAAGAGTTCCAATAAAACGTAAAACCTGAGAACTAAGCTAAAAGTAAGTATAAAACTAAATCCTAAAATCAAAATCCTGCACAAAAAGAAAAAAGAAAAAAATGAGTCAAAAGTAATCAGTTGTCAGAATCTGAGTCTTCAGAGCTTGTGCAACCCATCTTAGAGAGTATCTTTCGCATCCGCTTGTCCATTGAATTGATCTTCTTTGTTATTGTAATGTGAGCTGCCGTGGTAATCTCAAGCTCATTGGTAATTCTTTGTTGTTCCTTCAAAACTTGTTCTTGCTTAACAGATAGTCGCTGTTGTTCCTTGATAATCGATGTTATTGATGCTTCATCATCTGTCCCGGGTACTTGTCGAGATGGTGATGCGGCAGTGCTTGTACTGTGCTTCGTTCCAGATGCAGGAACTGGAGTGACATGCGGCAACTTATGGAGGGATTTGACAATGGTAGACTCATCTTTCATGCTCAGACATTGATGATAAGTTGTTGAAGAAATGTCAACCTGAAATTTCTTTAAAATCCTCATTATAATCAGGGGAAATGGAATTCTCTCAGTGGGATGAGGATGCTCAACATATCGCGCCATTCTATTCCAGATAATGTACAGAATGTTGATATTCAATGCTGTTGCCTCTGATGGATGTCCTATGAGATACAAAAACAACAACCGGTCCCATCTCACAACCTTTGTCTGCATATTTGGAAGTATATTGTAACATGTGATGAAGTTTAAGAAGCGATATTCAAGACGAAGTTCTTTAGACCGAACAGATTTTTCGGTTGATTGTGTTCCCTCGAGACAAATTCCCTCTATAACTTTTCGCCATAATGTGTTTGTCAAATTTACCCCCTTCAAGTAGTGAACTCCTTTCTTGCTGGCTTCCATTCCCAAAACCTCGCCAATCAATTCTGGAGTAATCTTAAACCTTGTGCCTTGGATATTCGTGTAGAACTCCATAGGACCGTTCTCAGACTCTCGAAGATGCCGTGCATTAGTATAGAAGGTCCTCACATGATGCAAACAGTAGCCAAGAGTTTCTGGGAAACGACATACTTGAATAAGGTTGGCTTGTTCAATCAGAAGACCAAAACCAGATTTGTATGTTCCTTCTCAAGTTGCTCATTGGACTCTTGAAGGGAAGCATTTGCCTTTATCAGGTTTTCCCTTTCCACTTCAAGAGCGTTTGAGAGAGAAGTCGCTCTTTTTGCTTCTTCTTCGAGATCATGCACTCTCCCTCTCAAACTCTTGTTTTGCTTAGCCACTTTCTTTGAGTCCCTCAAAAGTCTGTGGTAGGCTAGAGCAAAATCTTCACCTTCCGAATCATCCGATTCGTTGTCCGTTGCGTTCTTTTCAACAGTGGAGTTGGACAACGACTCAGATGTATTTGCCATAAAGCACATGAAGGGTGAAGATACGGACGCGTGGAATGCGGTGGAGCTCTTTTCTTCATCACTCGAAGACGACTCATTTGACGTTGAGTTGTCATCCCAAGTGACGACTTGCATCGCCTTCTTCTTTGCCGGATACTTGTTAGGACACTCCGTTGCAATGTGGCCGTAGCCTCGACATTTGAAGCATTGTAGTTGTCCTTCTGAGCTTTTCTTATCCTTTGAGAAGTTCTCTTGCTTTCTTGACTTGTATCCTGAAGTACCCTTGCCTTTGTTCGACTTTCCGAAGGATGGAGATTTGCTTGAATTACCCCTTCGAAAGTTGCGGCGAAACTTCCTTGTCAAGAGAGCGAGCTGCTTCTCAAATTCCTCCATAGAAAGGTTCTCGTCATCGTCTGAGGAGGATGTATCCGCGTCTTCTTCCTTAGTTGTTTTCAATGCATAACCTGAAGACTTAGAAGTGGATGCCTTTCCAGAAGAATTGTTAGTAGTAAATGTCATTTCATAAGTTTGTAATGAACCAACTAATTCTTCTACACGTATTTCGTCCGGGTGTTTAATAGTTTCAATGGCAGTAACCTTTGGGCGAAATCGTTCAGGAAGAGTTCTTAAGATTTTTCTTACAATCTTAAATTCTGGAATCTTCTCTCCCAGATTAGCACATGAGTTTACGATGTCTTGCAATCGTGTATAGTAGTCCGTGAAAGATTCATTTTCTGCCATTAAGATAGAGTCAAACTTGCTCGTAAGCATTTGCAGTTTCTGAATCTTCACGAGGTTAGTTCCCTCATGTGTAACCTGAAGAACATCCCAGATTTCTTTTGCAGTCTCACATGCCGAGACGCGAGAGAATTCAGTTTGAGATAAGGCATTAAAAATAGCATTAATTCCCTTGCCATTGTAAGAAGATGAATCTAACTCTTCCTTGGTCCATTTCGACCTAGGTTTTAAGGTGCGAACATCACCATTAAATTCAGTTGGATTAGACCATCCTAATTCAATCGATTGCCACACCCGTTCGTCGATGGAAATTAAAAAGGCTTTCATCCGTACTTTCCAGTACGCATAATTAGTTCCATCGAAGAATGGGGGTCGGTTGATGTTTCCACCTTCAACCATTGTTTACAACCCTATTCCCTCTCTGATACCACTTGTTGGGTTATATGTAATACGGATCTAAATAGGGGAAAAAACACCTAGAGGGGGGTGAATAGGTGTAAACGTATAAACACTCAAAAAATCGTTGCGATAAAACCCAATGCGGAAATAAAAATAATACGCAAGATTTTTACGTGGAAAACTCCATCACCGGAGTAAAAAACCACGGGACCGATAACACGGCAGAAATCCACTAGAATTAAAACACGTACAAGGTGATTTACCGTACACACTTACGACTCAACCTTTTCCATACGCTCCTAGAGGATCTTCTCCGCTCGCTCCGCGACGCTTCACGAATCCACGATCTGCGCCCAACGCCGAATCCACGGCGTCCAACGTCGAATCCACGACGTCCGACCGAATCCACGGTCTTCACCCAATAGCACCCTTCGAATCCACGAACGTGCCTCGCTCCGAATCCACGAGAGCGGTTGAACCTTGAATCCACAAGGACACGCGAATCCACGCGCCGATTTTTGGGGTAAATCGTTGTTTTGGGTGGTGATGATCCGCCGAATACTTAGATCAAAGATAGATCGGAAATACCATCTAAGTATTCATTAGTTTGATTCAACTCGAGATGTGAGTATGAAAACCTAGAATCAAACTAATCAATATAGATGAAGAAACATAGAGTATTCTCTAATGATTTCCTTTCTTCTCTATATGTGGATCTATAGCCGTAAAAGATGATATATGAAAATGACGGCTATTTCGATTCACAGTGGATTCACCCTAGAAAAAGAGTCATAGGGTCTATTTATAGGTTAGAAACCCTAGGAAGGAGATAAGAATCAAAAACCTAACATTTCTGGAAATTTTACGGACGGCGATCCGGATCGGACTAGCTAGGATCCGGATCGTCGTAACGAGTCAGCCAGTTCCAGAAAAACGAAGGTTCGGGATCCGGATCGAAGTGCATGATCCGGATCGTTCATACAGTTTACCAAACATCAACGTTCGGGATCCGGATTGCGAAGCATGATCCGGATCGTTCAAGGAAAATGGTAAACTCACTGTTCGGGATCCGGATCAAGAGACTACGATCCGGATTGAACTGGTGTATGAACGAACCACCTTCGGGATCCGGATCGAACAACCTGATCCGGATCCTGAACATGTCCCAAGTCTAGTTTTTGATTTTTATGCAATGAAAGATTCTTCCAAGTGTTTCTACACTACAAGAAGTATTCGGATCACACAAAATCTTTAGTTAAACATACCTGATCCTTTTGAATTCTTCTTTCTTGAGATTGAGTTAAATGATCCAACTTTCTCCACCTTCAATCTTCAAGACTTGAGACTTTCACGAAACTACGCCAACTCAAATTCCGTAACATATGGTAGGCAAAAGCAAAGTCTTCACCTTCGAAATTACTCGATTCGTTGTCCGTTGCATTCTTTTCAATTTGGGAGGAGTTGGACAAGGAATCGGATGTACTTACCATTAAGCACACGAAAGGTGAAGTTGTGGACGCGTGGAACGCCGTTGCGTTATTTTCTTCATCACTGGAAGATGACTCATTTGACATTGAGGTGTCATCCCAAGTAACAGCTTGCATCGCTTTCTTATTGGGACACTCCGTTGAGATATGGCCGTACCCTCGGCACATGAAGCATTGGATTTGTCCCTCTGAGCTTTTCTTATCCTTTGAAAAACTCTCTTGCTTTCTTGACTTGTAGCTTGAAGAACCATTGCCTTTCTTCGACTTTACGAAGGATGAAGTTTTACTTGAATTACCCCTTCTAAAGTTTAGGTGAAATTTTCTTGTCAAGAGAGCAAGTTGCTTCTCAAAATCCTCCATAGATAGGTTCTCGTCATCGTCTGAGGAGGATGAATCCGTGTCTTCTTCTTTTGTTGTTTTCAACGCAAAACCTGAAGACTTACAAGAGGATGCTTTTCCAGAAGAATAGTTAGTAGGAAATGTCATTTCATATGTTTGAAGTGCACCAACTAATTCTTCTACACGGATTTCGTTCGGGTGTTTAATAGTTTCAATGGCCGTAACCTTGGAACGAAATCTTTCAGGAAGAGTCCTTAAAATCTTTCTTACAATTTTAAATTCTGAAATTTTCTCTCCTAAGTTAGCATATGTATTCACGATGTCTTGCAATCGCGTATAGTAATCTGTGAACGATTCATTTTCTGCCATGAAAATAGATTCAAACTTGCTCGTAAGCATTTGCAGTTTTTGAATCTTCACAAGGTTTGTTCCCTCATGTGTAACTTGTAGAACATCCCAGATTTTTTTCGCAGTCTCACATGCCGAGACGCGAGAGAACTCAGTTTGCGACAAAGCACTAAATATGGCGTTAATTCTTTTGCCATTGTAAGAAGATGAGTCAATCTTTTCCTTGGTCCATTTCGACCTAGGTTTGATGGTGTGAACATCAACAATAATTTCAGTCGGATTTGACCATCCTAACTCGATAGATTGCCACACCCGTTCGTCGATGGAAATTAAAAAGGCTTTCATCCGTACTTTCCAGTAGGCATAGTTTGTTCCATCGAAGAACGGGGGTCTGTTGATGTTTCCACCTTCAACCATTGTTTACAACCCTATTCCCTCTCTGATACCAATTGTTGGGTTAACTCTAATATAGATCTAAATAGGGGAAAAAAAACACCTAGAGGGGGGGGGGGGGTGAATAGGTGTAAACGATAAACACTCAAAAATCTTTGCGTAATAAAACCCAATGCGGAAATGAAAAATAACACGCAAGATTTTTACGTGGAAAACTCCATCACAGGAGTAAAAAACTACGGGACCGATAACACGGTGAAATAAACTAAGATTATAACATGTACAAAGGTGATATAACGCACTCACAGACGACTCAACCTTTTTCCATACGCTCCGAGTTGATCTTCTCCGCTCGCTCCGCAACGCGCCTCGAATCCACGATTTGCGTCCAACGCCGAATCCACGACGTCTGACCGAATCCACGGTCTCCACCAGGTAGTACGTCTCGATCACACGAACGTACCTCGCTCCAAATCCACGTGAGCGGTTGCACCTTGAATCCACAAGGCCACGCGAATCCACGCGCCGATTTTGGGGAAAATCGTTGTTTTGTTGGTGGTGATGATCCGCCGAATACTTAGATCAAAGATAGATCGGAAATGCCATCTAAGTATTCATTAATTTGATTCTACTCAAAATCTGAGTATGAAAACCTAGATTCAAATTAATTAATATAGATGAAGAAACATAGAATTAAATCTAGTTATTTCCTTTCTTCTCTATATGTGGATCTTATAAGTTTTTCTCCGTTAATATTTTTCCGTCATTTCCCGGAGTCTAAAACTTATCGTGGATTACCCTAAAGAATAGAATTAGGGTTTACTTATAGGTTAGAAACCATTGGAAGAGGATAAGAATCAAAAACTGATTGTAACAGATTTTTTCCCGCACGACGGTCCGGACTGGATTAGGCTCGTTCAGGACTGTCGTTGTTTTTCAGAGAATTCCTGAAAAAACAAGGTTCGGGGTCCGGAACGAAATCCTATGGTTCGGACTGTTCATGCGATTTCAGCAAAATCCACGTTCAGGATCCGGAACGAAACAGGGATGTTCAGGACTGGATTTGTGCATGAACCAACCAACGTTCGGGGTCCGGACTGTAGTCCCCTGTTCCGGATCCTGAACATATACCATGTCCAGTTTTTTATTTTTATGAGATTAAAAATCCATCCAAGTGTTTCTACATTATAAGAAGTATTCAGATCACCAATAATGTTTAGTTAAACTTACCTGATCATTTTGAATTCTTCTTTCTTGAGATTGAGGTATATGATCCAAGCTTCTTCATCTTCAATCTTCAAGACTTAAACACTTTCACGAAATACGCCAAAACTAAAATCCTTAACAAGTGGACCCCGAGGAAGAGTGTAAAATTTGATTTGTGAAAATAGGGGATTTATTTGCATGTTTAAAATGACTTAAAAAGACCGGAATGCGCGGCGCTCTAGCAGCCCGAATCGGGCGACCGATTGTGGGATTTCGGGCTATAAAAAGCCCGTAATGCCCATTTCTCTTCTTTTCTCCTTTTTGCTTGAACCGAGAGGCTTAGGGGAGGGAAGGGGATTTCGTGGGAGGGGTTTTGAGGTGCCGTGAGCGCACCGGTGACCCCGTGGTGTTCCAAGAAGCCGGATGGATGCACATACGCGCGTTGGACGGCGCGACGATGTCGAGGTAGGTTCCGTTTGTTATTTTGCGGTATTTTTCGGCACAGTTTTAAATTTCCCCTTTGGAGTTTTGGATTTGAACCTCATCCCCTTTTAGTTGTTAGGGACACCGTTGACTGTGTCGTTTTGCTGCGCGAAGTACCGCCGGGCATTTCAGCATGCACCGTTTTGCGTGCAACCTCGAAGGAAGATGTGCACCATTTTGCGTGCAAACTCGAATGACGCGCACCATTTTGCAGGCATCCTCGAAGGAAGACGTGCACCGTTTTGCGTGCAAACCGGAAGGACGCGCACTATTTTGCGTGCAAACTTGAAGGGCGTGCACTGTTTTGCATGCCAACTTGGAAGAACAAGATAATTCGCTGGGAGACCAATTGCAAGTGTCTACGAGCAATTGGAGGCGACACAAGGTGGGGGATTCTGCCGAAAATTGGTGACCTCTCCCCTTTTTCCTCTGCATTGATTTTTAGAGGCATTATAGTAAGCATGCTAGTGTAGTGTAATATTTTAATGTGAGATAAATGTGATTTTAAATGAGGAAAAAATAGTTGGTATATTTGCATGTGTAAATGGATTTAGAGGAAAATGAAAATTTTGTGATTTACCCAAAATAGGGGATGAATTCGCATGTGTAGATGAACATGTTACGGCTTTTTGTGTTGGCATATTTTGTGAGTTGAGTCGGAGTCTTGAAGTGATCAAATTGTCAATCAGCAATTGAAGACTGAGAGAAGATTCAACAAGATCTCAAGTTGACACTTAGTGTTTTGAGTCTTGAAGATTGAAGTTGAAAAATTGTGGATCATATACATCAATCTCAAGGAAAATGGATTCGGATTGATCAGGTGCGTTTAACTAAATAATTTTGGTGATCCGAATACATTTGTGTAGTTTAGAAACACTTGGATAAGTTTTCTTTACTTAAAAATCAAAAACTGGACAAATTGGATGTTCAGAGTCCGGATCAGAATTCCAGTCCTGAACCAGTCCGGATCAGAATTCCAGTCCGGACTGAAATCCACGGTCCGGACCCCGAACCTTGTTTTTTCAGGAATTGCTGAAAAAAGACGACAGTCCTGAACCAGTCCGGACCGTCGTGCGGAAAAAATTCTGTTAAGTCAGTTTTGTAGGTTTTTGGATCCCCAAAGATCTTAATAGGTACTATCAAACAACTAGAGGGGGGGTGAATAGGTGTAATACTTATAAAACCAATCTCAGTGCAAAATAAAAACCAATGCGGAAAATAAGAATAGCACACCGAGATATACGTGAAAACTCCAATCCAGGAGAAAACACACGGGACCAACACGCAATAACAATCCACTAAGAATAGAAGAATAACAAGGTGATTACCGACTCCACGGACTCAAACCCCTCCTTCAACTTCTTCGGACCTTGCGCTCACCGATTGCACGTCCACTGCACACGTTCGAATCCACGAACGCCACTCGAATCCACGAGCACACGTTTCGAATCCACGAAACGCCTTTAGCACACCGAATCCACGATGCCACGTCGAATCCACGACGCAAACTCAGCCGGTAAGAATATTGGCTTCGATGGTGATCCTTTGCTTAGATTCTCATTGAGGAACAGTAGAAGAAATCTCTAAGCAAAGATTAGATCAATTCGACAAAAGATAGATCTTGGAAGAACCGTCGAATTGACCTAAAAGAGGCTATAAAGAAGAACGATAAAAACCTAGCCTCTAGGGTTGCTCTCAAGTGTTTTTTTAATTAATCGGTAGTTCTTGAGAAACCCTAAGTGTCTATTTATAGTTTAGAAACCTTTGGAAAGAGATAAGCATCAAAAACTGACTTAACAGAAATTCTCCCGCACGGCGATCCGGATCGGATTTACGGCGATCCTGACTGTGGTCTTTTTTCAGCAATTCCTGAAAAAACAAGGTTCGGGATCCGGATCGGAATTCTGATCCGGATCGGAATTCTGATTCGGATCGGTTCAGGATCAGAAATTCTGAACTGGACTCTGAACATCCAATTTGTCCAGTTTTTTATTTTTAAGCAATGAAAACTTATCCAAGTGTTTCTAAACTACACAAATGTATTCGGATCACCAAAATTATTTAGTTAAACGTACCTGATCATTCCGAATCCATTTTCCTTAAGATTGATGTATATGATCCACAATTCTTCAACTTCAATCTTCAAGACTCAAAACACTGAGTGTCAACTTGAGATCTTGTTGAATCTTCTCTGAGTCTTCAATTGCTGATTGACAATTTGATCACTTCAAGACTCCGACTCAACTCACAAAATATGCCAACACAAAAAGCCGTAACATGTTCATAGCTTCAGCCCAAAAATGTAACGGTAAATTCCGGCTGTGAAGCATAACACGCGCCATCTCTTGTACAACCCTGTTTTTGCGCTCGACTACACCATTCTGTTGAGGTGTATAGGGTGCTGAGAATTCATGTTTTATGCCGTTGGAAGTGCAAAAATCAATGAATTTAGAATTGATGAATTCTCCACCTCTATCACTTCGAACACGAACGATCTTTTCATTTCTTTCAATCATAATACGATGACAAATCTCATGAAAAGTGTCGAAAGTATCCGCTTTCTCTTTTAAAAATGTTACCCAAGTATATCTAGAGAAATCATCAACCAAAAGAAAAATATAACATTTACCTCCCAAACTTGGTTGACGAGTCGGCCCCATTAAGTCTATATGCAGTAATTCTAAAGGCCGTTTGGTACCAACGTGGTTCAAGTTCTTGTGTGCAGCCCTTGATTGTTTTCCCTTTTGACAACCTCCACACACAATGTTTTCTTTAAAAGAAAGTTTAGGAACCCCCTTAACCACGTCTTTATTTGAAATCCTTGCTAGTTCCTTAAAATTTATGTGACCTAGTCTTTCATGGCAAAGAGTTTCGTTATCTAAAGAAACTAGGTTATAATGTTCTGAAATTTTGTTTGGAACAACATAGCAATTATTTTCAGATCTAACCCCATTTAAAAATAATACATGGTCCTTATCAGTTACAATACATTCTGCAGAAAAAGTTAACTGAAAAACCATTATCACAAAGTTGACTTATGCTAATGAGGTTAGTCTTAAGGCCTTCAACAAATAAGACATTGTTCAAAACCGGGCCTTCTAGAATAGCGATTGTTCCTTTTCCAACAATTTTTGAAGAATGACCGTCTCCGAAAACTACAAATCCTCCGGAGGTTTTCTCTAAAGTTTGAAAACAATTTTTGTCACCGGTCATGTGATGGGAACATCCACTATCCAGATACCAAGACGAATTGTCATAAGCATGCAAAGAAGTATGAATGACAAGACAAGAGAAGATTTCACCTTTGCGTACCCAAACCTTTTTGGACTGCGTCGGCAATGATTGTGAAGTTATTCTCCTTGGTGAAAGCGTCTTATTTGATTGATTGCTTTTCTTTGATGATGTCGTCTTGCTAGATGTACTACCAACGTTCTTTTCTTTTGAAAAATTCTTCTTTGATTTTCGGGGAGTGAACTCATTGGTAGTTGTTACAAGAGGTGCTTGATTTGTTCATTTCGCTCCAATCTTGCAATTTCTCCTTATGTGCCCTGCAAAACCACACCGAAAACATACCTTTGTACTAGACGAACCCGAAGTAGGTGAAGTAGGTTTGTTGTCGTTGTATGCAGTGAATTCCGTCGTCGGAGGAGGAGATACCGACTGGGGCACAAAAACTGTTCCACTCGAACTAGGACTGTCTCCAGTTCGACTGTATCCAAGGCCGAAACGGTTCGTTTGACCAAGACCAATCATCTTACCGAACTTGCTCCTTCCAGAAGAAAATCTCTTTAAATCATCCTTAAGTTGGAAAATGGTCTTCGTCATTTCCATTTTTTCCTGACGAGCCTCGGAGTAGAGCTTCAAGAAGTAACTAGCTTTATCCACCAATTTGATATGTTCCTTCTTGAAATGCTCATTTTTCTCTTGAAGCGAAATATTTACTTTGACCAAGTTATCCCTTTCCACTTCAAGAGCGTTTGAGAGAAAAGTTGCCATTTTTGCTTCTTCTTCGAGATCCTGCAATCTCCCTCTCAAACCCTTGTTTTGCTTTGCCAATTTCTTTGAATCCTTTAAAAGTTTATGGTAGGCAAAAGCAAAGTCTTCACCTTCGGAATTACTCGATTCGTCGTCTGTTGCATTCTTTTCAACTTGGGAGGAGTTGGACAATGAATCAGATGTACTCGCCATAAAGCATACGTAAGGTGAAGATGTGGACGCGTGGAATGCCGTTGCGTTGTTTTCTTCATCACTAGAAGATGACTCATTTGACGTTGATGTGTCATCCCAAGTGACGGCTTGCATCGCCTTCTTCTTTGACGGATTCTTATTGGGACACTCCGTAGAGATGTGACCGTAGCCTCGGCACTTGAAGCATTGGACTTGTCCCTCTGAGTTTTTCTTATCCTTTGAAAAACTCTCTTGCTTTCTTGACTTAAAGCTTGAATTCCCTTTGCCTTTCTTCGACTTTACGAAGGATGAAGTATTGCTAGAATTACCCCTTTGAAAGTTTCGGCGAAATTTCCTCATCAAGAGCGCAAGTTGCTTCTCGAAATCCTCCATAGATAGGTTCTCGTCATCATGTGAGGAGGATGAATCCGCGTATTCTTCTTTTGTTGATTTCAACGCAAAACTTGAAGACTTAGAGGAGGATGCCTTTCCAGAAGAATAGTTAGTAGGAAAAGTCATTTCATATGTTTGTAGTGCACCAACTAATTCTTCTACACGGATTTCATCCGGGTGTTTAACTGTTTCAATGGCCGTAATCTTGGAACGAAATCTTTCAGGAAGAGTACTTAAAATCTTTCTTACAACTTTAGATTCTGGAATTTTCTCTCCCAAGTTAGCACATGTATTCACGATGTCTTCCAATCGTGTATAGTAATCTGTGAAAGATTCATTTTCTGCCATGAAAATAGAGTCAAATTTGCTCGTAAGCATTTGTAGTTTTTGAATCTTCACAAGGTTTGTTCCCTCATGTGTAACTTGTAGAACATCCCAGATTTCTTTCGCAGTCTCACACGCCGAGACGCGAGAGAATTCAGTTTGAGACAAAGCATTAAATAAGGAGTTAATTCTTTGCCAATGTAATAAGATGAGTTAATCTCTTCGTTGGTCCATTTCGACCTAGGTTTGATGGTGCGAACATCAACAATAATTTCAGTTGGATTTGACCATCCTAACTCGATTGATTGCCACACCCGTTCATCGATGGAAATAAGAAATGCTCTCATCCGTACTTTCCAGTAGGCATAGTTTGTTCCATCGAAGAATGGGGGTCTGTTGATGTTTCCACCTTCAACTATTGCTTACAACCCTATTCCCGCTCCGAAACCACTTGTTGGGTTATATCTAATATGGATCTAAATAGGAGAAAAAACACCTAGAGGGGGGTGAATAGGTGTAAATAATAAACACTCAAAAATCTTTGCGTAATAAAACCCAATGCGGAAAAATAAATAACACGCAGAGATTTTACGTGGAAAACTCCAAAACCAGGAGTAAAAAACCACGGGACCGATAACACGGTGAAATCAACTAAGATTAAACACGTACAAAGGTGATATACCGTACTCACACACGACTCATCCTTTTTCCATACGCTCCGAGTTGATCTTCTCCCCTCGCTCCGCAACGCGCCTCGAATCCACGATTTGCGTCCAACGCCGAATCCACGGCGTCCAACGTCGAGTCCACGACGTCTGACCGAATCCACGGTCTCCACCAAGTAGTACGTCTCGATCACACGAACGTACCTCACTTTGAATCCACGAGAGCGGTAGCACCTTGAATCCACAAGGCCACGCGAATCCACGCGCCGATTTTGGGGAAAATCGTTGTTTTGTTGGTGGTGATGATCCGCCGAATACTTAGATCAAAGATAGATCAGAAATACCATCTAAGTATTCATTAATTTGATTCTACTCAAAATCTGAGTATGAAAACCTAGAATCAAATTAATTAATATAGATGAAGAAACATAGAATTAAATCTAGTTATTTCCTTTCTTCTCTATATGTGGATTATTCTATGTTTTCTCCGTTAATATTTTTCTGTCATTTCCCGGAGTACAAACTTAAAAAATGGATTCCCTAAAAGATAGAATTAGGGTTTACATGTAGGTTAGAAACCATTGGAACAGGATAAGAATCAAAAACTGACTGTAACAGATTTTTACCCGCACGACGGTCCGGACTGGATTAGGCTCGATCCGGACTATCGTTGTTTTTAAGAGAATTCCTGAAAAAACAAGGTTCGGGGTCCGGAACGAAATACCTACGGTCCGGACTGTTCATGCGATTTCAGCAAACTCCACGTTCGGGGTCTGGACTGAAACAGGGGTGTTCCGGACTGGATTTGCGCATGAACCAACCTACGTTCGGGGTCCGGACTGTAGTACCCTGATCCGGATCCTGAACTTATAACAGTCCAGTTTCTTGATTTTTGAACAATTAAAAATCCATCCAAGTGTTTTTATACAATAAGAAGTATTCGGATCACCAAACTTATTTAGTTAAACGTACCTGATCCTTTTGAATTCTTCTTTCTTGAGATTGAGGTATATGATCCAACCATCTTCATCTTCAATCTTCAAGACTTAACCATTTCACGAAATAGGCCAAAACAAAATCCTTAACAGAAGGTACGCCCGTTTTATCATTTTTTCTTTTATCCTTTAGCCTTTAGCTCTTTACATTGCCTTACCTTTGGGAAGCTGAGTCTTGCTCACACACTTCCCCCTGGGAGTGAAATATGCTCAACCCTCCCAGTGGCAACTTGCCTTTAATTCTTTAATTCACTTGGGAGTGACATATGCTCAACCCTCCCAATAGCCATTTAAGACTTTTTCTTTTACAGCTTACATTTACCGGGTCCGAGGGTTCCAAAAGACGGATGCCTACAACCCCAATCAAACAAGAACAGGTTGTAGCACCGCCTCCCGTAGTGCTCGGCCCAATGTATATTATTTTTCCTTTTTACCTTTCTTTAAGCATTATCTTCTTTTGTTCAATTAAGCCTTTAGCTTCTTTGCTCTTTAAGCATTTTCTTTACACTTTGGTTTCAGATGAGTTTAAAGCACCTTGGCACTCATCTACCCGGGAGTGACATATGCTCAACCCTCCCGTTAGCATTTATGCCTCAATGCTTCCTCTTTTACTTTTCTCTTTTATCCTAAGTTCTTTACTCTAGGATAGCTTGGGTGTCTCTAACACCAATTTAGATTTGAACCTCTTGTTCATTTGTTTTTTACACTTAATCTTGCCACTTGGCAATTTTTCTTAGCTCTTTAGCCACTTTTAGCTTGCTTTTAAACTTTGCCTTTTGCTTTAATTTACCTCTTATCTTAGGTCTTGCCATAAGGATAACTAGAGAGTCTCTTGGACTCTTATCATTTCTCTTTCATTCATTTAACTCAAATTGAAGTTAAAGTCTTTGTCCATTTGCCCAGACACCCTATGTCACGCCCCGGGTTTAAACCGAAACCCGGGCCCGCCAACAGATCCGCCGTACACACAGAATTTTCTATGTGCACGAAGCGCTGGTAACCTGCTCAGATAGATAATATACAATAAAAGAGCATAAACAGAGCTGAACTAATAGAACTAAAAGTAATCTCAGACTGAAATAAGCTACAAGCTGAAATAAAAGTACAATATACTCCCAGCTCACCAAAAATATACAACCAGCTGGCCAAAGCCAGACCCAAAAAGGAAACTACTGAAGTCTGAGATACAAAAGGGGGTACAATAAAAACCTCGCTAGTCTCTCACTTGGGGTAGACGATCTAGCTAGTCGGCGATCCTCTTACCTCGATCTGCCGCTGAAGGCCCAGCAGCTCCCACAGATGACTCTGCAAAACAAAGGGGAAAAGGACAGAAAACAACAATGGGGGTGAGAACTACTAGATAAACCAGTAGCCTCCCCCAGCGGGTAAAACCTCTAATGCTGACGCACCCACTGGGAATAAAGAGGCAAAAGGAAAGAACAGTGGTATGTAATAAAGACTGCTGGAAAAGGAACTACCACTACTATGCCTCTAAATGCAGTGCCAAAAGATAACTATATATATGCAACTATAAAGCTGACTGCCCAAAGAAACCCAATCAGAGGGCCAGGAAATACTGGCACTGCCTGCTCTGTCATCACTCACAACTCACCAACTGACCGGCACCCATCACGGTCAAAAAGCCTACTCCGGAGTGGCACTCGAGGGGAGCGACCCACACGAGTAAAATATCTCTGTATCAATCATCTCTGTAACCGATGTCTAACAATAGCAGGACTGGATCATGACCATGATCAAAGTGGGAATACTCCATCCACTAATGCAACCCTGATCCCCAATCTGATGTGATAATAACATCCGGTCAACCGCGCAAAATTCGCGGTTGCCACTGTCTCCCACAATCCCCAAGAAGAGTCTAAACTGTCCCAGACTCAAGATCCAACTACACTATCTGTAGTATTCTGGTTTTCCCCGTACAGTTTTTTCGTTGAATCCACTGTGTAGAACACCTAGTGTTGGTGTGTCTGGCCCATGGTGCATCAAAGGGGTGCCACAGATGGACCCTGTGTGGTATTTTAGCTGATTTGGTCTTCGGCTGTGTTTGCTGAATTTTGGAGAAGGAACTGGGCCAAGCGGAGTTCGGATTTGGATTCAGCGCGGAAAAACGCTTGAAAACGACTATTTATTTGTCGAATTTGGAGTCCGGATGACCAAATGCGGGCTTCCGGAAGTTTCGGGGGATTTCCGGTGCATGGGGGTGCTCCGTGGACCGGACAGTGCCACGTGGCGGCCCATTATTGGGCGGCTCACGTCGCTCGGTCCACGGAGGAGGCGCGGCGGTGCATGGACCGCGCGGGTGGCCGCGTGGCGCTTCCGGATTGGACGGAGCACGCGGCGCGGTCCAGGGAGGTTGGCGCGGGGCTCGTGGACCGGGCGCACGACACGCGTCGCCGGCTGGTTGGGTGGTCCACCTGGACTCGGTCCACGCGGGCCCGAGGCGGTGCCTCGGGGCGCGGGCCGGTGCAGGGCCACAGTGCGGCTGGTCGGCCGCACATGGCCCGCACTCGAGTGCGGGCCACGTGTCGGCCGGCCAGCGGAGGGGTGCATGCACCGCCTCCAGCGCACCCGGGCCACGTGGCGGGCGGCCAGTCGCCCCGCACGGCTGTTTGCTGTGCGGGGGACACGTGGCCGCCCCAGGGACTTTCGGGCGGTCGGAAGTCCCCCCCCGTCCGACCTGCTTCGAGGATTCGGGCGCCCGAAAGTGGCGCCCGAATCCGACAAAAAGGGGGGGGGGGGTTGGCAGCCTATATAAAGGCCTTTTGGGGGGCCCTTTTGCTCATTTTCTGTGAGGATTTCCACAGTGAACCCTTAATGAAAAATCTTCCTCTACCTGAAACCCTTCTTGTCGCTCACTCCTGAGATTTTAGGAGCGCGTTTTTCGAGGTTGGTCATTTTCCGGCGCGGCGCAACACTCGTTCTTCGACGACCCGTTTCGTCCCTTCGCAGTGTTTAGGCTCCCCCGGCTCACCCCGACCTCCGATTCGGGTGATTTTTGCGCCGTTGGACTCTCGACAGGTAGGGCTTCATTTTTGATATTTTGAGTAGCCCCTGGTTTTCATGTGGATTTTGAGTTTCCAGAGCTTCTTTGTGACCCATTTTTCCTCGCGGAGTTTTGGACAGCACCTGCTTGATTTGGCTAGAACTTCGCGCTCAGGCGACGGATCGAGGCGTTTCAAAAGGCATTTCTCATCTACATCTCGCAAGGAACCTCCTGGAATTTTCTCAGATTTTTCTGAATATTTTTCGAAGGTGGAAATCTCCTTTCTCTGTAACTTTTGGTACAGAAATTCTGCACAGTTTTGTTTGGGGTGTTCCCCTTGCCGAATTTGTATCTCAACGAAGGAAGCTCGGTTTTGAACGTGCAGGTACTCGTTTCGACGGGTTCATCGCAAGGAACGCGACGGTATTTTTATTAGAATTTTCTGAGCACCCTTCGGAGGTGAAAATCTGAGATCTTTGGATCGGTAATTTTGGGACAGATTTTGTGATGTTTGAAGGACTAAAATTATGTATGTTCTTCTTCGAGGTTTGGCACAGCATTGCGGTGAGATTTGGCGCGGGTGCGGGTTCTCGCATTTGGGATAGGATTTTAGCGCTCGAGGTGGGTACCGTTGTTAACCTCTTTTTTTGGACAACCCACTAGGCATATTGGAGCTTGTATTTTGTAATATGGCCAACATACTAGTAAAAATGAACAGAGCATGCTTAATGAAAAGAAAAGGGCTCACGATTGATACTTGTATCTTTAGAGGACTGGACACTAATAAATGGTAATAACCGGCTAAATCCGTTTCATACTTAATGTTTATTGAAGGGCTTATGCATGTGTCTAAATCAGCTTGTGGTAGGTTAATATTTCGGATATTTTAACCAAGGCATAATGTAAGAATTGGAATACAAAAATTATCTTGCTTAGTAAAGGACTTTTGCATGTTTAAACGGTCACCTAGTTAGGCCACCTTTTTCTGCTGAACTATCATACTGGAATTGACTTAGGAGAAACCATGATTTCATTTTCTCCAGTTATCTTGACATAGGCGATGTCATGCCCGGGTTAGGGCAGGGGCTGGGATAGAGTAGGCAGATACTGGGATTTCGGGACCGGCAGGCTATGTAGGCAGGGTATTGCGGCGATCGCGGATTTTGGGCGATTGACCGGACAGTTGTTGTTGCATCAGATCGGGGAAGGGATTTGGGCTTTCTTGTTAGTGGATGGACCTGTTCCATTTAGATCAGTGCCATGATCCAGTCTTGCGGACTTATGTTTCCTTGGACACTTATTACTCAGGCATTATGCTCGTGTGGGTCGCTCCCCTCGAGTGCCACTCCGGAGTGCGCGTTATACAGACTTGAGTCTTTGAGACTCCTATCCCCTATCGGTATTATGCGTAGGCTGGCATACCCGATTTGGCAGGCACCGCAGGCAGTACCAGTGTGTACTGGGGTATAGATTGGTTTGGTCAGGCATGCTTTGATATTCTGATGCATACATTTAGCTATCTTTTAGCTGGGCATGTTGAGGCATATTAGTGGTATTTTTATCAGTATCCATGCATAAAGTTTACCACATTATTCTTTTCGCCTCTGGTAGTCCTAGTGGGCAGGTACGAGTTGAGGTTTACCCACTAGGGGAGGCTACTGTTTTTATAGTAGTTCTCACCCCCACTCTTTTTCCCTCTTTTTTTCCCCTTTGTTTTGTAGAGTCCTCTGCGGGAGTTGCGGGACCCTCTTCTCTGGACCGAGGTAAGAGGATCGTTGATTAGCTAGATGCTTCCCTGATCCAGAGTTCTGATAGTTTTTGATGTATCCCCGGTACACTCAGACTGTGGTACTTCCTTTTATTTTGGGTCTGGCTTCGGCCAGCTGGATGTATTTTATTTGGTGAGCT
This sequence comes from Tillandsia leiboldiana, assembly GCA_029204045.2. Lineage (NCBI taxonomy): Eukaryota > Viridiplantae > Streptophyta > Magnoliopsida > Poales > Bromeliaceae > Tillandsia > Tillandsia leiboldiana. The sequence goes on from CM055066.1 coordinate 35,087,606, forward strand.
GGGAGAGACATTTGTATATTTTTGAGAGCTATGTTGTATTTTCTTTTCTGCTCTTATCTGAGTTGTACTAGTTGTAGTTAGCTCTGTTATGCTCTTTTATTTTATCTAGCTATCTGAGCAGGTTACCAGCGCTTCGTGTACACGGAAAATTCCGAGTGCACGGCGGATCTGTAGACGAGCCTAGGTTCTGGTTTACACCCGGGGCGTGACAGATTAAGATGGTATCAGAGCTTAGGGATAGGTCAGTTGGGACTTAGGAAACCCTAGGCTTTTGGCAGGCCCTTGGATGGCAGGGCGCGAGTGACGCGATATTTTGCGAAAGTCGGCAATTTATTATTAACTCTTCCTGTGAGTGGAGAGGGATTGGCATATCCTATCTCTGGTAGACTATTATGTTGGCTGCAGACAACATAAGGTTACAGAAATAGGGGGATGTCCATGACTTTCGCTGGATTGGGTCGAGAGGGCTTTTGTTTACTGACTCGTGGTTTCTCGTGTGGCAGGATGCCTCCTAGGCGGCAGATCCCTACTCGGGGTACTCCTACACCCCCGGAGGAGCCGGAGCAGTCCGGGCCTTCGGAGATTAGTGAGCTTAGGGCCATGGTGGCCCAGTTGGCGGAGAGCCACCGCCGTCAGGAGCAGAGGTTTGATCAGTTGCTTGCCCAGGTTAGGGCACCTCCCCCTACTACTGTGGAGGCCCCTATACCACCTGTTGTACCACCGGCTATTCCACCAATCCCTACGGCACCGTCGTCGAGCAGTGGGGCCCAGGGGATGTTCAGGCCGTTGACCCCGGCGGAGGAGCGGGAGTTTGCTGACAAGCTCTCACAGTTTTGCAAGCGAGGACCGCCTAGGTTCTCAGGGCGGAGCACACACCCGTGGGAGATAGGATTATGGCTGGCAGCAATGGAGAAGTTATTTCAGGACTTCTTCATTGACCATAGATACAGAGTGCATATGGCAGTGCACTGTCTAGAGGGGGATGCAGATGCCTGGTGGCGTCGGGTTGAGCCCTTGGAGTTTCAGATTACCCGGCAGCTGCCTTGGTCAGAGTTTCGACGGATGATCCTGGACACCTATTTCTCCACGAGCGTGAAGAAAAAGATTGAGGATGACTTGAAGAATCTACAGCAAGGTGATCGGGCTGTATGGGATTATTTTCAGGAGTTCACGCAGTTGCTCAACTGCGTGCCCTATGTTGCCAGGGACGGGCCGCACCAGGTAGAGCTTTTTGAGACGGGCCTTCGCCCAGAGATTTATACCTTAGTGCACGCCCAGAGGCTTCAGACCTTATCAGAGGCAGTGGATCACGCACAGTGGGTCGAGAGGGGAGACCACGTCGTTGCTAGGCGTGGGGGCGCGGTCGCTCATAGTTCTGAGAGGAAGCGACCAGCGTCCGATGATGGGGGACAGGCCAGTTCCTGGAGGCCGCCCCGACCGCCACCGCCTCAGTTTACGGGCCGTGGGCGTTCGGAGCGGCGAGGGTCTGGGGGATCCCAGAGGCCCCCGCAGCATCAGCAGCAGCAGCCCCAGCGACAGCAGCAGCATTCGCAGCAGCAGAGGTCGCAGTCTCGACAGCAGGGGTCACAGCGGCAGAGGCAGCAGCAGCAGCAGTTGAGGCAGTCTCAGTCGGCGGTCAGGTGCATCTTTTGCAGGGGACAGCACCCGTCGGATACTTGTGATCAGAGGTTTGGCCGCTGTTATCGGTGTGGACAGTCTGGCCACATTCGTGCTACTTGCCCTTTCTCGGCATCGCCGGCTCCTTCCTCAGCATCAGCCCCTTCGGCGCCCCAACAGCGGCCTTATGCCCCAGCGAGCAGGGCTCCTTCTTCGCATCCTGCAGACTACAGACCCCCGGCACAGAGTGGGCGTGTTTACGCCGCCCAGGTAGAGGACTCTGCCGCAGCCGACCACGTGGTGGCAGGTATCACTTTACTTTTTGGTACTAGAGCTCGCACTTTATTTGATACCGGTGCATCACATTCTTTTATCAGTAGATCATTTGCATCATCCTATGGATTAGAGTTAGGTCGGTTGCCACATGCATTAGAGGTACGGATTCCTGAGCATACATTGCATGTAGAGGAGTGTTGTTGGTCTTGCCCTGTACAGCTTGAGTCTTGGGTTTTGCCAGCGGACCTTATGGTCCTTAGTCAGCTGCGAGATTTTGACATTGTACTGGGGGTGGACTGGCTGGCCCGCTATTTCGCGACGATTGATTGCGCCGCGAGGACTGTTACTTTTAGCGAGCCAGGCCAGGAGGTGTTCGTTTACAGGGGATGCCAGAGTGCTTTCTTTGCCTCTGTGGTTTCGACTTCTCGGGCGAGGCAGATGATGCGCAGTGGCTGTGTAGCCTTTTTGGCTTGTGTGGTAAAGGAGCCTACGGCGGCACCGGGACTCACGGATATCCCTATTGTCCATGAGTTCCCGGATGTGTTTCCACCGGAGTTGACTTGTATGCCGCCGGATAGGGAGGTCGAGTTTTGGATTGACGTAGTTCCAGGAACTGCGCCAATCTCTAAGGCTCCTTACCGGATGGCACCGGCTGAGTTGCGAGAGTTAAAGGCGCAACTTCAGGATTTAATGGATAAAGGCTTTGTGAGGCCAAGTGTATCGCCTTGGGGAGCGCCGGTGCTATTTGTGAAGAAGAAAGATGGATCACTTCGGCTGTGTGTTGATTATCGAGAGCTGAATAAAGTGACCATCAAGAACAAGTACCCTTTGCCGCGCATCGATGATCTATTTGATCAGCTGCAAGGGTCTTGTTTCTTCTCCAAGATTGACTTACAGTCTGGTTACCACCAACTGAAGGTGAAGGCCGAGGACATCCCGAAGACGGCATTCAGGATGCGGTACGGGCATTACGAGTTTACCGTCATGCCTTTTGGATTGACTAATGCCCCTGCTGCTTTTATGGATTTAATGAATAGGATTTTTCGGCCATATCTGGATCGATTCGTGGTGGTGTTTATTGATGATATCCTGATCTATTCACGGAGTGATGCAGAGCACGAGGAGCTTTGAGGAATTAAAGAACAGATTGATGTCGGCTCCTATCCTTTCCCTCCCTATTATGGGGAAAGGATATGTGATTTATAGTGATGCATCGCATAATGGACTTGGATGCGTGCTAATGCAGGAGGGTAGAGTGATCGCGTATGCCTCTCGGCAGCTAAAAGATTATGAAAAGAACTACCCCACCCATGACTTGGAGCTTGCTGCAGTGGTTTTTGCATTGAAGTTGTGGCGCCATTATCTGTATGGGGAGCACTGCGAGATTTACACAGATCACAAGAGCTTGAAATACTTGTTCACACAGAAGGAGCTCAACTTGAGGCAACGCCGATGGTTAGAATTATTAAAGGATTATGATGTGGATATACTCTACCATCCCGGCAAGGCCAACGTGGTTGCTGATGCCTTGAGCAGGAGAGCAGTGCAGAGCTTATCTTTGATGATCACCGATCAAGCGCCACTACTTGAGCAGATGAGGCGGTTAGAGCTCGAGGTTGTATCCCCTGGGGTCTCTGCGCGACTTATGACTCTAGTCGTACAGCCCACTCTGTTGGACAGGATTCGGGAGAGACAGAGTGAGGACCCCCACTTGTTGAGGGTTCGAGAGCAGATTCAGACGGACTCGGCAGGGGATTTTTCAGTTGATGCTTCGGGAGTACTTCGGTACAGGGACCGAGCTTGCGTGCCCATGGATACAGAGATTCGAGAGCAGATCTTGAGGGAGGCCCACTATACACCTTATACCATCCATCCTGGGGGGACTAAGATGTATAGGGACCTCAAGGCACAGTTCTGGTGGAACGGGATGAAAAGAGACATTGGGAGGTTTGTAGCACATTGCTTAATTTGTCAGCAAGTAAAGGCTGAGCATCGTGTACCTGCTGGCAAGTTGCAGAGCCTCCCAATCCCTGAATGGAAATGGGAACATGTTACCATGGATTTTGTTACCGGGTTGCCGAGGGCACAGTCAGGAGCAGACGCGATCTGGGTAGTCGTGGACAGACTCACCAAATCCGCTCACTTTTTACCGGTACAGGTGACTTGGCCACTAGACCGACTGGCACAGCTGTATTTAGACGAGGTAGTGAGGTTGCATGGCGTGCCTACCTCCATTGTATCTGATCGAGATTCGAGGTTTGTTTCGCGCTTTTGGAGGAGTCTACAGGCCACTCTGGGGACGCAGCTAAGTTTCAGCATGGCTTTTCACCCACAGACAGACGGACAGTCAGAGCGGACTATACAGATTCTTGAGGACATGCTCCGGGCTTGCACGCTAGACTTTGGAGGAGGATGGGTGCGACACTTATCACTGGCAGAGTTTGCGTACAATAATAGCTTTCAAGCGAGCATCCAGATGGCTCCGTTCGAAGCATTGTATGGACGCAAGTGTCGTTCCCCACTTTATTGGAGCGATGTGGGTGAAAGACGGACTTTGGGTCCAGAGTTATTGCGAGAGGCAGAGGATAAAGTCAGGATAATCAGGCAACATCTTCAGACAGCTCAGAGCAGACAGAGGAGCTACGCCGATGTGCGGAGGCGAGACCTTGAGTTTGGGGTTGGAGATCATGTCTTTTTGAAGGTTTCGCCTTCAAAGGGTATCCGGAGATTTGGGATTCGTGGGAAACTGAGCCCTCGTTATATTGGACCTTTTGAGGTATTGGAGCGCATAGGGCCAGTTGCCTACAGGCTTGCACTTCCCCCCAGGCTTGCTGGTGTTCACGATGTATTCCATGTATCGACCCTGAGGAAGTATGTTCATGATCCGTCACACATCATCGATTTCACCCCACTAGAGATTGCTGAGGATCTGAGTTTTGTTGAGCGGCCATCGAGGATCTTGGACCGCGAGGTTAGAGAGCTGCGCAGCCGGGCCATCCCTTATGTGAAGATCCTCTGGAGCGGTCGTGATGAGCGCGAGGCTACCTGGGAGCTAGAGTCAGCGATGTTGGATGCTTACCCCTATTTGTTCGAGGCCCCGGCTTGAGGTATGGCTTTTGTTTCGAGGACGAAACTCTTTTAGTGGGGGAGGATGTAGTATTCTGGTTTTCCCCGTACAGTTTTTCCGTTGAATCCACTGTGTAGAACACCTAGTGTTGGTGTGTCTGGCCCATGGTGCATCAAAGGGGTGCCACAGATGGACCCTGTGTGGTATTTTAGCTGATTTGGTCTTCGGCTGTGTTTGCTGAATTTTGGAGAAGGAACTGGGCCAAGCGGAGTTCGGATTTGGATTCAGCGCGGAAAAAACGCTTGAAAACGACTATTTATTTGTCGAATTTGGAGTCCGGATGACCAAATGCGGGCTTCCGGAAGTTTCGGGGGATTTCCGGTGCATGGGGGTGCTCCGTGGACCGGACAGTGCCACGTGGCGGCCCATTATTGGGCGGCTCACGTCGCTCGGTCCACGGAGGAGGCGCGGCGGTGCATGGACCGCGCGGGTGGCCGCGTGGCGCTTCCGGATTGGACGGAGCACGCGGCGCGGTCCAGGGAGGTTGGCGCGGGGCTCGTGGACCGGGCGCACGACACGCGTCGCCGGCTGGTTGGGTGGTCCACCTGGACTCGGTCCACGCGGGCCCGAGGCGGTGCCTCGGGGCGCGGGCCGGTGCAGGGCCACAGTGCGGCTGGTCGGCCGCACATGGCCCGCACTCGAGTGCGGGCCACGTGTCGGCCGGCCAGCGGAGGGGTGCATGCACCGCCTCCAGCGCACCCGGGCCACGTGGCGGGCGGCCAGTCGCCCCGCACGACTGTTTGCTGTGCGGGGGACACGTGGCCGCCCCAGGGACTTTCGGGCGGTCGGACGGCCCCCCCGTCCGACCTGCTTCGAGGATTCGGGCGCCCGAAAGTGGCGCCCGAATCCGACAAAAAGGGGGGGGGGGTTGGCAGCCTATATAAAGGCCTTTTGGGGGGCCCTTTTGCTCATTTTCTGTGAGGATTTCCACAGTGAACCCTTAATGAAAAATCTTCCTCTACCTGAAACCCTTCTTGTCGCTCACTCCTGAGATTTTAGGAGCGCGTTTTTCGAGGTTGGTCATTTTCTGGCGCGACGCAACACTCGTTCTTCGACGACCCGTTTCGTCCCTTCGCAGTGTTTAGGCTCCCCCGGCTCACCCCGACCTCCGATTCGGGTGATTTTTGCGCCGTTGGACTCTCGACAGGTAGGGCTTCATTTTTGATATTTTGAGTAGCCCCTGGTTTTCATGTGGACTTTGAGTTTCCCGAGCTTCTTTGTGACCCATTTTTTCTCGCGGAGTTTTGGACAGCACCTGCTTGATTTGGCTATAACTTCGCACTCAGGCGACGGATCGAGGCGATTCAAAAGGCATTTCTCATCTACATCTCGCGAGGAACCTCCTGGAATTTTCTCAGATTTTTCTGAATATTTTTCGAAGGTGGAAATCTCCTTTCTCTGTAACTTTTGGTACAGAAATTCTGCACAGTTTTGTTTGGGGTGTTCCCCTTGCCGAATTTGTATCTCAACGAAGGAAGTTCGGTTTTGAACGTGCAGGTACTCGTTTCGACGGGTTCGTCGCAAGGAACGCGACGGTATTTTTATTAGAATTTTCTGAGCACCCTTCGCAGGTGAAAATCTGAGATCTTTGGATCGGTAATTTTGGGACAGATTTTGTGATGTTTGAAGGACTAAAATTATGTATGTTCTTCTTTGAGGTTTGGCACAGCATTGCGGTGAGATTTGGCGCGGGTGCGGGTTCTCGCATTTGGGACAGGATTTTAGCGCTCGAGGTGGGTACCGTTGTTAACCTCTTATTTTGGACAACCCACTAGGCATATTGGAGCTTGTATTTTGTAATATGGCCAACATACTAGTAAAAATGAACAGAGCATGCTTAATGAAAAGAAAAGGGCTCACGATTGATACTTGTATCTTTAGAGGACTGGACACTAATAAATGGTAATAACCGGCTAAATCCGTTTCATACTTAATGTTTATTGAAGGGCTTATGCATGTGTCTAAATCAGCTTGTGGTAGGTTAATATTTCGGATATTTTAACCAAGGCATAATGTAAGAATTGGAATACAAAAATTATCTTGCTTAGTAAAGGACTTTTGCATGTTTAAACGGTCACCTAGTTAGGCCACCTTTTTCTGCTGAACTATCATACTGGAATTGACTTAGGAGAAACCATGATTTCATTTTCTCCAGTTATCTTGACATAGGGGATGTCATGCCCGGGTTAGGGCAGGGGCTGGGATAGAGTAGGCAGATACTGGGATTTCGGGACCGGCAGGCTGTGTAGGCAGGGTATTGCGGCGATCGCGGATTTTGGGCGATTGACCGGACAGTTGTTGTTGCAGCAGATCGGGGAAGGGATTTGGGCTTTCTTGTTAGTGGATGGACCTGTTCCATTTAGATCAGTGTCATGATCCAGTCTTGCGGACTTATGTTTCCTTGGACACTTATTACTCAGGCATTATGCTCGTGTGGGTCGCCCCCCTCGAGTGCCACTACGGAGTGCGCGTTATACAGACTTGAGTCTTTGAGACTCCTATCCCCTATCGGTATTATGCGTAGGCTGGCATACCCGATTTGGCAGGCACCGCAGGCAGTACCAGTGTGTACTGGGGTATAGATTGGTTTGGTCAGGCAGGCTTTGATATTCTGATGCATACATTTAGCTATCTTTTAGCTGGGCATGTAGAGGCATATTAGTGGTATTTTTATCAGTATCCATGCATAAAGTTTACCACATTATTCTTTTCGCCTCTGGTAGTCCTAGTGGGCAGGTACGAGTTGAGGTTTACCCACTATGGGAGGCTACTGTTTTTATAGTAGTTCTCACCCCCACTCTTTTTCCCTCTTTTTTTCCCCTTTGTTTTGTAGAGTCCTCTGCGGGAGTTGCGGGACCCTCTTCTCTGGACCGAGGTAAGAGGATCGTTGATTAGCTAGATGCTTCCCTGATCCAGAGTTCTGATAGTTTTTGATGTATCCCCGGTACACTCAGACTGTGGTACTTCCTTTTATTTTGGGTCTGGCTTCGGCCAGCTGGATGTATTTTATTTGGTGAGCTGGGAGAGACATTTGTATATTTTTGAGAGCTATGTTGTATTTTCTTTTCTGCTCTTATCTGAGTTGTACTAGTTGTAGTTAGCTCTGTTATGCTCTTTTATTTTATCTAGCTATCTGAGCAGGTTACCAGCGCTTCGTGTACACGGAAAATTCCGAGTGCACGACGGATCCGTAGACGAGCCTGGGTTCTGGTTTACACCCGGGGCGTGACACTATCTCAAGATCCCGATCTGACTCGATCGTCATGCATCGATAGAGAAGAATAACAATAAAACATGTTTTCTCCTAAGTCAAATCCCATAATACAGTGCTGCAGTAAAATGGTGGCCTAACTAGATGTCCAATTAAACATACAATTATTCCTTTAAAAAGTATTAGAAAAGTGACTAAGGTTTCTTGTAAAGAATCATTTTAAAACATTATTGGATTATTTATTTGCATGCAGTTTAAGATATAGCAATTGTCCAACTTCATTGTCCCCGATTGATCACATAGAAGCTATTAATTAATTTAGGGGGGGCCAATGCAATAGGTTCATATACCACGAGTTAACTATCACATTTATAATTGGGAAACTCTACTATTCCTAGTGAGCAAGTCAACAAAGAGGGAAACGCAACCACCCACCTCGAAAAGCGTGCACAATACACCCAGAAAATACCTGCTGTCCTCTAAGCACACCGTCAGCTGAAACAGTATCCTACAACATCACACAAGTGTACACGGTGTAAAAACTACAAGTTCCAAACACATAATTGCTGTTTTTACAATCAGCACGCAAAACGAGGAATTTCACCTCTATCTCGAGCTCCTAAAAATCTCAAAAAAAATCACGATTGGGTTCCTCACGAAAAGTAGCCCAAAATCGACTCTTGAATCGCCTCGATCTGATATTCCTACGCTGAGAAATAATTCGTCGAAGTCGCCGCTGTCCAAAAACCCAAACAGCAAAAGAGGGGGTCAAAACACCTCAGGAATCGTGCCAAGAAATCGAAATCCAGAGAAACCACCAACACGGAAAACGAAGCCCTACCTCTTAGGAACACACCGGCAAAGAAATCGTCGAAAGAGGACTCCTGTACTGCCCAGGGGACTCCTCGGACTGAAAGGCGACGTTATGGGCCAAGATTGGGGGAAAAACGAGGCGCTCTGTAAAATCCGGATCGCCGCTGTCGAGCTTCCAAAAATTCTGGAAACCCACCACGAGATGCAAAATAGTGTGAGGAACAACTTTGCTAAAGGTCCCTCCCTCTCATTCCCTCTCTACACTTCGGAAAAAGGCAGAGAAAAGAGAGAGGTGGGCTGTATATATAGGCCCAAAAGTCTTTTGGCAAAATTCCCTCCAAGTCCCAAGATTCGGGCGCCCGGTCCGGCCCAGCCCGATTTCGGGCGCCAACAGTGCGGCCCGGCCCGCCAATTTCCGGGCGCGCACAGTGCGGCCCGGCCCAGCCCGCTCGCGCACAGGATCCCGCCGCACACCGCACAGCTAATCGACCCGCCCCAGAGCCCGCCACGTGTCCGCCAAACAGGCGGCAGCCGTGCGGGCCCAGCGGGGAAGCGCCACGTGCCCCCCTCCCCGGGTCAGCGCGGCGTGCGGCACCAACCACTGGCGTGGTGCCACGTGGGGCGGCGCCGCCAGACGCGACCGCCGGTCCGTCAACGCGCCGCCCACGTGTGCGTACGACCGCAGTCGCGCGGTGCTGCGTGCGCCACGCGCACATGCGCCGGCCAATCCGGGGCCGCCACGTGGCGCGCCCTGGTCCACCGTGCACCGCGCACGCTGCCCCCGCCTGCCCGGCCTGCCCGCGCTGCCCGCGCGCGATCCCTGCGCCGCGCGCGCTCCACCGGCCCAACCGGTGCCTGCCACGTGGCCCGCCGGTCCACCGTGCACCGGTGGCCCGCTCCATGGACCGAGAGCCGTGCGCCGGCCCAATAAGAGCCTGCCACGTGTCCCCGGCCGGTCCATAGCTCCCCCCGTGCACCAATTTGCGCAGAAAACTTCCGGGGGTCCGTTTTTGGGCATCCGGACTCCAGAATAAATAAGTAAATAGCCGTTTTCAAGCGTTTTTCCGCGCTGAATTCAAATACAGCCTCCGATTAGCCTGATTCCACTCCTAAAATTCGGCAAAGGCAGCCGAAGGTCAGGCTTGCTCCTAAATCCTTTCTGGTTCCAAACAACATATCACTTTGACATGTTGGGGCCCCACACACCACTAACAGGTGTTCCACACCCCAAAACAGGGGAAAACCACAGGGGAAAACTGGGACACTACACCCTATGACCCACTCTAGGGTTGTATTATTTGGCTTTTTAACTTTGTGATCACACATACTTGTCCTTAGAGTTTGACTCTAAGTTAATCACTTTGCTATCAGTTTAATTCTTTAAACTTTGTGGCCACATACTCTTTTTGTGACACCCCCGGAATTTGGATTAGTCCTCTATATAAATGATATAATAGGACTAAATCTCTAACCCGGCTATAGCATTTTGGATGGTAGCAAGATCCAAGAGGAACATGAGAGTTAAGCGTGCTAGAGCTAGAGTAGTTCTAGGATGGGTGACCCCCTGGGAAGTGGGGCGTCACAGTTGGTATCAGAGCCATTCACCAGCCGGAAATATGAGATGAGTCTGGGCTGAGCCAGGGTTATATAGCAGGTAGAGCGAGGCTCCCCGGCTAATGACCGTTGTGAGTGGAGTGCAGCTCCTCACAAGGTCGGCTAAGGTTAGCGAGACAAGTCTCACATCGCCTGGTGCTTGTGAGTGTGCTTGAGCCTGACGTGGACGTCAAGGCTTAAAGGGGGGAAGAATGTGACACCCCCGGAATTTGGATTAGTCCTCTATATAAATGATATAATAGGACTAAATCTCTAACCCGGCTATAGCATTTTGGATGGTAGCAAGATCCAAGAGGAACATGAGAGTTAAGCGTGCTAGAGCTAGAGTAGTTCTACGATGGGTGACCCCCTGGGAAGTGGGGCGTCACACTTTTCCTTTTTCCCTGTTGAACCTGGAGTTACATTAACTCTATTTATCTGTTCCACTTTGCATTTAGAGTTACCTTGACTCTAATTCATTGTCTGTGAGTTTAAACTCCACTAGCTCTCCTTAGGTTTCCTTACCTAAGTTTCATATCATGTTTAACCTAGAGTTCCTTGACTCTATGTTAAATAGTCTATTCTCAACCCACTAGTTCACCTTAGGTTTCCTTACCTAAGTTCTATGTCATGCTCATCCTAGAGTTCCTTGACTCTATGTTGATCACTCTATCCAATGTCCTTAGGTTATCTCCTAAGACAATGCCACTCGTTCAATCCTAGGATAAACTCCTAAGTTTGATGTCACACATTAAACCCTGAATCTAGGTTTTCTCCTAGTCTTGCTACCAACATATTCTTTTCCTTATGCTTTCACATGATTCCTAGGGTTATACCCTTAACATGATCACAATCATCAAATAAATGACCACTATTACGCGAGCAATTATTTCCATCTCGATCATAAATAAAATTTATCATCTATTTAGATAAATCAAAATTGCATTTTCCTCTATGTTCACTTGAACATGCAAATTTATCATGAATTTCCTAACGCCTCTAACAGGCTACTATCATGCTTCTAGATCCAAAAGCAAAGGAGCAAGGGGAGAGGTCACCCAATTTCGGCAGAATCCCCCACCTTGTGGTGTACCCAATTGCTTGTAGACACTTGCTATTGGTCTCCGCGCGATTTTTCTTGTTTCCTCGAGCTTGCACGCAAAACGATGCAAGTCCCTCGAACCCGCACAAAAAATGATGCGTGTTCCCCGAACCTGCACGCAAAACGGTGCACATCATTAAAGCCGCACGCAAAATGATGCGCGTCATCTCAACCTGCACGCAAAACGATGCACGTACCTCAAATTTGCGCGCAAAATGGTGCACGCTTTTCTTCAAGGTGCACGCAAAACGGTGCAAGTTCTTCTAACCCTACACGTAAAACGGTGCACAATATTAGGGACTACACGCAAAACGGTGCACGTCAATTCAAACTGCACGCAAAACAGTGCACATACCTTGGGTTTGCACGCAAAATGATGCATGTTCTTTTCAAAGGTTGCACGCAAAACGATGCTCGCCGCAAATGGTGCACATTCTTCAAGGTTGCACGCAAAACGATGCTCGCCGTAAAATAGTGCACATTCTTTAAGGTTGCACGCAAAACGATGCTCGATCATTAAGGTTGCACGCAAAACGATGCGCGCCAAAATGCTCGGCGATACTTCGCGCAGCAAAACGCCATAGTAAAACACGGTCCCTAACGTGCACAAAGGCATGGGGTCCAATCCAAAACCCAAAAAGAAAATCTCAAAACTGTGCCAAAAATACCCAAAATGACATACGGGACCTACCTCGACACCGTCACGCCGTCCAACGCGTGCACACGCGTCCATCCGACTTCTTGCAACATCTTGGACGTGCTCCATGGGATCCTTGGCGTGCTCGTGGCACCCCATGAAACTCCCCTCTCCCTTCCATGGTGCTCGGTTTGGAGAAGAAAGGGGGAAAAGAGAAGAAAATGGGGTATTTCTTCCAGCTATTTCATTGGACCAGCCACACGATGCCCCCCAATGGGGGCCCGCCACGTGGCGGTCCACCCCCCCGCACCTGCTGACGCGCGCTAGCACAGGCGCGCGTCCCCGCGCGGACGCATGAAGCATCCGTGCGGCCGCGTATGGGGACCCGCCATGTGGCGGCCCCCGCGTTGACCCGTGCAACAATGCGCGCGCATCCTTGCGCGCGCGTGCTGCGCGTAGGGTTGCGACGAGTGGGGCGCCCCACCTGCCTCCCTCGGCGCCTGAAGCAGCGCTCCCTGTGCGCCTTGCGCAGCACGCCATCGCGCGCTCTTGCCGCGCGCGCCTGCGGCGCCTCGTGCCACGCGCCATCGCCCGGGATCCGTGCTATTTCGAGATTTGTTCCATTTTGGGATCCGCGCATTTCAAAATTCGCGCATCTCGAAATCCGCGCACCTCGAAATACGTGTTCGTGTCGAAATGCGTGCGCTTTATGAAATGTGCGCCCGCCTCGGGATGCGTGCCAGCATCTCTACAGCAAATCGGGCACAGCTACAGTGAATTCCGGACACCCGGAAGTACTGCCCAATCTGGAATTCGCCCGTTTTCGCCCGTCTTTCGACCGTTTTCGTCCCGTTTTTTCCCAAATTTGACTGACAGACTCAACTCAACTCAATTTATCACGGGATATTTTAAATTTTCAGTTTGGGCGATTTCTGGGTCACAAAAGGTCTCGCTGTATCCAGAATCGCTGGCGGACCCCGTTCTCACTATCCGGGTATCCGATCAATGTGAAACTTTTACCATGGCCTTAAAACATAATTACGAAAATCCCAGAATTTTCTCAAAATTTTCTGGCACTGTAAATTTTCTGCCAAAAATCTGGGCCCCCTTTCTTAAATAAAATTCTAGATCTCCCTTTTTATTCCGATTTCGACCCAATTCTCTTCCAAATCATTCTTTACTTCTCTAAATTTTATAAAAATAGTATTTCATACCATTTTTATTTATATTTATTTATATACCAAAAATCTAGTACATTACAATAACCCAATGCGGAAAATAAATAAAGTAAGCAAGATTTACGTGGAAAACTCCGTCACAGGAGTAAAAAACCACGGGACCGATAACACGGCGAAATCCACTAAGATTAAACACGTACAAGGTGATTTACCGTAAACCTACGACTCAACCTTTTCCATAAGCTCCTAGTTGATCTTCTCCGCTCGCTCCGAACGCTCCTCGAATCCACGATTTGCGTCCCAACGCCGAATCCACAACGCTCAACGTCGAATCCACAACGTTCAACCGAATCCACGGTCTTCACCAATGTGGCACGCCTCGATCACATGAACGCGCCTCGCTCCGAATCCACGAAAGCGGTAACACCTTGAATCCACAAGGCCACGCGAATCCTCGCGCCGATTCTTAGTAAAATCGATGTTTTTGTTTGGTGATGATCCTCCGAATACTTAGATCAAAGATAGATAAGGAAATACCATCTAAGTATTCTTCAATTTGATTCTATGAAAAATAGGAGTTTGGAAACCCTAGAATCAAATTGAACAATATAGATGAAGAAACATGAATTTAATCGTGTTTTCCTTTCTTCTCTATATTTGTGGATTTTTCTATTATTTTTCTTAATCGATTTTTCGATTAATTCACGGTTACTCTAAAAGATGAAATTAGGGTTTGTTTATAGGTTAGAAACCTTTGGAAAGAGATAAGCATCAAAAACTGACTTAACATAATTTTTCCCGCACGGCAGTCCGGACTAGATTTGGCTGATCCGGACTGTCGTCTTTTTCCAGCAATTTTTCTGAAAAAAACAGTTCAGGGTCCGGACTGGAATTTCCTGATCCGGACTATTCATGCGATTTCAACAAACACATAGTTCGGGGTCCGGACTGAAATAGGGGAGGTCCGGACTGGAATTCTGCATGAACTAAAATATGTTCGGGGTCCGGACTGGAATGGTCTGATCCAGATCCTGAACATCCAACTTGTCCAGTTTTTTATTTTTTATGCAATGAAAACTTATCCAAGTGTTTCTAAACTATACAAATGTATTCGGATCACCAAAATTATTTAGTTAAACGTACCTGATCATTCCGAATCCATTCTTCTTGAGATTGGTGTAATTGATCCACAATTCTTCATCTTTAATCTTCAAGACTTATACCACTTCACGAAATACGCCAAAACAAAATCCTTAACAATCTCCCCCTTTGGCGGTTTCATGACAAAACAAAAATCCACTTAAAAAAAAATCTAAAAGATATTTTTGTTGCTATCACCATACAACAAAAATTTACAAGTATGATCCAAATAAAAATGAATACAAGAGATAAACTCCTAAAACATACTCTACACTTAGACGTTTGTACTCTCTGCAAAAGAAATAATTCTTGACAAAAGAAATCGTTAGATACCTCAAGAATTTAAATATTCAATAATCAATTAGAGAGATAGAGTTTATACTTACCATGACATCAATTATCAGATATGTAAGAAGATAAACAATCAGAGAGAAACATACCTTCACATTCAAGTTCAATGTCATGTCATGTTCAAACAAGTGTCAAAAGTCATCACTTGTTAGCAAATATTACATGCCAAAATAGTTAGTCGTTGTTAGAGACATGCATATTACTCATATTACTTTCTACCTTACCTTCCATAGACCTTAGTCTCTTCTCCCCCTTTTTGTCAACAAACACGCCAAAAGGAATATAAGGGAAAGAAAAGTGAAATGTTCAAATTTTAAAAACAAAAACTGTCAAAGGAAGATAGAAACCTGCAAAAGAAACATGATTAGAACAACAAAGAAAATGTCAAAATCATCAATCTGAGTCTGTGTCGTCGGAGTCACTACACCCAAGTTTGGTAAAGATCTTCTTGACCAACTTTGCAAAAGATTTAAACTTTCTTTTTATGTCGACTTGGGTGGCAGTAACCTTAGCCATGTCGGAAGATATCTGCATTATTTCTTTTGACATGCGTTCTTGCTCCGACAATAGTCGTTGTTGCTCTCGATAGATTGACGTAACAGAGGCGTCATCCTCTAAAGTAGAAGTTGCTGTTGCTGCTGTTGCTGCTGTGGTTGCTGCTGTTGTTGCTGCTGTTCTCTTACCTCGGGAAGGAGTAGGTGTATCATCCGGTTTTTTGGGAAGTGACTTCACAACCGTCGTGCCATTGATTGTCCCCAGGCTATGCATATAACTTGATGATCGAATGTCGACGTCAAATTTTCTCAAAATCCGCATAATGATCATAGGAACGGAAGTCGCTCCGTCTGATGAGGATGCTCCACATACCGAGCCATCCTACTCCAGATGATATAAGGAATGTTGATGTTCATGTCCTCCGCGGCAGTGGGATGTCCCAAGAGATACAGAAATAGCATGCGATCCCATCTCAGGACTTTGGTTTGCATGTTTGGTAGAATGTTGTAGCAAACAATGAAGTTCAAAAACCGATACTCCGGTCGAAGTTCTTTTGAAAATACAAAATTTTCAGTTGAACTAGTATCTGGCATGCAAATTCCATCCATGACTACTCTCCAAAGCGCTGTTGTCAATATTGGAGACTTCATGTAGTGCGTGCCATCCAGCTTAGCTTTTATTCCAATTACTTCTTCAATCAACTGAGGAGTAATTGTCAGATGAGTGTTCCGAACCGTTGTTCGAAACTCCATTAATCCGCCTTCATTTTCCTGAAGGTTGTTAGCACAGAGATAGAAGGTTCATACAAGATGAATACAATAACCTATCGATTCCAGGAAGTTACAAATGGGAGACATGCCAATTCTATCAACAAGACGACCAAAAGTCGCAGATCGGTCTCGCAAGTTCCCGAGATTGACATGACGTTCCCCAATGCACTCTCTGTTTTCAAAAGCTTTCATTCTATCCGTGTTGATGTGAACAAAATCTTGCGGAGGTGGCTCACTTGCCAATGGTTCTTCGATCTCAATTCCTCGCGCTCTGCCCCTTTTTCAAGCAACGCTCTTCCATTTCATTGACATGGGTGTCGGTTGCATGGGAGCTTTCCCTTTCTCTGCCGCAGTAGGCGGAGTCTTCACCTTTGTAGAAGCAAGGGCTTTCCCCTTCTCTGCCGCTGCAGCCAATGCTGCGGTCTCCTCAAGGACTTTGTCCTAGTCCTCTGATTCTGTTTCCGATTCATCTACGGAGATATATTCTCCTTCATCTTGAGTCTTTTTCTTTCTCTTGAGCTTATTTGTTGCTCGCGTGCTTACCATTGCGACAACAAGCACTATGATCCAACCAAACACCATCTTGGTTGAGAGTTTTAAAAGGAAGTCACCTGTGAGCAAGAACTCAAGAACACGAAAAAATTATTTAATTTCAAAAATTTGAAAAAATCATACCCAAACAATCATTATCGTGTATAGAGACCAGGAATCAAGTTAGTTTAGCAAAAAGAATTTTAAAAATGGATCAAATCCATGTTTTTAGAAAATTCTCAAATTTTGCCCTAAAACCAATTTTTTTGGAATCGAAGCCCAAAAATTCGTTAATCAAGTGAGTACAAGGCATATAAACAAAACTAACATGTTCAGAGTTCTAATTTCAAAAGAAATTTGATCAAAAACCATTTAGAATTGAAGATTAGCCATGAGATCCTTCACGTATTGATGAACAAGAACAAAAACTATGAAGACCTGGGGTTTTGATCAAGGAAACTTACTTGGTTTGTGAGAAAACAAGCTTGGAAAGACTCAAGAGGTTTTGGATTCTAAAGAGAGAAACACCAGGAAGCAAGAAATAAAAGATTGAAGAGAATGGAATTTGTTAGGTCCCGGAATCCCACGCGTAGGGTTTGCTGGTTGTTGGGCAGCTTTTGGTGGCCTTTGGGAGTGTTTGTGCGCGTGTCGGGCCCGAGATATGGATTTGTGGTGCAATTTGGAGTTTAGTCTGCATCACTGGAGGCCTGCGTGGTGTGTCGGTGGTGTTTGTGCGCAATTTGGACACAAGTGTTGGACTTCGGGCTTAAAAAAGAGATCCCGTGGGAAATTGGGGGACCCGTCGAGTGTTTAGAGGTGGTTTCGCGCGACGTGGATGTCAAATTTGGATTCCGGGCGAAGTTTGGATAAAAGTTTACCTCTCTGGTTGCCTTCGGGAATTTTTAGAGTTGGAATTTGGCAAATCGGACTTCAGAATTGGACCCGGCGTGGAAATCGGATCAAGTTGGCTATCCAGGGGCATTCGGCAATTTTCGGATGAGAATTTGGAAAAATGGACATCGTTTTTGGATTCAGCGTGCGAAATCGCTAGGAATGGACTATTTATTTGTTGGTTTTGGAGTTCGATAGGCGTGCGCGTTTTTCGAGGCGACGCGGCACGCAAACCGAGGCGTTGGCGCGGCGCGGATCCCGAGGTGGTGGCACGGGGCTCGAGGCACGCGCGGCAGGCGCGTCAGGCGCGCGGGGAGGCGCGCCTTCGGCACGGGCCACGCGGGGGCCGCCACGTGGCGGGCCCCCGTTGGCGCCCGCGCGGGCGCGGGGGCACGCGTGCCCGTGTGGCGGGCGCGTGTCCCGCGCTTGGGGTGGCGCGGTGTAACGCGCCCGTGTGGCGGGCGCGTTGCCGCACGCCACCTGGCGCACGGGGCGCGTGCGTGGACCCGGTGCACACGCCCCGGCCTCGTGGACCACCCGACAGCTGGGCCCCCCTTTTTGTGCGGTGCACCGTGGACCGGCCGTGTGGACCACCTCCTCTCTCTCTCTTTCTTTTCTTATTCTTCTTCCTCCCCCGCACGCCATTTCTTTCCTTCATTTTCTTTCTTCTTCAACCAAGCGAGAGGGAGATTGAGGGAGGAGATGGTGGGTGGTGCGGCGTGGCGTCGTGGGCCTCGTGGAGCGTGCGAGTTTTTCCAACGGAGCGTTTTGGCGGCGGCGGCGCAGTCGGGTAGGTCCCGCATTTGTTTTTACGGTATTTTTGGCACAGTTTTGGAGCGTTCCTTTGGACAGTTAATTGACCCTCTTGCTCTTATCTGTGTTAGGGACCGTGTTTTTCTGCATCATTTTGCGTGCGAACCCCGACGGTGTGCTCCGTTTTGCGTGCAGACTCCGTTTTGCGTGCGGATTCTGGCACCGTGCTCCGTTTTGCGTGCGGGTTTTGGCACCGTGCTCCGTTTTGCGTGCAGACTCCGTTTTGCGCACGGGTTTCGGCATCGTGCTCTATTTTGCGTGCGGACTCCGGCAGCGTGCATCGTTTTGCTGCGGACTTCATTTTGCGCGCGGGTTTCGGCACCGTGCTCCGTTTTGCGTGCGGACTCCGACAGCGTGCATCGTTTTGCGTGCGGACTCCGTTTTGCGCGCGGTTTTCGGCACCGTGCTCCATTTTGCGTGCAGACTCCGGCGGCGTGCATCTTTTTGCGTGCGGATCGCGTGGAGGCGAATTGCAAGTGTCTACGAGCAATTGGTGGCAAACCGTGGTGGGTGGCCTTATCTACAAGTTTTATGGACTGTACAGTAATTCTACTGATGTAGAACTATGCATGATAGTTTATTTCCTGTATAGCATGCCAGTTTGTAGGAATCGATATTCCTTTTATCATGTTAAATTATAGTTATCTTGGAACTTGACCTAGCACCCCCGTCATATGTTGCATGTGTAACCAGACCAGTAGAAAACCCTCACTTGGGCTAGGGTTATTTATGTTTAGACATCCACACTGTTCTTTCATTCCTGGACATAGTGTTATCCTCGCATGGGTAGTGGGCCGAGAGGTCAGGACTTTCTTTTAGTGTGGGATGCATTTGCACTCGTGCTTGGGAGCAGAGTGGAGTCTGGTAGTTGTAGTGGGTCGCTTTTCTGTGCCGGGAGCCGTTTGGATAAACGGTAGTCCCGGGACGTCTTCTATCCCTGTTGTGCTGTCGCTACCGTGTTAGTGGCAGTTGTGTGCTTGTTTTAGTTGGACCTAGAACCCAGAACTTTTTTTGACATACACATGATTTTTAGTTTATCGATGTTTTCTTCCAAGCATTGAAGGGCCGCTGAAGTCTGTTCTTGTTTGATTGGACAAAAGCATCAGCCCTCCGGGGTTTGGGTAAATCCTTGTTTTCTAACTAATTTTCCTAAAAGAACTAAAAATCATTAAAATGGGTTTCTCCTCAAATCAAGATGGTTTTTCAAAATGGGAACTACTTTTAGTCCTCACCCGCGTGGGTTGAGTGAAAATGGTTTTCAGTAATTAATGTCACCCCGTTTTCGTGTAAACTTCCCCACTTGTAAGGATTCGAGTGGTCTGGGTTCTAGGGGCCATTCCTTTGTCGGGACGAAAGCCACGGGGGCCGAGCTTGGAACCTGTTCTTCTTTGATAGGGTTGTAGGTGTAGGCCTCCCGGAACTTTCGGGCCCTAGTTGGTATCTTCTGCGTGTTATACCGAGGTTGTGGTGTTCCCGAACTGTAAGGGGGCCGAGAACTTCGATAGGCGGAGCCTAGAGTCTGTTCTTGTTTGATAGGGTTCTTAGCACCGACCTATCGGGTTTTCCAAACCCTTATGGTGTCGGCCCTTTCTGAGTTATCGGTGCGGTTGGTGTTCTGTTGTGGGAGCCGTTTGGAGTGACGGCGGTCCCAGCTGTGTGGTACTTTCTTTAGTGAGTAGTGTTGTGAGTTGAGTCGTTGAGGGTTCTCCGACATAGCCGTGAGAGTGTTTGGGCTTTTCATATTTGAGTCGAGGTTTTTTTCCGACCGAGTTGTGTTTCGAGCTTTGAGATACCGATCTGTTTGATCGTGGATTATAGCCTGCGGAGCCTGGCATTTCATGCCAGTTATGAGATACTTGTGATACTTGAGTTCGTTGGGGTCGCTCCCCTCGAGCTACGCCCCGGGTGCGATGATGATTCCGAGCCTGACGAGGCTGCGATGATGCGACTAGTTGATACACTAGAGTTCGCTTGAGATGAGATAGTCCTTGAGGGACACCCTACGTAAGACCAAGTCCTGTTTGGGCGTAGTGGCAGTAGATGAGCGCATGTTTGTTGACTGGTCCAAAGTGGGACAGTCATCTGAGATTGGGTGACTTTGAGAGAGTGATGGCATAGCATGTGTCATAGTAGAGTTTTCTTGAGCATAGTACTTGTGACATATCGTCAGTAGTGAGTAGATGCATCATATTATCTTTTGTCCCACTTCTTGAGCATCTAGATAGAGGCATAGTAGCTGTAGAGATATCCTTTTCCAGTTCTTTTCTTTCCGTATACTTTGTTACTTTATGCCTCTAGTAGACTTAGTGGGCAGACCGTTGGGCTTGTTGACGGCACCCACTGAGAACTACTGTGGGAAGTAGTTCTCACACCCGTCGTGGTGTCTTTTCCCCAGGGGCTTCTACTCCTATTCCTGTGCTCCAGTTGCTGATCCTTCTGACCGAGGCGAGGGAGTCGCGAGCTAGTTCCCTACCCGTCGTTGGAGTGTAGCGGTACCCCCCTTCAGAGGAGAGCTTCAGTAGCTTAGTTTACTTCTTTTCCCTCTGTTGAGAGACCCTTGTTGTGAGGTATAGAGTTGTATTTTATTTTACAGTTTGAGAGACTGTTGTAGTGAGGATATTTTTGTATTGAGAGCTTGTACACTGATTTATTTATTGGAGATATCTCCCTTTTGGGTTTTGTATCAGAGGACTTTTTATACGATCGTATTTGGGGACATGGATATTGTATTATTTTCAGTTGTACAGTGATTGGATTTCAGTTTTAGTAGTTTACTTTCAGCTTTGATATCTGTATACTGTAGTTGATTTTTTTTGCTGTTTAGACGCTTCGTCTGTACGGCAGTTTTCATACAGATGGCGGATCTGTTAGCGAGCCCGGGTCGCAGTTTCGACCCCGGGGCGTGACAGAATTCCTAAAAACCTTTCGTTTCAATTAAAACCTAGCCGCGGTCCGGATCGGGTTGAAATTCAGTCCGGATCGGCTATGCGCAGGAAATCCCATCGTTCGGGATCCAGACTGAGTCCATCCAATCCGGACTGCCTGCAACTTTTTCTCCAGAAAAACTTGTAAAAATTCCAGAAAATCCAGAAACAATATATAAGCATTCTTGCATATCAGCTTTAAACAAAAAGTATCGTTTCACATAAAGAAAAATAGATTATGCTAAATCTATCATTAATAATCAAATTATGAAACAAAAATTTATACGAGTTATATCCTCTAAAGTTGAGCAAGTTCAAAACATCAATCACGATCTAATGAGTAATGCGTTTATCAAATCATTAATTTAGTAAAGAAAATGAAGCGCAAAGATCGATAGATGTTTGAAATCCCAAATAAATTAGATAATGCTATCTAGTCAATGTATTGTAGGGAGTGGTTCTTTGAGCATCTTTCAATAAAAATCCCACCTTATACCAACTTTGGAATGTGACAAACTCAAGTATTCCAAAAAGCATTTTAATAAACAATATTCACCATGCTTGGTAAACATGTGGTAGCTGCACATAGTACTCGGACGACCGAGGTGGTAGCTCTTTCCTCCATGTGGTGGTAGTTTTCACACTCCACTTAAGGATGTAACTCTTTCCACATCTTTTGAGCATGAAACTTTAATAATAGACTCCCCCTCAATTGGCTATCAATTATGTAAAATATTAAGTACTCAACCAACCATTGATCTCATGTTCATACTTAACTCAATTATCAAATAAGATAAAAACTATACCAAGAGATCATTGAGAGAGGAATTGACTTTGATCAATTAAAGATGAACTAATTGATATAAATGATCATTGCATCAAATGAATTATCATGATATCCAAATCATAATAGATTTCTCAAAATATGAAAGAATGCAATTAAAGTCAATTAACTAATGCTCAGTTAATGTTCTAAATATAAAAAAAGAAAGAACAAAAACACAAAACAAAACCTAACATAAGCAATGGTTCAAAAGAGGTTATTTCAAAGAAAGCATTCCAATTGCTTTATGCAAATGAATAAAAGGTTTTTGATCCAAAGGTTTTGTCAAAATATCGGCTAATTGATCTTTAGTTGAAACATAAGAAATTTGTAAAGTACTTGATTCAACTAGCTCTCTAAGAAAATGATATCTAAGTTCAATGTGTTTTGTTCTTGAGTGCAACACAGGGTTTTTTGAAATATTAATAGCACTAATGTTGTCACAAAGTATTGTTACCGAAGTCGCCGGGATGCGGAAGTCACTCAATACACTCTTCATCCAAATCAATTGAGTTGCACAACTTCCCGCTGAAATGTATTCCGCTTCGGCAGTCGAGAGAGCAATGCAGTTTTGCTTCTTACTATGCCATGCAACAAGACAATGGCCAAGGTAAAAGCATGCACCACTCGTGCTTTCGATCATCCACTGATCCAGCCCAATCGGCATCCGAATATCCTATTATGTCGAGAGATGTGCCCATAGGATACCAAATTTCAAAATTTAACGTACCTTTGATGTACCGGATGATCCGTTTCACCGCTTTCAGGTGAATTTCCTTCGGTGCTGATTGATATCTCGCACAAATCCCAACACTGAAGGCAATGTCCGGGCGACTAGCCGTAAGGTAAAGTAGACTTCCAATCATGCTTCGGTAGAGCTTCTCGTTTACTTTTTCTCCGTGAGATTCACATCCAAGTCCTTTATTGCTATTCCCATGGGAGTCGGAAAGTCTTTAGAATCTTCTAATCCAAACTTCTTGACCAACTCCTTCGCATACTTGGATGGACACAAATGAATGGCCTCTTCAGTTTGTTTTACTTGCAATCCAAGAAAGTATGTCAACTCGCCCATCATGGACATCTCAAATTCGCTATCCATTGTTGCGGCGAATTTTGAAGCATCATTATTCCTTGTAGCACCAAACACAATGTCGTCCACATAGATTTGTGCTGCAATGAAATTATCTTGAAGAGTGTCCGATCGGCTTCCCCTCGAGTATAGCCCTTTTCCAAAAGGTGCTTTGTCAGTCTTTCGTACCATGCTCGCGGTGCTTGTTTTAGACCGTAAAGAGCCTTTTTCAATCGAAAAACATGGTTTGGAAGTTTATGATCAATGAAACCTTTCGGTTGAGCAACATAAACCTCTTCATTTAGAAAACCATTTAAAAACGCTCTCTTAACGTCCATTTGAAAGAGTTTAATTTTAAAGTGACAAGCTATAGCAAATAAGATGCGAATAGACTCGAGACGGGCTACCGGGGCGAAAGTTTCATCAAAGTCTATACCTTCAACTTGTGAATAGCCTTGAGCAACTAACCGTGCTTTGTTCCGAATAACGGTACCTTCTTCATTTTTCTTGTTCTTGAAAATCCATTTTATACCGATTATATGTTGTTGCTTCGGAGGCTTCGTTAATTCCCAGACTTTGTTCCTTTCAAATTGATTGAGCTCTTCTTGCATAGCTTCTATCCAGTAATCGTCCTGAAGAGCTTCATCAATATTCCTTGGTTCTACCATGGAGACGTAGCATGCGACTCCACATTCCAATTATCTCCGAGTTCTTACTCCTTCTTGAGGATCTCCAATGATGTTTGATTCTGGATGGTCCTTGGAGATACGTAGCGTTTGAGGTAACAGAGTACTCGGGGGTAATTGCGATGATTCCTGCATATTGGATAAACTAGAAGAACCATGAGAAGCATCAAAATTTTCAGAAGAGTTATCATGCAAAGATGCAATATCATTAGCAGGAGATTCATCATCAAGAGACATATCTAGAGTAGATTTATCAGAAGACAAATGAGAAGCTTCATCTACTTTAACATTAATTGATTCAATCATCGTCTTTGATTCAAGATTGTATACTCGATATGTTCTACTGTTTGTAGAATAACCCATAAAAAATTTCTTCATCACTTCGAGAGTCGAATTTTCCAAGATTTTCTCGATCGCGTAAAATGTAACAATGACTCCCGAAGATACGAAAATACTTGATATTAGGTTTTCTATTAAACCATAACTTATATGGGGTATTCAAAGTACCCGGGCGCAAATAGATGCGTTTGATCACGTAGACCGCGGTGTTAACTGCTTCAGCCCAAAAATATAAAGGGAGTTTTCGGCTATGAAGCATAACACGCGCCATCTCTTGAACAACTCTATTTTTGCGCTCGACTACACCATTTTGCTGCGGTGTATAAGGTGCAGAGAATTCATGTTTTATGCCATTTGAAGTGCAAAAATCAATGAATTTTGAATTGATGAATTCTCCACCTCTATCACTGCGAACACGGACAATCTTTTCATTTTTCTCAATCATAATTCGATGACATATATCATGAAAAGAGTCAAAAGTATTCGCTTTCTCTTTCAAAAATGCTACCCAAGAATATCTAGAGAAATCATCAACCATAAAAAAAATATACCATTTTCCACCCAAACTAGGTTGACGAGTTGGCCCTATTAAATCCATATGCAATAATTCTAACGGCCGTTTAGTTCCTACATGGTTCAAATTCTTGTGAGTGGATCTAGTTTGTTTTCCCTTTTGACAACCACCACACACAAGGTTTTCTTTGAAGTTCAGTTTAGGAACACCTCTAACTATGTCTTTGTTAGATATTCTAGATAGTTCCTTAAAGTTAATGTGACCTAGTCTTTCATGCCAAAGAGTCTCATTATCAAGTTGTGGTGACCCGGATCTCTGCAGGGCTCCTACAATGTGACCAGCAGCTTCTGGAGGCCTTTGTGGCATGTCGGCGGTGTTTCTGCACCAATTTGGACACAAGTGATGGACTTCGGGTGTTAAATGGATCATGTGAGTGATCGGAGGACCCCATTGGATGTTTATGAGTAGCGCGAAGTGGATATTAAAAATGGACTCAGCGCGAAGTTTGGACCAAGGAACACCTTTCCGGATGCCTCCGACAAATTTTGGAATTGGAATTTGGCAAAACGGACAGCAGATTTAGATTCAGCGCGCGAAAACGGTAAAAACGGGCTATTTACTTGTATTTTTCGGGGACCGGACGACAAAACACGGATTTCGAGGCTTTGAGGTACTGTTCCGGCGGCCGGAGTTGCGCCGGCGGCGGCGGCGGGCGGCGGAGCGCGGCGGCGGGCTGTGGCGCAGTCGCCCGGTCCACCGCGGAGGCGTGCACCCGGGGGCAGTACAAGTGGCGGCTCCCGGTTGGCCGGCGCAACAGGCGCGGTCCATGGGAGACGCGCGGGTGCACGGTGGACCGACGGGGGACACGTGGCATCTGCCTACTGGTTCGGTGCATTGGGCATACGTGCACCGGGCGCAGCAAACGAAAGGGCTGACACGTGGCGCCTCCCAATTGGTCGGGGTACTGTGCGGCAGGCGGGGCGACGTGCGCTGGCAGGCGGGCAGGTGGCCGTACGGGGGGCAGGCGCGCGGCGTGCGCGGGGCAGGCGCGGTCGGCGCCACGTGGCGTAGGCGGGACGCCGGATTTGCTGTTGCTTGTTCGGCGATGACGTGGCGCGCTGTGGGCGTTTCGGATGCTTGATGGATGGCCCTGATCGGGCGCACTGTGTGCGCCCGAATCGTTCCGGGAGCCCGATTGTGGGGACCCAATGGTCATTTTTGGATTTGTTCAGTTGGGGCTATAAATAGCCCCCTTTGGCCTACGGTTTGAGGCTTTTCCCGAGCTCCCCTCTCTTTGCAACCTTAAGCAAAGTTGTTCTTCTTCCTGTGGAGCATCTCATGGAGAAGTTTGGGAATTTTTGGTGGCACGCACTTCGAGGTATGCGGGCGCAGTGCGACTTTCCTTCACCGGTGATCCACTTCGTCGCGTTTCGGTGCGCAGGCTCCCATGGCTTACTCAGACCATCGTTTTCGGCGATTTTTGCGGCAGCGCGTTCACGAGAGGCAAGGCTTCGTTTTTCATGTTGATCACTTCTCTGCATTTAGAGTTTTTGGCACAGTTCCCGAGGCATATCTGAGCCACTATTTTGCTGGTCGATTTTTGGACAGCGGAGGCTTGTCGGATTTTTATCTCTGCGCTTGTGCATCGAAATGAGACGTTTAAAGACTCGATTGATATCTACTCTTCGAGAGGAACGCACCCGTATTTTTATTGGATTTTTATGAGGTCATTTCGAGGGTGATAATTAAGCTTCTTTACTGCTATTTTTTTTTCAGCAGAACTGTGTTCTTGAGGGAATGGCTTCCGACGTTGTCCGAATTGTTTCTTGGCCTACAGGTATCAGAACGGGGCGTTTAAAAGGTCGATTTGGGGCTACTCGTCGCGAGGATCGCAACCGTGATTTTTTTTGGAATTTTTGGAGGTCTGTATACAGGTGAAAAGGCCCCTCTCTACTGGTTGGTACAAAAACAGCATATGCTGTTTTTGAGAGTTGTGGTTGTGTTGTAATTGATTCTCGGCTTCGATGTTGTTTGTTGGAACAGTGGTTTGTGCGACTGTTTACCGAGGGAGCGGAACCGGCAGATTTTGGATTTCGTGTGGCTGCATACTTCACCGACTTCGGCTTTGCCTGCGGAATGCGTTTCAGGTGGGTGCTTTGTTCCGAGAACCGGTGGACGGTTCTCTAATTCTATATGTTAGAATTGCATGCAGGTGTAGGGTACAATACCTGGGATTGATTGGTAAGCTTAACAATGTTGATCTTATGGGAATTGCAAGTTAATTATTCATATTATGACAATTGTATTACTCGAATATTCATGTTGATGATTAGTGGAAGCTTACCTAAGGCAAGGTTACCCTATATGATTAATTATCATGCCATGTTAGCACATAACCTTTTATGAGGCTGGTTTATGCAATGGGATAGGACTTTGTAGTTATGTGCAGGTTCTACTCTTAGGAGCGATTATGGATCGAGGATTATGGACAGGTATAGTCATTGATAATTTTGGCATGAGGTTTATTTTCTTTATTCTTCGTTGAGGACAAATGCATGCTTGTATGGACATATAATTAGGCCATCTTTTACTGCTGCACTACATATTGGAACTTGACTTAGGAGAAACCATGTTATTCCTTTTCTCCTTCTTGTTAGTCAGGCGGTCTGTGTTGCTCGGGTGCGAGCAGGGGTCTGGGGTAGTGTAGCAGGGACATTGGTGTCAGGGACGGGTTGTGCTGGATTGCGGCTGGCAGGGTTTTGGCGGTGACCGCGGACTTTGGGCGGTTGACCGGAGGTCGGTTATAGTACTTGGTTATGGACGGCAGGGTATTGCAGCAACCGCGGATATTGGGCGGTTGACCGGATATTTATTGATGTATCTGATTGAGTATTGGACTTTCCTCTAGTGGATGGAGTTTCCACTTATCGTTTACTGTTGCATCAGTTTGGGGATCGGGTTTCCCTTTAGTGGATGAGTTTTTCCACTTTGATCAGAGTCGTGATCCAGTCCTGCTATCTCGTGATACTTGTTACAGTGAGACTTGTTACAGTGATACTTTACTCGTGTGGGTCGCTCCCCACGAGTGCCACTCCGGAGTAGGCGATTTATATATGGCCAGTAAGTGCCAGACATTGTCTATGGCCAGTGAGAGCCAGACCTTGAGTATCGGTCAGTGAGTACCGATTTGTTAGCAGATACTTGAGACAGTTTGAGTAGGCAGTGCCAGTTTTTACTGGTCCATCGATTGGGTTTATTCAGGCAGATACTTTTTGTTACACTCGTGCCTGGGGACCGAGTGAAGTCTAGTAGCTATGTTTAGACCAGTGCCGGTGTTGTTGGGAACCGTTGGGGGATTGACGGTGGTCTCGAGGTCGTTGTGAGTTAGTCGACCGTTGTGCGAGAGGTTTGGTGATCTTGAGGCTATCCGTTCTGAGAGAGAGAGTAGATTTTGACTATAGCCTGCATGAGCCACTACTCGATAGCGAGTTAGTCCGTTTGGACGCCCTACGTAATTCCTGCCCGTCAGCGGGAGGTGTTTGTAGGTGGGCGCAGGTTTGACTGGACCAGGTATGGCAATCAGCTCGATTGGGTCGATTGTGCACTTCATGTGCTGGTGGTTGCATACCATTCTTTGGTTCTCCCCTTTTGAGCATTTAGATAGAGGTATGGTAGCTGTTGAGAGTCTCCAGCTTTCTTGTTCAGTTTTTACTGCATTAGTTATTTTATTGCCTCTAGAGGACTTGGTGGGCAGATCGTCGGGCCTGGTGGCGATACCCAATGAGAACTCCCTTTTTGGTGTAGTTCTCACAACCGTTGGGGGTTCCCCCCCCCCCTTTTTATCCCTTCTCTCCTTTGTTTTGCAGAGTCTTAGCGGGTGTTGCTGATTCTGCGGTTGCTGTTCGAGGCAAGGGAGTCGCGAGCTAGATCCCTACCTATCTTTGGAGAATAGCGGTACCCCTTTCAGAGGAGATCTTCAGTACAGTCGGTAGATTAGTGTTTTTATTTTCTCTTTTGAGAGACTGATGTAGTGAGGTTATGTTTTGTATCGAGAGACTGTATACTGATGTATTTATTGAAGATACCTCCCTGTTGAGTTCTGATTTTGTATATGAGAATATTGTATGATTATCATTTTGGGAGTTGGACATTGTTGTATTATTTCCAGTTGTACAGTGATCGATTTTAGTTATACAGCAGATTTTCATTTACAGCTCTGATATCTGTTAGCTGTAGTACTTATCTTGCAGGTAGGACGCTTCGCCTATGCGGGGTTTTGCATAGGTGGCAGATCTGTTGGCGAGCCCGAGTCGCAGTTTCGACTCCGGGGCGTGACACAAGTGACACTAGGTTACAATTTTGACTTGTTTTACCAGGAACTACATAGCAATTGTTTTGTGACCTAACCCCTTTCAAAATGAATGAATGATTTACATCAGTTACAACACATTCAATCGTAGAAAAGTTAAAGACAAGGGAAGAGTTCACCTTTGTGTTACGACTTTTTGTGTTGGCATATTTTGTGAGTTGAGTCGGAGTCTTGAAGTGATCAAATTGTCAATCAGCAATTGAAGACTCAGAGAAGATTCAACAAGATCTCAAGTTGACACTCAGTGTTTTGAGTCTTGAAGATTGAAGTTGAAGAATTGTGGATCATATACATCAATCTTAAAGAAAATGGATTCGGATTGATCAGGTACGTTTAACTAAATAATTTTGGTGATCCGAATACATTTGTGTAGTTTAGAAACACTTGGATAAGTTTTCATTGCTTAAAAATAAAAATCTGGATAAATTGGATGTTCAGAGTCCAGTTCAGAATTTCTGATCCTGAACCGATCCGGATCAGAATTCCGATCCGGATCAGAATTCCGATCCGGATCCCGAACCTTGTTTTTTCAGGAATTGCTGAAAAAAGACGACAGTCAGGATCGCCGTAAATCCGATCCGGATCGTCGTGCGGGAAAAATTCTGTTAAGTCAGTTTTTGATGCTTATCTCTTTCCAAAGGTTTCTAAACTATAAATAGATACTTAGGGTTTCTCAAGAACTACCGATTAATTTTTAAAACACTTGAGAGCAACCCTAGAGGCTAGGTTTTTATCGTTCTTCTTTATAGCCTCTTTTAGGTAAATTCGACGGTTCTTCAAAGATCTATCTTTTGTCGAATTGATCTAGTCTTTGCTTAGAGATATCTTCTACGGTTCCTCAATGATAATCTAAGCAAAGGATCACCATCGAAACTTTTATCAAGTTTGCGTCGTGGATTTGACGTAGCATCGTGGATTCGATGTGTTGAAGGCGTTTCGTGAATTCGAAACGTGTGCTCGTGGATTCGAGTGGCGTTCGTGGATTCGAACGTGTGCAGTGGACGTGCAATCGGTGAGCGCAAGGTCCGAAGAAGTTGAAGGAGGGGTTTGAGTCCGTGGAGTCGGTAATCACCTTGTTATTCTTCTATTCTTAGTGGATTGTTATTGCGTGTTGGTCCCGTGGTTTTTCTCCTGGATTGGAGTTTCCACGTATATCTCGGTGTGCTATTTTTATTTTCCGCATTGGTTTTTATTTTGCACTGAGATTGGTTTTATAAGTATTACACCTATTCACCCCCCCTCTAGTTGTTTGATAGTACCTATTTAGATCTTTGGGGATCCAAAAACCTACAATTAGTATCAGAGCGGGTTTTAGGTTTATCTATCATGTCGGGTGGAAGTGGTAATATTTATAGACCTCCTCTTTTTGATGGGACTAATTATGCTTATTGGAAAGTGCGGATGAGAGCTTTTCTCATCGCAATTGATGAGCGGGTATGGCAATCCGTGGAATACGGTTGGGTGCATCCTGTTGAGGGAGTAGGAAATTCTACTACCCCAAAACCTCGCTCTAGATGGTCCAAAGAGGAATTCGAAAGTTCTTCTTACAATGGGAAAGGTATGAACGCTTTATTTAATTCTCTTTCCTCGACTGAGTTCACACGAATATCCGCATGTGAAACCGCAAAGGAGATTTGGGATATTCTCGAAATTACACATGAGGGTACTAATCTAGTAAAAATTCAAAAGCTCCAGATACTTACAAGTCAATTTGCCTCTATTCATATGGAAGAGCATGAATTATTTACAGATTATTACACTAGACTTCAAAATGTAATCAATACTTGTGCTAATTTAGGAGAAAAGATCCCGGAGTCGAGAATTGTAAGAAAGATACTTCGGACTCTTCCGGAACGGTTTAGGGCAAAGGTTACCGCCATTGAAACCGTTAGTCATCCGGATGAGATGAGAGTAGAGGAATTAGTAGGTGCTTTGCAAACTTATGAAATGACTTTTCCTACTAATCAAGTTTCTTCCAAGTCTTCTTCTAAGCTTACAGGTATTGCATTCAAATCAACAAAGGAAGAAGATAGCGAATCAAGTTCCGACGATGAAATCTCTTTTGCCGATTTTGAAGAACAATTGGCGCGGATCGTAAAGAAATTTCGTCGGAAGTTTTGGAAGAATCGAACCGATGGATCTTCATCCTCGAATCTATCTAAAGGATCATCGGGTTCTAAATCCTCTAACCTCAAAAGCTTTGCAAAACCTTCTAAGGAAAAAGATGAATTCGAAGGGGAAATCCGATGTTATAGATGCAAAGGCTACGACCATATTTCAACGGATTGTCCTTCTCCGAAATCATATAAAAAGAAGGCTTTGCAAGCGAAAACTTGGGACGATTCTACTTCTAATGAATCGACCTCAAGTAAAGAGGAAAAAGTCATTGCCTTTCATACCTCTCAAATTCCCTCTTCTAATATTTGCTTATCATCCTTAATCACTGACTCTATTCCTTTGATTTTGCATGAAACATCAACATCCGGCGGAAAGTCATCAAGTGAGGGGGAGTCGGACGAAGAAGAACTCGTTGAGGCATATCAACAACTTCTTACGGAATCAAAGAAGATGGCCAAGCATATTAAGAAGTTGAGGAAGCAACGACTTGAGATTCAAGACGAGAATCATGCTTTAAAGATCAAACTTCATGATCTCGAGGAGGAACGAGAGTTTTTATTGGATAATAATAAAATCCTCCAAGAAAAGATAAATCAATCGAAAACGGTCGTTAATTCCCACATTAACAAGATTGATTTTCTAGAAAAACAGTTTGAGGAAATTCATGTCACCAACCAAGCCTTGACCAAGCAAGTTCATCAACTTAAATCCGACATACAAAGGTTTTCAACCGGTTCCAAGAAATTTGATTGTATATGCGGATTAGGTCAAACAAGCAAGGTTGGTTTGGGATTTAAAAAGAACCAAACTGTGAAGGCTTCAAGTTCCACAACTAAATTGAAAGGAAGAACTTGTCACCAATGTGGACTTGAAGGACACTTGATGAAGTCGTGCCCGAAAAAGACAAAAAGAAATTCTTCGACAACTTCATCTACGGAGCGAACTCAACGGAATCAAAAGACTCATCAAGTCAAAGGAGTTCACTCAATCCACCAAAGGTCCGAGCCACAACATCAATCATTCAAGTGGATCACGGCGAGGCAAAGACCTAAGGTGGATCAACAGTCAAAGCTATCAACTCCCGACCACAATGAATCAAGACAACCTAAAATCCGACAATTTTGGATTCGGAAAGGTGATATCTTTCCTTGTCTTAAGTTCTAAATAGCTTATGACTGTATGTGATGCTTTGATTGGTTTTCCTTTCATATTTTTCTAAATCTCTGCATTACATGTTTTCAATGCTCTTCGTTTTTATGTTTTGTTTTTGAACAAAAGGGTTTTAACGAACAAGTGCATTGAATAAAATGGATTTCACTTTCATTCACTCCAATTTAATTTTATATGAATTATCAACTTTACTCCATAATCATAATTCTTGAAGATACTTCATTATAGGATTTTTTGATAATTATATTCATCAAATTTTAGTAATCATGTGTGATCTTTAGATGCTTAACCTATCTCGGTTGTGTGAATTCTTTGTGATAAACATGAGACAACCGATAGACTAAAATTTGGGATTTAATTCTTTCACATAAGAGATTGTATTTTCTTACAAGGGTAATGAAATGAATTGCAAAAGATGTGGAAAGAGTTACATCCGAAAGGAGTGTGAAAACTACCACCACATGTTGGAAAGAGCTACCACCCCGGTCGTCCGGTTTGCGTGTGAAGCTACCACATGTTTTGGATGCTTGAAAAATATTTTTTTTGGAAAAATCTTTAGATGAAGCATTTGGAGATCATATTCAAAGTTCTTATTTTGAACAATCTCCTGGTTGGTATAAGGTGGGATAGTTAAAAGATGCTCAAAGAGCCACCCTTAGGTATTTTAATGCATATCTCAATCTAAAAGGGTAAAATTCAAAATTGATGTCATTTGGAAATCTCTGTATGTCATCTTTGTAAATCCGTTACATCTTGATAGACTTTGGATCTCAAGATTATTTTTGATGACTTGTGTTTGACGTATATAATATGAAAAACGGTTTATAATGTTTTATCTTTGTTTTTCATGATTTCGGAGTAAATCTTTTTAATTTTTGTAAAATTAATTGGATTGAATGAAATCTATGTGATCTCATATTATTTTCAAGCACTTAAATTATTTGCTTGATGGAATGCAAATCGGTATTTGAAAGATTTCAAAATTTCGATTTGTTTCAAGAATTTTTGTGATTTTTGCCTTCAAGGACCGGTACAAAATCTGCGTTTTTGTTATATACCGGAACTGAGCTTTTATCTCTCTTTCTCTATGAACTAATGTTGTTAGTGATTTATTTTTGCCTATATTCACTGTTTGACAATTTGTGACAAAAAGGGGGAGAACAGAAATAGGGGGAGAACAGAGATAGGGGGAGAACAGAGATAGGGGGAGAACAGAGATGCTCAAGAAAGGGGGAGATAAAGAAAAGAGATGATGAAAAAGGAGCCGAAAAACAAAAAGAACCAAAAGGACGAATCAAATGTAGGATTCCATTTCTAACGACTAAACGTTTGATTTTATTTGGAGGTTTTGTTTTGCAGGATATACATCACTTTAAGACTCCAAGTCCTAAGTCATAGAGTTTGTTCTAAGACTGGTTCAAATGTAATTTTTATTTATTGGATCTTTCACGCAAAGGAAATCAATGTTTGGTGATGACATTGAGTTTCGATTTTTTGGTTTAAGATGAGTGACTTGAGCGTTTTATGTATTTTTGGGTTTTGTCACGAAATTGCCAAAGAGGGAGATTGTTACGACTTTTTGTGTTGGCATATTTCGTGAGTTGAGTCGGAGTCTTGAAGTGATCAAATTGTCAATCAGCAATTGAAGACTCAGAGAAGATTCAACAAGATCTCAAGTTGACACTCAGTGTTTTGAGTCTTGAAGATTGAAGTTGAAGAATTGTGGATCATATACATCAATCTTAAAGAAAATGGATTCGGATTGATCAGGTACGTTTAACTAAATAATTTTGGTGATCCGAATACATTTGTGTAGTTTAGAAACACTTGGATAAGTTTTCATTGCTTAAAAATAAAAAACTGGACAAATTGGATGTTCAGAGTCCAGTTCAGAATTTCTGATCCTGAACCGATCCGGATCAGAATTCCGATCCGGATCAGAATTCCGATCCGGATCCCGAACCTTGTTTTTTCAGGAATTGCTGAAAAAAGACGACAGTCAGGATCGCCGTAAATCCGATCCGGATCGTCGTGCGGGAAAAATTCTATTAAGTCAGTTTTTGATGCTTATCTCTTTCCAAAGGTTTCTAAACTATAAATAGACACTTAGGGTTTCTCAAGAACTACCGATTAATTTTTAAAACACTTGAGAGCAACCCTAGAGGCTAGGTTTTTATCGTTCTTCTTTATAGCCTCTTTTAGGTCAATTCGACGGTTCTTCAAAGATCTATCTTTTGTCGAATTGATCTAGTCTTTGTTTAGAGATTCCTTCTACGGTTCATCAATGATAATCTAAGCAAAGGATCACCATCGAAACTTTTATCAAGTTTGCGTCGTGGATTCGACGTAGCATCGTGGACTCGATGTGTTGAAGGCGTTTCGTGGATTCGAAACGTGTGCTCGTGGATTCGAGTGGCGTTCGTGGATTCGAACGTGTGCAGTGGACGTGCAATCGGTGAGCGCAAGGTCCGAAGAAGTTGAAGGAGGGGTTTGAGTCCGTGGAGTCGGTAATCACCTTGTTATTCTTCTATTCTTAGTGGATTGTTATTGCGTGTTGGTCCCGTGGTTTTTCTCCTGGATTGGAGTTTCCACGTATATCTTGGTGTGCTATTTTTATTTTCCGCATTGGTTTTTATTTTGCACTGAGATTGGTTTTATAAGTATTACACCTATTCACCCCCACTCTAGTTGTTTGATAGTACCTATTTAGATCTTTGGGGATCCAAAAACCTACACTTTGCGCACCTAAACCTTACGAGTTTTGGAATACGTCGGCAATGATCGTGACATTGATCTCCTTGGTGAACGCATCTTGTTTGGTTGATCACTTTTCTTTGGAATCCATGATAACGTCGTCTTGTGGGGTGTACTATCATTGTTCTTGACCTTTAGTTGATTTCTTCTTGAATTCCGGTCTTTGTTCTTGATGGTAGTTGTTGCAAGAAGCGCTTGATTTGATCGCTTGGCTCCATTCTTGCAATTTCGTCTAATGTGCCCTGCAAAACCACAACGAAAACATACCTTTGTGCATGTTGAACCCGAAGTAGATGAGGTAGGCTTGTTCACGTTGGATGCAGTGATTTTCGTCGGAGGAGGAGAAACCGACTGGGGCACAAACTTTGTACCGCTCGAACTTGGATCCTTGACGGTTCGAACGTATCCAAGACCTAAACGATTCATTTGACCGAGACCAAGCAACTTGTCCAACTTGCTCCTTCCAGAAGAGAATCGCTTCAAATCTTCCTTAAGTTGGAGTATGGTCTTCGTCATCTCCAATTTTTCTTGTTGAGCCTCAGAGTAGAGCTTCAAGAAGTAGTTAGCTTTATCCACCAATTTGATGTGCTCCTTCTCGAAACGCTCGTTCTTCTCTCGAAGGAAAACATTTATCTTGATCAAGTTATCCTTTTCCTCTTCAAGAGCATTTGAGAGAGAAGTTGCCTCTTTAGATTGTTCTTCAAGATCCTGCAATCTTCTTCTCAAACTTTTATTTTGCTTGGCCAATTTCTTTGAATCCTTCAATAATTTATTGTGATGATCCGGATCTCCGCAGAGCTCTTGCGATGTAAATTGGGGGACTTCTGGAGACCTATGGTGTATGTTAAAGGTGATTGCGCGCAAATCGAACCCCAGTTTTGGGCACGAAAAACAGATCAAGTTTGCTTCTCCGAGAATTTTTGGCAAATTTTAGAAATGGAATTTGGCAAAACGGACATTGGATTTGGATTTAGCACGCGAAAACGATAAAAATACACTATTTATTTGTATTTTTCGAAGTCCGGATGCCAAAACACGAATTTCGAGGCGTTTGGTACTGTTCCGGCGGCCGGGGGGCAGCGCCGGCGGTGAGGGCGCGGGCAGGCGAGTGTGCGGCGGCGAGCAGCGCGGTCCACAGATTTTGGCGTGCACCGGGAGCAGCCAACAGGGGCGTGTGCCACGTGTCGCGCGTTGGTTGGTGGGTCAACGCACGCGCGACAACGCGCCGGGCGCGGCGCACCGTGGACCCCGCTAGGCCACGTGGCGCCCGCTGGTTGGCGGGCGCAGCGACCCGGCTGGGGCGCCGTGAACCGCGGCCCACGGTCGGCGACGTGGACCGCGTCGCCACGCGGCGCGCCGCGATTGGCGGGCGCGCGTGCGCCGGGCGCGTGGGGCGCGGTTGGGCTACGTGGCAGCCCGTGGTGGTTTCGGGCGCGCACAGTAACGGGCCGGGCCCGTTACTGTAGCAGCCCGAACATTTTCGGGCGCCCGGAATTGGGCCCAAAAGCCCATTTGGTCCTTTTTTGGTGTGGGCCTATAAATAGGCCGAGATCTTTGGCCTTGTACCCCTTTTTCCCGAGCTCCTCTTGTTACGGCATTTTGGTGTTGGCATATTTCGTGAGTCATGTCAGTGAGTTGAGTCGGAGTCTTAAAGGGATCAAATTGTCAATCAGCAATCAAAGACTTAGAGAAGATTCAACAAGAGCTCAAGTTGACACTCAGTGTCTTGAGTCTTGAAGATTGAAGTTGAAGAATTGTGGATCAGTTACATCAATCTCAAGAAGAAAGTATTCAAAAGGATCAGGTATGGTTAACTAAATAATTTTGGTGATCCGAATACTTTCTTATAGTGTAGAAACACTTGGATGAATTTTTAATTGCATAAAAATCAAAAACTGGACATGGGACATGTTCAGGATCCGGATCAGACAGTCCAATCCGGATCCCGAAGGGTGCTTGTTCATTGGCAAATCCGATCCGGATCAAAGGCCATTTCGATCCGGATCCTGAACATGGGTTTTTGCTAGAATACATGAACGATCCGGATCGGGCATTTCAATCCGGATCCCGAACCCTGTTTTTCTGGAATAGCCTGACTCGTTACGACGATCCGGATCACAGTAAATCCGATCCGGATCGCCGTCCTTCAAATTTCCAGATAAGGTAAGTTTTTGATTCTTATCTCTTTCCAAAGGTTTCTAAACTATAAATAGACATTTAGGGTTTCTCAAAAAACGTGGGGAGCACGGCCGATCAATTGAAAAAACACTTGAGAGCAACCCTAGAGGCTAGGTTTTTATCGTTCTTCTTTATAGCCTCTTTTAGGTCAATTCGACGGTTCTTTCAAGAACATATCTTTTGTCGAATTGATCTAATCTTTGCTTAGAGATTTTTCCCATGGATCTTCATTGATAATCTAAGCAAAGGATCACCATCGAAGCCAATATTCTTACCGGCTGAGTTTGCGTCGTGGATTCGACGTGGCATCGTGGATTCGGTGTGCTAAAGGCGTTTCGTGGATTCGAAACGTGTGCTCGTGGATTCGAGTGGCGTTCGTGGATTCGAACGTGTGCAGTGGACGTGCAATTAATCGTTGGAGCGCAAGGTCCGAAGAAGTTGAAGGAGGGGTTAAATCCGTGGAGACGGTAATCACCTTGTTATTCTTCTTTTCTTAGTGGATTGTTATTGCGTGGACATCCAATCGGTGAGCGCAAGGTCCGAAGAAGCTGAAGGAGGGGTTTGAGTCCGTGGAGTCGGTAATCACCTTGTTATTCTTCTATTCTTAGTGGATTGTTATTGCGTGTTGGTCCCGTGGTTTTTCTCCTGGATTGGAGTTTCCACGTATATCTCGGTGTGTTGTTTTTATTTCCGCATTGGTTTTTATTTTGCACTGAGATTGGTTTTATAAGTATTACACCTATTCACCCCCCCTCTAGTTGTTTGATAGTACCTATTTAGATCCTTGTGGATCCTTCGGGATATATAAAAACCTACAATTGGTACCAGAGCGGGTTTTAGGTTTATCTATCATGTTGGGTGAAAGTGGTAATATTTATAGACCTCCTCTTTTTGATGGGACTAATTATGCTTATTGGAAAGTGCGGATGAGAGCTTTTCTCATCGCAATTGATGAGCGGGTATGGCAATCCTTGGAATACGGTTGGGTGCATCCTGTTGAGGAAGTAGGAAATTCTACTACCCCAAAACCTCGCTCTAGATGGTCCAAAGAGGAATTTGAAAGATCTTCTTACAATGGGAAAGGTATGAACGCTTTATTTAATTCTCTTTCCTCGACTGAGTTCACACGAATTTCCGCGTGTGAAACCGCGAAGGAAATTTGGGATATTCTCAAAATTACACATGAGGGTACTAACCTTGTAAAAATTCAAAAGCTCCAGATGCTTACAAGTCAATTTGACTCTATTCATATGGAAGAGCATGAATTGTTTACAGATTATTACACAAGACTTCAAGATATAATCAACACTTGTGCTAATTTAGGAGAAAAGATCCCGAAGTCGAAAATTGTAAGAAAGATACTTCGGACTCTTCTGGAACGGTTTAGGGCAAAGGTTACCGCCATTGAAACCGTTAGTCATCCGGATGAGATGAGTGTAGAGGAATTAGTAGGTGCTTTGCAAACTTATGAGATGGCTTTTCCTACTAATCAAGTTTCTTCCAAGTCTTCTTCTAAGCTTACAGGTATTGCATTCAAATCCACAAAGGAAGAAGATAGCGAATCAAGTTCCGACGATGAAATCTCTTTTGCCGATTTTGAAGAACAATTAGCGCAGATCACAAAGAAATTTCGTCGGAAGTTTTGGAAGAATCGAACCGATGGATCTTCATCCACGAAACCTTCTAAAGGATCATCGGGTTCTAAATCCTCTAACCTCAAAAGCTTTGCAAAACCTTCTAAAGAAAAAGAAAAAGATGATTTCGAAGGGGAAATCCAATGCTATAGATGCAAAGGCTACGGCCATTTTTCAACGGAATGTCCTTCTCCGTAATCATATAAAAAGAAGGCTTTGCAAGCGAAAACTTGGGACGATTCTACTTCTAATGAATCGACCTCAAGTAAAGAGGAAAAAGTCGTTGCCTTACATGCTTCTCAAATTCCCTCTTCTAATGTTTGTTTATCATCTTTAATCACTGACTCTATTCCTTTGATTTTGCATGAAACATCAACATCCAACAGAGAGTCATCAAGTGAGGGGGAGTCGGACGAAGAAGAACTCGTTGAGGCATATCAACAACTTCTTGCGGAATCTAAGAAGATGGCCAAGCATATCAAGAAGTTGAGGAAGCAACGACTTGAGAATCAAGACGAGAATCATGCTTTAAAGATAAAACTTCTTGATCTCGAGGAGGAACAAGGACGTTTATTGAATAACAATAAAATCCTCCAAGAAAAGCTAAACCAATCGGAGACAAACGCTAAATCATATATGGACAAGATTGGTTTTCTAGAAAAACAGTTTGAGGAGATTCATGTCACCAATCAAGCTTTGACCAAGCAAGTTCATCAACTCAAATCCGACATACAAAGGCTTTCAACCGTTTCCAAGAAACTAGATTGTATGTGCGGATTAGGTCAAACAAGCAAGGTTGGTTTGGGATTTAAAAAGAACCAAACTGCGAAGGCTTCAAGTTCCACAACTAAATTGAAAGAAAGAACTTGTCACCAATGTGGACTTGAAGGACACTTGATGAAGACGTGCCCGAAAAAGAGAAAGAAGATTTCTTCGGCAACTTCATCTACAAAGCGAACTCAACGGAATCAAAAGACACATCAAGTTAAAGGAGTTCACTCAACCCACCAAAGGTCCGAGCCACAACATCAATCATACAAGTGGATCACTGCGAGGCAAAGACCTAAGGTGGATCAACAGTCAAAGCTATCATCTCCCAACCACAATGAATCAAGACAACCCAAAATCCGACGATTTTGGATTCGGAAAGGTGATATCTTTCCTTGTCTTAAGTTCTAAATAGCTTATGACTGTATGTAATGCTTTGATTGGTTTTCCTTTCATATTTTTCTGAATCTCTGCATTACATGTTTTCAATGCTCTTCGTTTTTATGTTTTGTTTTTGAACAAAAGGGTTTTAACGAACTAGTGCATTGAATAAAAAGGGTTTCATTTTCAATCACTCCAATTTAATTTTATATGAATTATCAACTTTACTCCATAATCATAATTCTTGAAGATATTTCATTATAGGAGTTTTTGATAATTATATTCATCAAATTTTAGAAATCATGTGTGATCTTTAGATGCTTAATCTATCTCGGTTGTGTGAATTCATTGTGATAAACGTGAGACAACCGATAGACTAAAATTTGGGATTTAATTCTTTCACGTAAGAGATTGCATTCTTACAAGGGTAAATAAATGAATTGTAAAAGATGTGGAAAGAGTTACATCCGAAAGGAGTGTGAAAACTACCACCACATGTTGGAAAAAGCTACCACATGTTTTGGATGCTTGAAAAATATTTTATGAAATTTTGTTTAGTTGAAGCATTCGGAGATTCATATTCAAAGTTGTTATATTCTGAACAATCTCCTGGTTGGTTTAAGGTGGGATAGTTGAAAGATGCTCAAAGAGCCACCCTTAGGTATTTTAGTGCTTATCTCAAATTTGAAAGGGTAAGAAATCAAATTGATGTCATTTGGAAATCTCTGTAAGTCATCTTTGTACATCCGTTACATCTTGATAGACTTTGGATCTCAAGATTATTTTTGATGACTTGTGTTTGACGTATATAATGTGAAAAACGGTTTATAATGTTTTATCTTTGTTTTTCATGATTTCGGAGTAAATCTTTTTAATTTTTGTGAAATTAATTGGATTGAATGACATCTATGTGATCTCATATTATTCTCAAGCACTTAAATTGTTTTCTTGATGGAATACAAATCGGTAATTCAAATATTTCAAAATCTGGATTTGTTTCAAGAAATTATTTGATTTTTGCGTTCGAGTACCGGTACGCAATCTATGTTTTTGTTATATACCGGAACTGAGCTTTTATCTCTCCTTCACTATGGACTAATGCTGTTAGTGATTTCCTTTTGTCTAGTATATTCACTGTTTGACAATTTGTGACAAAAAGAGGGAGAGGAGAAATAGGGGAGAAGAGAGAAATAGGGGAGAAGAGATCTTCGAGATAGGGGGAGACAGAGATGAGATCATCGAGATAGGGGGAGACGGAGATGAGATCATCGAGAAAAAGAAAGGAGATGAGAAAAAGGAGCCGAAAAACAAAAGAACCAAAAGGACGAATCAAATGTAGGATTTACATTTAATTTCTAACGACTAAACGTTTGATTTTGTTTGTAGTTTTTGTTTTGCAGGATATACATCACTTTAAGACTCCAAGTCCTAAGTCATAGAGTTTGTTCTAAGACTGGTTCAAATGTATTTTTGTTTATTGGATCTTTCACGCAAAGAAAGTCAATGTTTTGGTGATGACATTGAGTTTCAATTTTTTGGTTTAAGATGAGTGTCTTGAGCGTTTTATGTATTTTTGGGTTTTGTCACGAAATTGCCAAAGGGGGAGATTGTTACGGCATTTTGGTGTTGGCATATTTCGTGAGTCATGTTAGTGAGTTGAGTCAGAGTCTTAAAGGGATCAAATTGTCAATCAGCAATCAAAGACTTAGAGAAGATTCAACAAGAGCTCAAGTTAACACTCAGTGTCTTGAGTCTTGAAGATTGAAGTTGAAGAATTGTGGATCAGTACATCAATCTCAAGAAGAAAGTATTCAAAAGGATCAGGTATGGTTAACTAAATAATTTTGGTGATCCGAATACTTTCTTATAGTGTAGAAACACTTAGATGAATTTTTAATTGCATAAAAATCAAAAACTCGACATGGGACATGTTCAGGATCCGGATCAGACAGTCCAATCCGGATCCCGAAGGGTGCTTGTTCATTGGCAAATCCGATCCGGATCAAAGGTCATTTCGATCCGGATCCCGAACATGGGTTTTTGCTGGAATACATGAACGATCCGGATCGGGCATTTCAATCCGAATCCCGAACCCTGTTTTTCTGGAATAGCCTGACTCGTTACGACGATCCGGATCACAGTAAATCCGATCCGGATCGCCGTCCTAAAAATTTCCAGATAAGGTAAGTTTTTGATTCTTACCTCTTTCCAAAGGTTTCTAAACTATAAATAGACATTTAGGGTTTCTCAAAAACGTGGGGAGCACGGCCGATCAATTGAAAAAACACTTGAGAGCAACCCTAGAGGCTAGGTTTTTATCGTTCTTCTTTATAGCCTCTTTTAGGTCAATTTGACGGTTCTTTCAAGAACATATCTTTTGTCGAATTGATCTAATCTTTGCTTAGAGATTTTTCCCATGGATCTTCATTGATAATTTAAGCAAAGGATCACCATCGAAGCCAATATTCTTACCGGCTGAGTTTGCGTCGTGGATTCGACGTGGCATCGTGGATTCGGTGTGCTAAAGGCGTTTCGTGGATTCGAAACGTGTGCTCGTGGATTCGAGTGGCATTCGTGGATTCGAACGTGTGCAGTGGACGTGCAATCGTTGGAGCGCAAGGTCCGAAGAAGTTGAAGGAGGGGTTAAATCCGTGGAGATGGTAATCACCTTGTTATTCTTCTTTTCTTAGTGGATTGTTATTGCGTGGACATCCAATCGGTGAGCGCAAGGTCCGAAGAAGCTGAAGGAGGGGTTTGAGTCCGTGGAGTCAGTAATCACCTTGTTATTCTTCTATTCTTAGTGGATTGTTATTGCGTGTTGGTCCCGTGGTTTTTCTCTTGGATTGGAGTTTCCACGTATATCTCGGTGTGCTATTTTTATTTCCGCATTGGTTTTTATTTTGCACTGAGATTGGTTTTATAAGTATTACACCTATTCACCCCCCCCTCTAGTTGTTTGATAGTACCTATTTAGATCCTTGTGGATCCTTCGGGATATATAAAAACCTACACCTCTACCCTCAAGCCCATACTGAGTTTGTTCTTCATCTTGTTGTGCATCATGTGGTGGAGTTCCGGAATTTTTGGAGGCCGCGGCATCGACGACTTCGGCATCGTAGCGCAGAGCGATGTTCTTTCATCGGAGGCCCGTTATCGTCACATTTCGGTCCGCGAGGTTCACAGGGCTACTCCGACGGTATTTTTGGATGATTTTTTCGATGCCGGATTCATGAGAGGTAGGCCTTCGATTTTCGTGTTGATTATCTTACTTCATTCTGAATTCTTGGCATGGTTTTTGAGGCATCTCTAAGCCACTGTTTTGCTGGTAGTTTTTCTAGATAGCAGAGCCTTCTCAGATTTTTATCTCTGCACTAGATTATTGGAATTCAACGTTTGAGGACTCGATTGATATCTACACATCGCGAGGATCACCGTCATATTTTTACTGAAATTTTTGGAATTTACCTCGAGAAGATAATAATGCTTCTTTGGGACTGAAGTTTCAGAAAAACTGTACACTTGGAATTTTGTATTGTTTATAATGTTTGGGCTATATCTTTGTAATCAGGAGGAGTTGTTGGGTGTTTTTAGGCCCGTTGGTATCGTGGGAATCTGAGGATTTATCCCCGTCAAGTTTTAGCTTATTTGGATCTTGGTTTAACGCGCGCTTCAGGTGGGTTGCCTTGTCACGCCCCGGGGTCGAAACTGCGACCCGGGCTCGCCAACAGATCCGCCACTTATGCCAAACTCCGCATAGGCGAAGCGTCCTACCTGCAAGAAAAGTGCTACAGCTAACAGATATCAGAGCTATAAATGAAAATCTGCTGTAAAGCTAAAATCAATCACTGTACAACTGGAAATAATACAACAATGTCCATCTCCCAAAATGATAATCATACAATATCCTCATATACAAAAAAAAATCAGAACTCAACAGGGAGGTATCTCCTATAAATACATCAGTGTACAGGCTCTCAATACATATCATGTCCTCGCTACATCAGTCTCTCAAAAGAGGAAAATAAAATAGCTAATCTACTGAAGCCCTCCTCTGAAGGGGTACCGCTACTCTCCAACGACGGGTAGGGATCTAGCACGCGACTCCCTCGCCTCGATCAACAACCGCAGA
The DNA here is from genome assembly GCA_029204045.2 of Tillandsia leiboldiana. Classification (NCBI taxonomy): domain Eukaryota; kingdom Viridiplantae; phylum Streptophyta; class Magnoliopsida; order Poales; family Bromeliaceae; genus Tillandsia; species Tillandsia leiboldiana. The sequence goes on from CM055066.1 coordinate 35,132,007, forward strand.
ATCAACAACACCCGCTAAGACTCTGCAAAACAAAGGAGAGAAAAGAAAGGGAGGGGGAAAACCCCCAACGGGTGTGAGAACTACACCAAAAAGGGAGTTCTCAGTGGGTATCATCGCCAGGCCCGACGATTAGCCCACTAAGTCCACTAGAGGCAATAAATAACCCTGCAGTAAAAACTGAACTAGAAAGGCTGGAGATACTCTACAGCTACCATGCCTCCATCTAAATACTCAAGAGGGGAGAATCCAAGAATGGTATGCCACCACTAGCACATGAAGTACACAACGACCCAATCGAGCTGACTGCCACATCTGGTCCAGTCAAACCTGCGCCCACCTACAACCACCTCCCACTGCCGGGCAGGAATTACGTAGGGTGTCCAAACGGACTAACTCGCTATCGAGTAGTGGCTCATGCAGGCAATAGTCAAAATCCACGCTCTCTCTCAGAACGGATAGACTCAAGATGCTCAACCTCTCACCCAGTGGTCAAAGTACTCACAACGACACGGGACCACCGTCAAACCAAACGGCTCCCAACAACACTAGCACTGGTCTAAACACAGCTACTAGTCTCCACTCAGTCCCCCTGACACGAGTGTAACAATAAGTACATGCCTGTAATAACCCCAATCTAGTGCCACCAGTAAAACTGGTACTGCCTGCTCTGCTGTCGAATTCAAAACTCAGCCACGGGAGGCAGACGGGCTCCTGGCCGGCACGGTCACATCCCGAAAGGCAACAGACCGGCTCCTGACCGGCACGGTCACACACACTCCGGAGTGGCACTCGAGGGGAGCGACCCACACGAGTAAAATATCTCAGTAACCAGTATCATAATATAGCAGGACTGGATCACGACTCTGATCAAAGTGGGATACTCCGCCCACTAGGGAAATCTGATACCCAATCTGGTGCATAAATAAATATCCGGTCAACCGCCTAATATCCGCGGTTGCCGCAATACCCTGCCGTCTATAATCAAGTACTATAACCGACCTCCGGTCAACCGCCCAAAGTCCGCGGTCACCGTAAAACCCTACCAGCCGCAATCCAGCACAACCCATCCCTGACACAAAGGTCCCGGCTACACTACCCCAGACCCCTGCTCGCACCCGAGCAACACAGACCACCTGACTAACAAAGAAGGAGAAAAGGATAACATGGTTTCTCCTAAGTCAAGTTCCAATAAGTAGTGCAGCAGTAAAAGATGGCCTAACTACATGTCCATTCAAGCATGCTTTTGTTCATGGGAACGATAAAAGAGAGTAAAACATACAGTAGCAAAGCATACTACAGTATTCCTACTATGATATACCAATCTTGCATAAATAGGCCAATGAATAACCATGTATGATCTCTATATCATCTAGTGTGGGATAAATATAACCTGTCTAACACATGCTAAGTCTCTAGTTCAACAAACATGTACAATTATCAGGTAAGCATCAATCCACATGATCTAGGCCGTTTCCATGCTTACCTCTCGCTCATATTGATTGTACATTAATTTAGGCATGCTATCAATCATAGAGGGTGACATTCCCACAGGTAAGCTTATCTTAACCATACATGAACATCCACTATTACACCTCCCATAAGGCATAACATGCATATAAACCCTGCCATTCCCTTAAATAGTTACAATTACTAAGTTTACCCACCTGAAGTGCTTAAACCAAGGCAAACCTGAAGTCGGTGAAGAGCGTGGCCACTTGCTAATAACACCTGCTGAACCCGTACCCACGGTACATGTCGCGCAAACCTTGGCTCCGAGCAGTGCTCCAAAAACACTCGCGGACCTTCCTGGGTACAAGAAAAGGTCCAAAGTTACACTTTATGCTAAAAATATCCAAGTATACACCATCTGCTGAAAACAGACCCAAAGATGTGCAATTTTCACCTGCAGATTGGACTCTGAAAAATCCAACAAAAATACAGTCGTGATCATCGCGTCGAGCCCTTCGAAACGAGTACCTGCACGTCAAAATCCGAGTCCCGCTGGCCGAGTTACAAATTCCACAACGCGGGGAGCGCGAAACTCTACAACATACACAACTTTAATACTCTGCACAGTAAAGGGGGAAGAAGTATACCTTCGAGAAAGTCTCTGAAAATTCCCTGAAAAATATGACGAGAATCCTTGCGACGTGTAGATACAAAAAGTGTATAGGCACATCTCAATCCGATGCCCGGGTGCGGAGATATCGCTGAAGGACCGCGCCGCTATCCAAGTCTCAATCACAGGAACAGTGTCACAGTAAACTCGGAAAAACACCCTGAAAAGCACGAAACGAGGGGAAACTCAAAACACGATAATTGAAGCCCTACATGTCGTGAAGCCAATGGCACAAAAATCACTGAAAAAGATGGTCGGGGTAGGCCGAGGGAGCTCGTGCACCGAAATGCGACGGAGAAGAACACCGAAGAAGAAACGTCGTGCCGCGCCGGTAAAATGGAAATCTCGAAATGCGCGCCGCCGAAAAATCCTGCAATCGACAGGTGAAATCTTCTTTCCTTGAAGAACATATTTCCTTCACAGCCCCCTTCGAGCAGAGGGCTCGAAGGGGCCGAAATCCCCCATGCAAAGTCCCTCGGATTGCATCAAAGAGCAAAAACCATAAAAACATTTCAGAAAATACCCAATGTGTCCCCAGAACAGGAAACACCGGCGCCAGCCAATCCCTGCCTGCCACGTGGCACGCCGCACAGCGCACAGCGGCGCCGGCCGCTGCGGTCACGCCACGTGGCGCCGACCGTGCCTGCCCCGCGCACGTCGCGCGCCATCCCCGCGCGCGTACGGCCACCTGCCCACCTGCCCTGCACAGTACCCCGACCAATAGGGAGGCGCCACGTGTCTGACCCTCCACTCGCTGCGCCCGGTGCACGCACGCTGATGCACCGAACCCGTAGCCAGCTGCCACGTGTCCGCCCCCGGTGCACCATACACCCCGCGCTCTCCGTAGACTGCGCCCCGCGGACCGGCCCACTCCCGAGCCGCCACGCGTCCAGCCCCCGGTGCACGCCCGCCGCGTGGACCGGGCGGCCCGCGCCTCTGCCCGCCGCGCTGCCCACGGCTGCGCCGCCGCGCTCCGCCGCCGCTGGCGCTGCCCGCCGGCCGGAACAGTGCCCCACATGCCTCGAAAAATGCGCCTTTGCATCCGGACTCCGAAAAATACAAATAAATAGTCCATTTTTACCGTTTTCGCACGCTGAGTCCAAATCCGGTGTCCGATTTGCCAAATTCCATTCCTAAAAATTGCTGAAGGCATCCGGAAAGGTGTTCTTTTGTCCAAACTTTGCGCTGAGCCCAATTTTAATATCCGTTTCGCGCGAAACCACTTCCAAACATCCGACGGGGTCCTCTGACTACTCTCTTGATCCATTTAACACACTGAGTCCATCACTAGTGTCCAATTGGTGCACAAACACCACCGACATGCCAAAAAGGCCTCCAGAAGCTGCTGGTCACACTACAGAAGTCCTGCAGAGATCCAGGTCACCACATGCCTCGCCTTCAAGATTGATGGACTGAACATTAATTCTATATTGTAGGATCATGCATGATTGTGAATGTATTAAGAAGCATGCAAGAATGTGAGAATTGATGTTCCCAGTGTTACTGTAGTATGCCGGTTTTCAGATTGAACCTACCGACTCTACAGATGGGCTTTTTGGGTCAGAAAAGCTGTGAGCATGTGTATTTTCAGTTTACAGCGGAGTTCGGGAGGTTCCGGACTGCGGCGGAAGGCCCGAAGCCAAAAAGTGAGTTATGGTTGGCCTTTGGATTATTTTATTCATTTTTTTAATCTTAATTAAATTAGGCTTTTGTGTTGCTGTTCTTTTTTTTGTGAGGTGCAGCTGTTGGGTTGGTGTTGGCAGAGGAATGGATGGTGTTAATTATGGTGGGTTGGTAGGTGGAATTAATTAAGTGCTTTAATTAATTAATTGATGCCTTTGCTTATTTAAGCAAGCCCCTCCTGATGCCACCTCACCATTCTTTTCTCTTCTCCAAGGTAAAAGGTGTGAGCTCCTGTTAGCTTGTGTGAAGCTGAGGAAAGAGGGAGAGGGAAGGAGGAAGAAGAAGAAGGGTTTGAAGGAAGGTGTTCTTGGGGTTTTCTTCTCCAGGCGTGGGCGTGGAGCTGAGTGTGGGCGTGGCGAGCCTCGTCGAGGTTGGTCACTATTTTATTTTATTTTATTTTTCCTTAAGCAAGCTTGGGATTTTTGGAGTTTTATTTTTTTTTCCTTTCCTTTTCCTGTTGGAGAGGCCTTGCGGACTTGTTGTCCGGGGCTGGCGGAGCTACGCGAGCCGCGCGTGCAAAGTTTGGGCTGTGCGCGGCTAGGAGAGCGGGCCGCTGCGCGGGCGCGCATGAGCGCTGCGCGGTAGGCGCCCTGCTGCTGTTGGTGTGCAGCAGGGCGCCGGGCCGCTGGCCGTGGGCGTGCTGGGCGTAGTGCCGCGGGCTGCGCGGGCCGTGCACTGCAGGGCGAGCGCGGGAGGCCCTTGGGGCCGCGCGGCACTGCAGGCCGCGGGTCGCCGCGCGGGCGGCCCTTGGGGCCGCGCAGCACTGCAGGCCGCGCGCTAGGCGCGCGACACTGCAGGGCGCCGCGCGGGCAGCCCTTGGGGCCGCGCGGCACTGTAGGGCGCCGCGCAGGCAGCCCTTGGGGCCGCGCGGCACTGCAGGCCGCGCGCTAGGCGCGCGGCACTGCAGGTCACCGCGCGGGCGGCCTTTGGGCCGCGCGGCACTGCAGGGCGCCGCGCGGGCAGCCTTGTGCCGCGCAGCTGGCCCACCGCCGCGCGGGGCAGGGTTCTTTGGGCTGTGCGGCCGCGAGCCGCACTGTGCCGCGTTGACTGCGGCTCGGCGGTGCGCCGTGGCGGGTGCGCGATGGGTTTTTTCCGCGCAACGCCCGGCATTCCTCGTCGCCGGATGGGTTTCTTTCGCCGTTTTGAGCGCGGTGTTGGCCGCGTGTTTCTGATCCCAGTTTTTTTCGCCTTTCTCGCAGTTTGTGGCTTAGTGTTAGCTTGCTACGTGGCCGGTGGTGCTTGTTTTGCCGTGTGGAGCTGCGGGATCGCATCGGGACCTCTGTTTGGCGCACGGTTTTGCGGATTCATCGCAGGTGGGTTATTTTATTCCAAAAATTACGGAATGCTCTACATTGCTTCGGAATGCAAAGGTATCGCGTCCCTTTTCACTATTACTTTTATCTGGTAACTGCCGGGATATTGTATTAAATTGTTGGAAACCCCTTGTGAGTATTGATCTCGTGCCGGGGGCCGAGAAAAGGGGGTTCATGGATTTTCTAGTTATACTCCAGAGTCTCGGGATTTTAGCAGGGTTATCAGATTTAGTCGAGGGTTGATTTTCCGACTTGATTATGTGTGTGAGTAGTGTCATTCGAGTTTTTCCGATCTGGTTGATCGTGGACTATAGCCTGCATATGCCGCTTGCTGAGACAGATGTGACATGTTTGATACTCGGTGGGGTCGCTCCCCTCGAGTCACGCTCCGGACGCATTGATGTGTTGATACCCCTGGCCGAGTTACCAGGTGGGTACCCGCCCCTGGCCGAGTTACCAGGTGGCTACTTGAGTGAGATTGAGACAGTCGAGTAGGACGCCCCACGTAAATCCCGTCCTCAAGTGGATGTGTGGTGGTGGGCAGGTGCGTTCCTAGTCGACAGGCGCAGGCATGACTGGACCCTATGGGGCAGTCGTTGAGATTGGGTGTAGAGTACGGGAACTTCGTAGAGTGTACCGACCTCGCAAGATGGCGTGGTGCGGAGAAATCGCCTCGGACGTGTTCCATTTGGGTTTACAGATGAGTTCTGATTATTTCGGATCGACGCAGAATCCTTTGGGATGGAAAGTGAGTAAGTAGCGTCGAACTTGGAAGCCCAGTTTGAATCAGTGATTTCGGGGCATTGTGTGCTTATAGAGTACTGGTTTGGTTAGAGAACCGACTCCGCGGTTGTGCATAGGAGTTTGGGAAGTGTTAGAACATGTGTATTTCCAGTTTACAGTGAAGTTCGGGTGAACTCATACTGATGCGGAGGCCCCGAAGACAAAAGTGAGTTGGACTTGGCAAGTAAAGAAACGAATAGAGGATTTTGTTGTAGGAATGCCGGTTCTCCGGATCGAGTACACCGACCCTATGGTTGAGCTTTCGGAGTGGGAAAAAGCTTTGGTTATGTGTACTTTATGTTTACAGTGGGGTTCGGGAGATTTTAGAGTGATGCAGAAGCTTCCGGGACAGAAAGTGAGTTGTCGGCGAGAGAACCTGAGCTTCAGACTTCGAATTTTGGCATTTGGAGGCTGAGTTCCGGAACAGGGGTTTTGGTTCCGGAACTAGGCCTTGTGTTTCGGAACCGAAGTGGGAGTTCCGGAACTAATGGGCTAGTACCGGTACCCAGTGTTTTTTTAGCCCAGAATCAGCACGTTGGATTTTTTTTTTAGTAGTGAGGGCATTTTAGTAATTTCCTCTCCCATTGCTTAGACCCTCTATTTATTGAGCCCCTGCTTCTTCTCCACGACAGGGAAAAGAGAAGAAAGAAAGAAAGAAAGTAAGGAAAGAAAAGAGAAGAAGATAAAGAGAGTGAGGGAGATTGAGAGGGAGTTGATGGAGCTTAGTGTTTCTGCAGCTTGGGATCGAGCTGAGCCGCGCGCGCGAGTCGGCCGCACAGGAGGTAAGTGGTCTGATTTGTTCAAGCATGAGTTTGGATTTCTTAGATGGATTTTGTGGAGGTTTGAGCTTAATTGGATTATTCTTTCCATCCTTGGCATTGATACTGTGAGCTTTGGATTTTTCTCGGCGCGGAGTCGAGGCGTGCGTGCGCGCGTGCGTGAGTGCGTGCGCGCGTGCGTGAGTGTGTGCGTGTGCTGTGAGTGGGCAGCAAGGGCCGGAGTGCGAGCCGATTTCATTAGAGGACTCGAGGGATTCATCCGATCTTCCAGGGATATTTTCCGAGGATCGCGACAGTGCGCGCGCATGTGATTCGGGTTTGGGCGTTCCGGCAGGATTTTGACAGTGAGCAGTGTGGAGCTTCACCGACTTCAGCGTTTGCCTACGGAATGCATCTGAGATGGGTTGGAATTTCTCCGAAATATATGGAATGCCTTCTAAAGCTATTGTATGCATGTTGATCATGATTGGCTCATTATTTATATAGTTGGTAAATCTGATAGTTGCCAAGAGAATTATAGAAAGACAATTATGGGCCCCATAAATTTTTAGCATGATCTAGGGACGTTATGACACTAGACTACATGATTAGTTGACATTTGATTGGCATCTGAACCGTACAAAAAATCGGCGGACCGATTCTAATGAAATTGAGACTTTAAAATAGTTTGGGATTTTGAGAGCTTCCAGAGGGTTCGAGTAGGTTCAGGATGCATGTATCCTCGTGCCAGGGGGCCGAGTGGATTTCTAGAGCTCTGTGTGACGAGCTTCTAGTGTCAGGTGAGTTGAGATCCCTGGTGGGATTATTCTAGATCATGGATTGGTATATCTGATTATAGTAGTGTAGACGGTTCTCCGACTTGATTTCGAGAGATTGGGCTCTGGCAGATTGGGTCGTGGAGGGTTCCCGACTTAGCCATGGATGTGCATTATCAGATTGGGTCGTTGAGGGTTCTCCGACATAGCTATGAGAGGGTTTGGCATTCCCAGATCCAGTCGTGGAGGGTTCCCGACTGTGATGTGATATCTGGTATTGAGTATCCGATCTGTTTGATCGTGGATCACAGCCTGCATGTGCCATTTATGAGATAGTTGAGACTGACTAGATATTAGAGCTCGGTGGGGTCGGTCCCCTCGAGTACGCTCCGGATGGGTGATGATGATTGAGATGGACCGACTAGGACGCCCCACACGCAGTGGCCAGGTGCGTTCGTAGTAGTCGGCGGGACGCCCCACATGGAGTGGGCAGGTGCGTCCATAGTAGTCAGTAGTACGCCCCACGCGGAGTGGGTAGGTGCGTAGTACGCCCCACAGTGAGTGGGCAGGTGCGTAGTACGCCCCACACGCAGTGGGTAGGTGCGTAGGATGCCCCACGGGGAGTGGGCAGGTGCGTCTATAGTGGTCGGTAGGACGCCCCAAGTAGAGTCGGCAGGTGCGTTCCTAGACGACAGGCGCGGGCTTGACTGCGCCAGTTTTGGACAGTCATTGAGATTTGGGTTTTGAGAGCACCTTGTGTGCGAGTGGTGTATAGCTGCTCTTAGATGAGTATTCCTTTGAGCATGATACTTGAGGCATCTAGTGGTGAGAGTGTATGCATAGCAGGATCATGGTAGAGGTTTCCTTGAGCATATGGTTGTGGCATTTAGTTGTAGCTCATTTCCTGCTTTCATTTATATATCTATCTGCATACCTATCTTTTGTGCCTCCAGTAGACTTAGTGGGCATACCGTGGATATTGGTGACGGTACCCACTGAGATCTACCTTCTGCAGTAGATCTCACACCCGCTGTGGTGACAGGTTCCTGAGGTAGCTGTTCCGGTTGGGTTCCCGCGGAGACAGCTGATCGAGGTGAGGACGTGGCCGATTAGTTCCTTACATGCATTGTGAGTCAGTGGTAGATGTACCCTGTATTTTATGTTTCCACTTTTGTACTGGACAGTCTGAGAGTTTGGTGAGGTGTTGTATTTATTTGTCAGCTTTTGAGAGTTGTATTGAGGATGATTTTAGTTGTATCAGATGTTCAGTGGATTTCTATAGCTTGTGGTTTTGGTTTTATTTCAGCTCTGATACATTTTTAGCTATAGATCTGACTTGCAGGGTAGACGCTTCGTCTGTGCGGCAGTTTCCGTACAGATGGCGGATCTGTTGGCGAGCCCGGGTCGCAGTTTCGACCCTGGGGCGTGACAGATTTAGGTGGTATCAGAGCCTAGGAATATAGGTCATTGAGGACTTAGTGACCCTAGGCATTTGGTTGGACAGTAGGATGACTGTCGTGAGAGGCGTGACTTTAGCGAGAGTCCTGATTGAGTTTGTACCTCCCCCGTGGGATTGGGGCGAGTGATTTGACATGTTTATTCTCTAAAGTGATTATGTTGGCTGCAGACAACATAATACTCTAGAATGGTTAACATGTTTTAGACTTTCGCTTGATTGGGTCGAGTGTTTGTGGTTTTGTTAGTTGGTTAGTGGCAGTTGTCCTTGTTGCCTCTGAGACGCCTTGCAGCGGTGAGGGCGTGTTTGATCTTGGATGAGTAGCCCGATCAGCGGGAGGCTGAATGGACAGAACAGAGAGAGGTCTGATAGTTCGGGCCCATGTAGCTCAGTTGTTGAGGCGACGTGGCGCCAGGATGAGATCTTGGAGCACGTGATGCGCACATTTGAGCAGAGAGCATCGACTGAGGTATCGTCAGTAGTACTTCCAGCCGCGGCATCGTCGACTTCGACCCAGATCGCACTGTGTGTAGTGCAGGAGCAGCGAGAGTTGCTGACCGGTTGGTGTTCATCCGCCAGTTCCATCCCCTGTAGATTTGGGGCAGAGTTTGGAGCCATGTGAGGCCGAGAACTGGATTGCTGTTTTGAAAAGCTGGTTAAGGACTTGTTCATCCAGGAGAAGCATCAGGTGCACGTGGTTGCGCACCTTTGGATAGGGACGCCGAGTGTTGGTGGCATCGAAATTGTCCCGTTGGACCACCAGAAGAGTGGTTGAGGATTTGGAGTGAGTTTCTATGATTGTTGAGCAGAGTGCCCCATGTCGCCAGGATGAGACTCAGGAGATTGATCATGTTTGAGAGGGGACTGCTTCGAGATGTTTACCATTTTGGGTATTATCGGAGAGTGACTTTAGATGCACCGATTGTGCGTGCTCGATGGATTGACAGAGGATCTGCGATCACGTCCAAGAGGGACGAAGAGCGAGGGACCCGCCCCAGAGAGAGGTGTCCAGCATCGTCGAATTTGGGATAGTTGAGTGGATCGAGGTTGTCATGATTCCAGTCCCAGGATTATGAACCTCAGAGGAGACAGAGACTAGGAGGTTCTTGATAGTCGAGGCACCAGTGGCAGTCTCAGGATGACTATGTCTTTTGCGGTGGGCCGCAATCATCGCCAAGAGTGACTTCAGGGAAAGGGCGATGCTTTTCATGTGGATAGTCGGGACATCTTCAGGCAGAGTGTCCCAGAGTGGTGCTCATGGATTTGCCGCTTGCGACGGCACCCCACTACCCCTTCAGGATGTAGAGGTTCATCCGACCTACCGGCAGGCTGATAGAGCTGTGATGCCGAGACAGATAGAGTGATGGCTACCAGCATCTAGTGGATGAGATTGTGCAGCCGGTTAGAGGATGCCAGGATAGTGGATCGCGTCTTACCAGGTGTGGTTTTGCTGACGGTTGTCAGAGTTGGAGCATGTTTGATGCCGACACCGCTTGCGCGTGTTTTAGTAGAGCAGGGGTAGCTTCGTGTGGACCGGAGATGGGATTGTTGGCTTATGCACGTGAGGATTAGGTTCCAGATCACGTATAGCACATGGATGAGTGTTGCCAGTCCCGCCCAGTGCTGTAGGACCTTGGATTTGATCCTAGAGTTGTTTGTCGGACATCAGCTCCGAGATGTTGATATGAGGTTGGATAGGGATTGGATATCCCAATGTTATGCTATCATGGATTGTCGAGAGAGGACAATGACCCTCCGTGGACCTGGCCAGGAGGAGTGTGTTCATAAAGGATGCTAGAGCACGACAGAGATTGAGTCGTGGTCGTATCACTTATTGCGACTATTGAGGAGGTGCCTACGGCGGCACCAGGAATAAGGAATGTTTTATCGCCTCTGCGATCTTGTGTGAGAGTTTACCATATTTGATTTCGAAGCCGCTGTTTGGTGAGATTGAGACCGAGATGGTGATCGACGTGGTTTGGGAAACCGCGCCGACTTCGGCAGCATCTCTTGGAGTATCATCCGTGAGTCTAGAGAGAGAAAGCTGTTAGCGCAGTTGCGAGATTTGATGGATCGAAAGGTCTGTGTGACCTAGTACCACCTTGTGAGGATATGACAGTGAGGATCCAAGAGATCGATACTTGAGTTTGTTGCCACACCGCTGGTACACGGCAGTGATGCCCCCGTTGTGAGTGCACAACGGTGAGGGTTCTATGATGGTTTTAGCACGGGCAGGTTGGTTTATTTTCGACAGAGGCCCTTTTCTGAGATCGGTTATCGCTATGGAGCCTTCTTCCCGAGGATTGTGCCAGACAGTGTTTTGAACCCGATAGGGACATTATAAGCTTACAGCGCGGTCAAGTGGATTGACTAAGGCCCTACGGCCTTTTGGATTTGAGGAATTGTGTGTTCCGGTAGTACTTGGACCGGGTTGTTGTACCGGCATGAGTTGAGCTCTACACTGAGTTGCTGTACCAGTCGTTGAGGTTGATTTATACAGGGCCGGTTGATTTGATTATATTCGGATTGGTTTCCGAGGTGACTTAGAGCACGAGGATCACTTGAGGGTAGAGCTGCAACTTCTATGAGAAGAAGTTGTTGCCAAGCTGTGAGAGTTGCACTTGGACTTTGAAAGATTTTGTGATTAGGCCATGTGATTACAGCTGCAAGAGTGACAGAGGACCCAACGAAGAGTGATACCGTTTGGGTTGGGCCTAGACCTATGTTAGTGACAGAGATCAGAAGCTCTTGGACTATGCAAGCCCAAGTGTAGCTTGGTAGAGGCAAAGCTGAGGAGGATACCAGCATTGTTACAGATATTGCCTGTGATGGAGAGAGCATGGAGTTATCCAGACATCCTTGAGCCTGAGGTACAGGGTTACTCAGGAGGACTTTGTTTGAGGTAACGCCGGTGAACAGAGTTATTAGAGCTGTTGGATTGATATCCTATAGTATTATCCCGGCGTGGACATTATGGACAGTGTACCTTGGTTAGGCGAACAGTGCAACCCTGGAATGGGGTGTTTGATTGGTGGTCGCCACTTTTGGGCACTTGGAATTGAGATCTAAGGGTTGTGCGTGGTTTCCAATATTAGAAAATTTTTGCCCTGTGGATGGATGTGAGAGCTGTGTGTGGAACTTGAGCTTTTAGTTGCTAAGGAGCAACGGAGGTTTTATTCCAATGGCAGGCGTAGAGTTTTGGAATTGGAGATCATGCTTTCTGGAAACCACCACTCGCTGGGATGCGAGGATTTGAGTTTACGCGGGAAGCTTGGTCCGCGAGTATTTTATCACCCGCTTGTTTTGGATCTCACTCCTTTGGCAATTGGCGAGGATCTGAGTTATCAGGAGCTACCGATGCAAATTCTTGCTGGTGAGACAGAAGGATTATGCAGTCGGATTTTACCTTGAGCGAAGGTTTAGTGGAGCCAACATGATGAGTGTGGAAGGCCATTTGAGGGCCTAAGGATGAGTTCAGTTTTCAGATCCCCATTTATTGAGACACCCTCCTGAGTTACGGATTTATTCTGGTTTCGAGGACGAAACCTTTTTTAAGGAGGGGAGAGTGTAGAGAGTACGGGAACTTCGTAGAGTGTACCGACCTCGCAAGATGGCGTGGTGCGGAGAAATTGCCTCGGGCGTGTTCCATTTGGGTTTACAGATGAGTTCTGATTATTTCGGATCGACACAGAATCTTTTGGGATGGAAAGTGAGTAAGTAGCATCGAACTTGGAAGCCCAGTTTGAATCAATGATTTCGGGGCATTGTGTGCTTATAGAGTACTGGTTTGGTTAGAGAACCGACTCCGCGGTTATGCATAGGAGTTTGGGAAGTGTTAGAACATGTGTATTTCCAGTTTACAGTGGAGTTCGGGTGAACTCGTACTGATGCGGAGGCCCCGAAGACAAAAGTGAGTTGGACTTGGCAAGTAAAGAAACGAATAGAGGATTTTGTTGTAGGAATGCCGGTTCTCCGGATCGATTACACCGACCCTATGGTTGAGCTTTCGGAGTGGGAGAAAGCTTTGGTTATGTGTACTTTATGTTTACAGTGGGGTTCGGGAGATTTTAGAGTGATGCAGAAGCTTCCGGGACAGAAAGTGAGTTGTCGGCGAGAGAACCTGAGCTTCAGACTTCGGATTTTGGCATTTGGAGGCTGAGTTCCGGAACAGGGGTTTTGGTTTCGGAACTAGGCCTTGTGTTCCGGAACCGAAGTGGGAGTTCCGGAACTAATGGGCTAGTACCGGTACCCAGTGTTTTTTTACCCCAAAATCAGCACGTTGGATTTTTTTTTTTAGTAGTGAGGGCATTTTAGTAATTTCCTCTCCCATTGCTTAGACCCTCTATTTATTGAGCCCCTGCTTCTTCTCCACGACAGGGAAAAGAGAAGAAAGAAAGAAAGAAAGTAAGGAAAGAAAAGAGAAGAAGATAAAGAGAGCGAGGGAGATTGAGAGGGAGTTGATGGAGCTTAGTGTTTCTGCAGCTTGGGATCGAGCTGAGCCGCGCGCGCGAGTCGGCCGCACAGGAGGTAAGTGGTCTGATTTGTTCAAGCATGAGTTTGGATTTCTTAGATGGATTTTGTGGAGGTTTGAGCTTAATTGGATTATTCTTTCCATCCTTGGCATTGCTACTGTGAGCTTTGGATTTTTCTCGGCGCGGAGTCGAGGCGTGCGTGCGTGCGTGCGTGAGTGCGTGCGCGCGTGCGTGAGTGCGTGCGCGCGTGCGTGAGTGTGTGCGTGTGCTTTGAGAGGGCAGTAAGGGCCGGAGTGCGAGCCGATTTCATTAGAGGACTCGAGGGATTCATCCGAGCTTCCAGGGATATTTTCCGAGGATCGCGACAGTGCTCGCGCATGTGATGCGGTTTTGGGCGTTACGGCAGGATTTTGACAGTGAGCGGTGCGGAGCTTCACCGACTTCAGCGTTTGCCTACGGAATGCATCTGAGGTGGGTTGGAATTTCTCCGAAATATATGGAAAGCCTTCTAAAGCTATTGTATGCATGTTGATAATGATTAGCTCATTATTTATATAGCTGGTAAATCTGATAGTTGCCTAGAGAATTATAGAAAGACAATTATGGGCCCCAGATATTTTTAGCATGATCTAGGGACGTTATGACACTAGACTGCATGATTAGTTGACATTTGATTGGCATCTGAACCGTACAAAAAATAGGCGGACCAATTCTAATGAAATTGAGACTTTAAAATAGTTTGGGATTTTGAGAGCTTCCAAAGGGTTCGAGTAGGTTCAGGATGCATGTATCCTCGTGCCAGGGGGCCGAGTGGATTTCTAGAGCTCTGTGTGACGAGCTTCTAGTGTCAGGTGAGTTGAGATCCCTGGTGGGATTATTCTAGATCATGGATTGGTATATCTGATTTTAGTAGTGGAGATAGTTCTCCGACTTGATTTCGAGAGATTGGGCTCTGGCAGATTGGGTCGTGGAGGGTTCCCGACTTAGCCATGGATGTGCATTATCAGATTGGGTCGTTGAGGGTTCTCCGACATAGCTATGAGAGGGTTTGGCATTCCCTGATCCAGTCGTGGAGGGTTCCCGACTGTGATGTGATATCTGGTATTGAGTATCCGATCTGTTTGACCGTGGATCACAGCCTGCATGTGCCATTTATGAGATAGTTGAGACTGACTAGATATTAGAGCTCGGTGGGGTCGCTCCCCTCGAGTACGCTCTGGATGCGTGATCATGATTGAGATGGACCGACTAGGATGCCCCACACGTAGTGGCCAGGTGCGTTCGTAGTAGTCGGCGGGACGCCCCACGTGGAGTGGGCAGGTGCGTCCATAGTAGTCAGTAGTATGCCCCACGCGGAGTGGGTAGGTGCGTAGTACGCCCCACAGTGAGTGGGCAGGTTCGTAGTACGCCCCACACGCAGTAGGTAGGTGCGTAGGACACCCCACGGGGAGTGGGCAGGTGAGTCTATAGTGGTCGGTAGGACGCCCCACGTAGAGTGGGCAGGTGCGTTCCTAGACGACAGGCGCGGGCTTGACTGCGCCAGTTTTGGACAGTCATTGAGATTTGGGTTTTGAGAGCACCTTGTGTGCGAGTGGTGTATAGCTGCTCTTAGATAAGTATTCCTTTGAGCATGATACTTGAGGCATCTAGTGGTGAGAGTGTATGCATAGCAGGATCATGGTAGAGGTTTCCTTGAGCATATGGTTGTGGCATTTAGTTGTAGCTCATTTCCTGCTTTCATTTATATATCTATCTGCATACCTATCTTTTGTGCCTCCAGTAGACTTAGTGGGCATACCGTGGATATTGGTGACGGTACCCACTGAGATCTACCTTCTGCAGTAGATCACACACCCGCTGTGGTGACAGGTTCCTGAGGTAGCTGTTCCGGTTGGGTTCCCGCGGAGACAGCTGATCGAGGTGAGGACGTGGCCGATTAATTCCTTACATGCATTGTGAGTCATTGGTAGATGTACCCTGTATTTTATGTTTCCACTTTTGTACTGGACAGTCTGAGAGTTTGGTGAGGTGTTGTATTTATTTTTCAGCTTTTGAGAGTTTTATTGAGGGTGATTTTAGTTGTATCAGATGTTCAGTGGATTTCTATAGCTTGTGGTTTTGGTTTTATTTCAGCTCTGATACATTTTTAGCTATAGATCTGACTTGCAGGGTAGACGCTTCGTCTGTGCGGCAGTTTCCGTACAGATGGCGGATCTGTTGGCGAGCCCGGGTCGCAGTTTCGACCCTGGGGCGTGACATTGGGTGACATGAGCGGGGGGATTGTAGCATATGTTCCTAGATAGTGTTTCCTTCGAGCATAGCATTGAGCCATATAGTGGGAGATTCATTACTAGCATTCATACACTATCTATCTATCTATCTATCTATCTATCTATCTATCTATCTGTTTTTGCCTCCCGCGGACTTAGTGGGCATACCGAGAGTTCTGGCGACGGTACCCACTGAGATCTGCTTTTGAAGTTGATCTCACACCCGCTGCGTGTGACAGGTGTTCCTGAGGCATCTATTCTAGGCTTGGCTCGTGCGGAGTCTTCAGACCGAGGTAAGGGCGTAGCCGACTAGTTCCTACCCGAGTCTGTCGAGTCAGAGGTAGAGTGACCTGTACTTTTTGGTTTCCACTTTTGTACTAGACAGTGATGTTGTACTTATGTCTTGTGAGATAGTGGATTTTTGTACTTGGACTTTTATCTACTTAGTGATTCAGTTTTCTTTCTTCAGTAGTTTATTTTCAGCTCTGGTACTTGTATAGCTATAGATCTCTTTTGCAGGTTTGACGCTTCGTCTGTACGGCAGTTTCCGTGCAGACGGCGGATCTGTTGGCGAGCCAGGGTCGCAGTTCGACCCTGGGGCGTGACAGTTACTTTGATGATCATATGATTTACTACTTCCTAAAATCTGTTAATTATTGTTATCATTGGAACTTGACCTAGCACCCCCGTCATATGCTGCATGTTCAACCAGACTAGTAGAAAACTCCAACTTGGACTAGGTTATTATTTGCTTTAGAGATTCCCACACTGTCATTCATTATTTTATCCTGGACCTAGAGTTTCCTCGCCCGAGTAGTGGGCCGAGTGGCCGAGATTCTTCTTAGTGTGGGATGCATGTTACACTTGTGCTTGGGAGCAGAGTGGAGTCTGGTAGATGTAGCTGGTCTTTTATCTGTGGCGGTAGCCGTTTGGGTGAACGGTGGTCCCGCATGTCTTGTTTCTCTGTTTATGTGTCGCCACAGTGTTAGTGGCAGTAGTGGGCCAGTCTTAGCAGGACCTTGAATCTAGAACCTTTTTGGACACACACATGATTTTAGTCAACCAATGTTTTCTTCCAAACATCGAAGGGTTGCCGGAGTCTGTTCTTGTCTGATTGGACGAAGGCATTAGTCCTTCGGGGTTTGGGTATAAAAACTTGTTTTCTAACTGTTTTTCCTAAAAGAACTAAAAATCATTAAAAAATAGGTTTTCCTCAAATCAAGATGGTTTTTCAAAAATGAACTACTTTTAGTTCTCACCCCGCGTGGGTTTGAGTGAAAAATGGTTTTCAGTAATAAATGTCACATTTTTCTTGTAAACTTCCCCACTCGAGAGGATTCGAGTGGTTTGGGTTCTAAGGGCTATGCCTAGAGCCTGTTCTTGTTTGATTTGGGTTGTAGGTTATAGTCTTTCGGGGTTCTCGGACCCTTCATTGTGGTTAGCTGTGGAGTATACCCAGCTAGCGAGTTTACTTGTGGAGTTGATGTTCTTTTTGGGGAGCCGTTGGGTTGACAACGGTCCCGATTGTTCGAGTGGTTCCGGTTAGTGATGTTAGAGAGGTGATTTGGGTACTGTCGATCTTGTTGATCGTGGATTTGGACTATAGCCTGCATGAGCCATATTGAGCTCGACAGAGATGCGCGGATACTTTCCTCGGTGGGGTCGCGCCCCTCGAGTGCCACTCCGGAGTTGGGCCTGTTACTTTGTTTTCGCGACTTATCGACGCAGTCCCTCTGGCTGGGCCAGTTTTGGTAGTCACAGACACCCTACGGTAGACCCGTCCTTTTGGGGATGTGAGGCAGTAGGAGGGCGCAGGTTTGACTGGACCCTATGTGGCAATCAGTGTAGATTGGGTGACTGTATTCGAGAGTTAGTAGATGCATCATGTTCCCATCTCTTCCACTTCTTGAGCATTTAGATAGAGGCATAGTAGCTATAGAGTTATTTTCCAGCTCTTTCCTTTCAGTATTACATTTGTTATTTCATGCCTCTAGTAGACTTAGTGGGCAGACCGTTGGGCTTGTGGCGGCACCCACTGAGAACTACTGTGGGATGTAGTTCTCACACCCGTCGTGGTGTATTTTTCCCCAGGGACCTCTACTCCTGTTCCTGCTGCTCCAGTTGCTGATCCTGCTGATCGAGGTAAGGGAGTCGCGAGATAGATCCCTACCAGTCGTCTTCCAGAGAGAGTAGATGTACCCCCTTTTTTTGGTGATGTTTTAGTATTGTCTGTATATTCCTTTTACTTTTGAGAGTTTTATTTTAAGAGACCTTTGTAGTGAGGTTCAGACTTGTACTTTTTCTTTTGAAGACTGAATTTATTTTATTTTATTTTGTTTCAGTAGTTTACACTTCAGCTCTGATATCTGTATACCTTTAGTATCCTTCTTTTTGCAGGTTAGACGCTTCGTCTATACGGGGTTCACCGTATGGGCGGCGGATCTGTTGGCGAGCCCAGGGTCGCAGTTTCGACCCCGGGGCGTGACAGATTAGAGTAGTATCAGAGCCTAGGTTGTAGGTCATTGTGGACTCAGAAACCCTAGGCTTGTGGTTGGACATTAGGATGACTACGTGAGAGTCGTGACTTTTAGCGAGAGTCCTGATTGAGTTTTATACCTCTCCCAAGAGACGGGATGAGTGATTGGCATGTTTATTCTCCTAAGCGATTATGTTGGCTGCAGACAACATAATGCTATGGAATGGATGACATGTCTTAGACTTTTGCTGGATTGGGTCGAATGGTTGTTGTGTCCTGATGTTTGTTATTGTGCAGTGGACTACGATGCCCCTGAGATGTCGTGTAGTGAAGAGGGCACATCCCGCATCTGATGAGTAACCCGAGCAGCGGGAGGCAGAGCTATCAGAGCAGAGCGAGACCCAGGAGTTATGGACCCAGATGGCACTGATGTCGGAGGCTATCCGATGCCAGGAGGAGGCCATGGAATGTTTGATGCGCTTGTCGGAGCAGAGAGCACAGCCAGTTACAGTACCGCCTGAGTGTCCTCCAGCACTTTCTTCCCATACAGTGGCATCTCCAGCTGTACCAGTGGCACCGATTGAGTGAGCAGCCCCCTCCGTGCCGATGAGTGGTGCCGAGGCACCGAGGCAGGGTGGATATCAGATAGTAGATGAGCTTTGGGACATCATCGATCGATGGAGCCAGTCCCGGCAGTCTGATCCACCCCGATTTGCAGGATTGAGCTTGGTGCCGTGGGAGACAGAGTCATGGATCACAGCGATAGAGTGACTCTTTGAGACCCTTTTTATTGAGGAGCGATTTCAGGTTCTTTTGGCGACAAACTTGTTGGAGCACATTGCAGAGGCTTGGTGGCGCCGAGTGCGACCTGTCGGTCCGCCTGGGACCAGTTGCTTACTTGGGCGGAGTTCTACAGCCTTCTTCTTCTTGGAGCTTTCTTCCCCGAGAGTGTTAGATAGAAGCTGGAAGAGGATCTGAGGAACCTCCAATAGGGTGACCGTTCTGTACAGGAGTACATCGTGGATTTCAACCGGTTATTGGACTGTGTACTACACGCGGCCAGGGACGAGGCGCATTGGATTTGCTTGTTCGAGCGGGGTTTGTGCCGAGATATCTATCAGTTTGCTCGGTTACGCAGACTGCAAACTTTTGACACCTCGATGGAGAAGGCCCTTATGTGGAACGGGGGAATGTGATTTTGACTGAGTGGAATACAACCCCGGTGGGAGTTTGGGCGTGAAGCACCCATCGCCTGATGACGGAAGATAGACGAGTAGGCAGGAGCCTCCGAGACCTCCACGATTCCATCCCCAGGATCGTGGGTTTTAGAGGCGCTAGAGATCGGCAGCAGCCGCAGTACCAGCAGTTTCAGCAACGGTATCAGTAGCAGCAGCGGCGTTAGCATGGATGTGTTTCTACGGAGGGCCCCATTCGTTGCCCCAGTGTGAGCAGAGGCAGAGGCCATGCTTCCTATGTGGATAGTCTAGATATTTTCCGACAGACTGGACTTTGAGGTCGAGACAGACTGAGCGAGGACCACCTACATCGAGTGGATGAGTCTGTGCCGCCCGGTTGGAGGGCGCCACGGCAGTGGACCGGGTTGTCGCAGGCATGATTTCATCACAACAGTCCGAGTTAGAGTATTTTTGCTTTCCTGCATGGACTAGAGGTAGAATTGTTACCACGTGCACTAGAGGTACAGGTTTCTGTTGGTGTTGTGCACTTGGAGGAGGCTTGTGGATCATGTCCAGTGCAGTGAGACCGCGGATTATACCGGCAGGTGTGACGGTTTGGTGGCAGCTCCAAGACTCTGATCAAACACACGGGATGAACCGGTTGGCGCGATATCATGCAACGACTGATTGTGGAATGAGAACAGTGACCCTTCTGTGAGTTGGACAGAAGGAGTTTATTTTTCACAAGTTGCCAAGGTACCCTTCCTACAGCGATTGCTTCAACGGCAATGGACAGACACCACCACTACAGCGTATGTGACGATTAGGACTAGAGGTTGTGTTCCTAGGGATCACGATTAGATCGTAGCTTTCGTATTTGTAGCCACAGCAGGAACGGCTTCAACACTTCTCTCCCTTTTTATTGTCTTTATGCTGAAACTTACGAACGGGACGAAAACTTCGAAAGGCTACTTCAGAAATGGAGATAGTGCCCAAACCAGTTCTTGTTTGATTGGGGCGAGGGCACCGGCCTTTCGAAATTTTTGAACTTTTCGTTATTTTCAGCTGCTTTCCAAATTGAGAGTTGGAGTTGATGACGTTCCTGATGGTGGGGCCTTTACCTTTCTTGTTGGGATGTGTTGGCGTACTTCGAGTAGTTTTGGACGAGTTGGTTTTGGAAGTGCGTTTTAGATTCGAGGACGAAACTTTCCTTTAGTAGGGGAGGATGTGATGACCCGGATCTCCGCAGAGCTCTTGTGATGTAAATTGGGGGACTTCTGGAGACCTATTGTAATACCCGCCCTTTATTTTGGTAATTTTTAATTTCACCAATTTTAGTGGTCCGGCGGGGGTTAAATAGTTCATTTTTTCTAGGCAGACCATCGGGGCTCGCGGGTATTTTTAGGTGCTAGAGCTCGCGAAACGGGGAACGGTGGCGCGATCGGATTCAAATTCTGACCCCGGGAACTCCTAGAAATTAATTTTGAAGTTCGCAATCGGTTTGGACATGCAAGAATTCATGCTGGCAATCTGCACGTTTTTCGAGGTAACCTGGACCCGTGTTTGAATTCGGATGGGTTAGGTTGTGATCCGGGGGACTTAGAAATTATCCCATTTCGCCTATCTAAGTTCCTTCGTTGCGATTAGGGTAGGCACGGACGCGATCAAAAAGAGGAAAAAAGAAGGAAAGGAACCCAACCCATTTTCTCTCCCGCTTCAAGACTTCGGCGTAGAGTTCCAGGCGGTGAGACAGGGAGAGGGAAGGGGACTCTCTCGTTTTGCGGGATCGATCGGGCAACGGCAGGACGATCCTCTAATTCCTCTTCCTCCAGCGGATCTAAGGTGAGTGGTTAATTAGGGTTTCTTTTCGGTTCGTCGTCGCATTCGGGGGAAAACGCCGCCGCCGTCGCAGGCTCGGGCCGCCACCTGCAGGCAGGGCGCCGCGCGGGCCGGAGCCGCGCGGGCCTGCATGCAGGCAGGGCGCCGCGCGGGTCGGGCCGCCACCTGCAGGCAGGGCGCCGCGCGGGCCGGAGCCGCGCGGGCCTGCATGCAGGCAGGGCGCCGCGCGGGTCGGGCCGCCACCTGCAGGCAGGGCGCCGCGCGGGCCGGAGCCGCGCGGGCCTGCCTACAGGCAGGGCGCCGCGCGGGTCGGGCCGCGCGGGGCTGCCCGCAGGCAGGCGCCGAGCGGGCCGGTGCCGCGCGGGGCTGCCTGCAGGCAGGGTGCTGCGCGGGGCTGCCAGCAGGCAGCGCGCCGCGCGGAAGGGCGCCGCGCGGGGCTGCCCTGCGCGGCAGGGCGCCGCGCGGGGCTGCCCGCTGGCAGCGCGCCGCGCGGCAGGGCACCGCGCGGGGCTGCCCACAGGCAGGCGCCGCGCGGGCCGGAGCCGCGCGGGGCTGCATGCAGGAAGCGCGCCGCGCGGCAGGGCGCCGCGCGGGGCTACCCGCAGCCAGGCGCCGCGCGGGCCGGGGCCGCGCGGGGCTACCTGCAAACAGCGCGCCGCGCTGGGCTGCCCGCAGGAAGCGGGCCGCGCGGCCGGGAGCCGCGCGGGGCTGCCCGCAGGCAGGCGCCGCACGGGCCGGTGCCGCGCGGGGCTGCCTGCTACCAGCACGCCGCGCGGCAGCACGCCACGCGGCAGCGCGCCGCGCGGGGCTTCCTGCTGGCAGCGCGCCGCGCAGGCAGCGCGTCGTGCGGGTTGGTGCCGCGGGAGGCCGTCCGCAGGAGGTGCGCGCCGCACGGGTTGGTGCCGTGCGGGGAACTTCACCGCGTGGGTCGGGGCCGCGCGGGGTCGTCCGCAGGAGGTGTACTCGCCGCACGGGTTGGTGCCGTGCGGGGAACTCCGTCGCGCGGGGTGCTTGTGTGACACCCCGGAATTTGGATTAGTCCTCTATATAAATGATATAATAGGACTAAATCTCTAACCCGACTATAGCATTTTGGATAGTAGCAAGATCCAAGAGGAACATGAGAGTTAACCGTGCTAGAGCTAGAGTAGTTCTAGGATGGGTGACCCCCTGGGAAGTGGGGCGTCACAGTTGGTATCAGAGCCATTCACCAGCCGGAAATGTGAGATGAGTCTCGGCTGAGCCAGGGTTATATAGCGGGTAGAGCGAGCCTCCCCGGCTAATGACCGTTGTGGGTGGAGTGCAGCTCCCTACAAGGTCGGCTAAGGCTAGCGAGACGAGTCTCGCATCGCCTGGTGCTTGTGAGTGTGCTTGAGCCTGACGTTGACGTCAGGGCTTAAAGGGGGGAAGAATGTGACACCCCGAAATTTGGATTAGTCCTCTATATAAATGATATAATAGGACTAAATCTCTAACCCGGCTATAACATTTTGGATGGTAGCAAGATCCAAGAGGAACATGAGAGTTAACCGTGCTAGAGCTAGAGTAGTTCTAGGATGGGTGACCCCCTGAGAAGTGGGGTGTCACATCTGTCACGCCCCGGGTGAAAACCAGAACCCGGGCCCGTCCACAGATCCGCCGTGCACACGGTATTTCCCGTGTACATGAAGCGCCAAAAACCTGCTCAGATATAAGAGATAGTAATAAAAGAGCAATAAAAACAGAGCTGAACTAAAGCTAATACATCTCAGACTGAAGCTGGAAATAAAATACAATACGTCTGTATAAATGATACATCAGTCTCTCCCAGCTCACAAGAATAAATACAACCTGCTGGCAAAAGCCAGTCCCAAAAAGTAAAAGTACAACCGTCTGAGGAAACACGGGTACACCAACAGTCCAGCTAACACGCTCATCCTGCCTCGAGGTCTATCTACTCAGCCGTCCTCTCTCCTCGACCCGCCACTGAAAGCCCAGTAGCACCCGCAGAAGATACTGCAAAACAAGGGGAAGGAAAAAGAGGAAAGAAGAATGGGGGTGAGAACTACTAGTGAACTAGTAGCCTCCCCTAGTGGGTAAAACCTCAACTCTGACACGCCCACTAGGTCTACCAGAGGCAAAAGAAAATAAAGGTGGTATGCCAAAAGAATATATAAGACTCCTGATGAAAAGCTACCACTAGAATGCCTTTAAAATGCCGAGCTAATAGAATAGCTAAATGTATGCATCAGAATATGAATGCCTGCCTGAATAACCCAATCTGACCACCAGTGAACACTGGTACTGCCTGCTCAACTGTCTCAAGTATCTGCTAACCAATCGGTACTCACTGACCGATGCTCACTGTCTGGCACTCACTGGCCAACAGGTCTGGCACTCACTGGCCAATATGTCAACCGCCTACTCCGGAGTGGCCTCGAGGGGAGCGACCCACACGAGTAAAGTATCTCAGTAACAAGTATCATAGTACCATAAATCAGCAGGACTGGATCACGACTCTGGTCAAAGTGGGAAAACCCATCCACTAAAGAAAGACCCGATCTCAACCTGGTGCAAGATAGACAAACCGTGGGAACTCCATCCACAAGAGACCTGATACCCAGTCTGATGCATAAGAAATCTCCGGTCAACCGCCCAATGTCCGCGGTTGCCGCAATACCCTGCGTGTCCCAAAACCCAAGAACCTGACTACACTATCCCATCCACCTGCTCGCGCACGAGCTGCAAATACTCTGAGCCTCAAATGAAAGGAGAAAAGAATAACAAAAAGGGTTTCTCCTATGTCAATTCCAGCATGATAGTGTAGCAGAAAAAGGTGGCCTATCTAGGTGACCATACAAGCAAGCAAATGTCCCAAGATGATATATATAAAATAAAGCAGATATCGATATGATCTTACCTTGCTAAAGCATGCAGATAAATGCATAAGGACAGTAAATAGGAGATAACCTGTGCCTGTCTATACCTCATGTCCAAGCCCACAATTTATTAATCAGCCTTCTAATCGTAGAAGCTACTCCAATGCCTAGTGGGTAATCAAAAGTAGGGGTTCACAACAACACCCATGATCACAAACATTTCCCACATATGACATCTGGTCCACCGCCTGCTATCCGCGGTAGCCATAATACCCCAGAAGCTAAAATCCAGGCCCCCGCTACACTACGCCAATCCCCTGCTCAAACCAGAGCAACAAATAGTCACCTGACTAAAGAATAGGGGGAGAAGAAGCAAATAGGTTTCTTCTAAATCAAATCCCAACATAAAGTGTAGCGATAAGAAATGGCCCTACAGAATGTCCAAATAAGCCAGCCTATGTCCTCATGAGAGATAGGAGAAAAGGTGACAAATAGTGGTTCGACCAGTGTATCAACTAATAGCTTCACCTGGGTATCATCATCATGCTAAAATCATAATCCGACCACATCTGTCTATAATCTGCTAATCACCCTCATATAAACCATCCCCCAATGCCTGTCCAAAATATCCTCAAGTGGTACCCTCCCGCAAGACATTTCATAATATCCCATCATAAAAGTAAATCCCCCATGCTAAGTCAAATGCCAATAATATTCCTATAAGCATGTATAAGTTCCAACCCCTATCACGTTTCCACTATGATATAATCCATATGATAGGCTCACAATGATTTCTAATAAGCATGCATGTGCAGTCGATGATCATTCAACATGTCCAATAAAGAGGATCTCTCTAATATTCCTAGTGGGGTATCAGAACGAGGGATAAAGCAACCACCCACCTGAAATTGCGTAATCCAAGCCTGTAAAATCCTTCTCGCTGTCCAAAGAGTGTTCTCGCCCAAACAGATAAACCGCCGCGATAACTGCAAAAATTGTACACAGGGGTGTCCAAATTACACACAATAACTCAAGTTATTCGATGTCCCAAAATCAGACCCAAAAATGTACTATTTTCACCTGCGAGATGAACTCAGAAAAATCCAAGAAAATAACCGCTGCGTTCATCGCGTCGAGCCGGTCGAAACGAGTACCTGCACGCTCAAATCCGAGTTTCCTACACTGAGATATAAATTCAGCAAGGGAACTACCCCAAAGAATTCTGTACAGAAAACTGCAGCACCAAACACTGAAAATAATGCCTTTTTCACCTTCACGGAAAATCCAGAAAAAAATTCAAGAAAATTCGAGGATGCTCCTTGCGATGTGTAGATGCAAAACGCCTTTTGGAAAGTCTCAATCTGATGCCCGGTTGCGGAGATATCGCCGAAATACTACTGTGCTGTCCAAAAACTCCGCAATAGAAAATGGGTCAAAGAGAAGCTCGAAAAACTCCACGAAAATCTCGGAAATAGGGGGAGCTCAAAACACAGTAGTTGAAGCCCTACCTGTCGTGAAGCCAACGGCGCAAAAATCACAGAAGAAGGAGCTCGGGGTAGGCCGGGGGAGCTCGTGCACCGAAAAGCGACGGAGAAGAACACCGAAGAAGAAACGTCGCGCCGCGCCGGTAAAATGGGAATCTCGAAATCCGTGCTGCCGAAAAATCCGAAACTTGACAGGTGTATACTACTCTTCTTGGAGAAGAGTTCTCCTTCCCATCACCCTTCGAGCTGAGAGCTCGAAGGGGTCGAAATCCCCCTTGCAAACAGCCTCGGATGCAACCTTGAGCAAACACTTTAAAAACAATTTAGAAAATACCATCCATGTCCCCGAAACAGGAAACACCTGTAGAAAGCCATCCAGATGCTGCCAAGTGTCCCACCAAGACTCAATACACGCACAGTGCGCGCGCGTCAGCGCGGCATGGCGCCCGCTCGCGCACGCGGCCCGAGGTAACAAACCCTGCTCCGTGGACCGGGTGTAGAGAACCCGCAAATCACAAACCGCCACGTGTCCTTCTGTCGGTCCACCGTGCACCCGAAAAATTCCGTGGACCGCGCCGCCAGAACCATCCACTCACAACCCGCCACGTGGCACCGCCCTGGTGCACGCCCACCGCGTGGACCGCGCACCTGCCCGCGCTGCTCTGCGCCTGCCCGCGGCCGCGTGCCGCCTGCCCGAGCCCGCGCCGCCGCCTTCCGCCGCCGCCGGTCGCCGCCGGCGATCGCCGGAATCACTATTCCGGCCGGTGAACAGTAATTTACTGTAGCAAGCTCCGAAAAATGCAATTAAATAGTCCATCTTGACCGTTTTCGCGCGCTGATTCCAAATCCGGCGTCCATTTTGCCAAATTCCAATCCTATAAATTGCCGGAGGCTCCCGAAAAAGTATTTTTAATCCGAATTTCGCGCTGAGCCTAAATTTGACGTTCAATCTGCGCGTAAACTCCTCTAAATATCCAACGGGGTCCCCCGATTACCCACGTGATCCATTTTAAGCCCCGAGTCCATCACTTGTGTCCAAATTGGCGCACGAACACCGCCGACATGCCACGTAGGCCTCCAGAAGCTGCTGGTCACACTGTAGAAGCCCTATAAAGATCCGGGTCACCACATCCTCCCCCACTAAAAGAAAGTTTCGTCCTCGAAACTAAAGCAACTCCCCAGGAGTCTCAGAAACCAGGGGTCAATACTCAATACCGCCGTCTTCAGCTCCCAAGTCACCTATCACTCCCCGTGATTACTCCTCAACAACAACATCAGCAACAACCAGAACGGCATAGCCCGATTACGCAATTCCCTCACTTCACGAGCCGGAATTCGCAACGGGCGTCCCTCGTACTCCAAACTCTCACAGGGCTCAAAAAGCGAGTCAATCATGGGCGAGGGGTCCAAAACATAACACTCCTGAGCTGAGACGCAGATGAAACACAAGAACTCCAACCAAAGACTGGGGGAAAGGAACGAACAGCCCGAGCAACACGCTCTAAAATCACTCCCAAGAGCCAACTCAACCAAAGCGACCCGAAACACAACCACACAAACACCTGCACAGAAAAGGGGGCCCTAACAAGCAGGGGTTCACACTCGGTCACTCTCCAAAACCCAACCACCCGAGTGGATTGCTCTGCCGCAGCCTATCATCAAAAGGGATCCTCCGGGACACAAACTCAAACCCTGAACACCAAGATGGTCCCACACAGCGCCAGTTATAGAATCAAAAATCTCAACCCCAAAAGCACTTATGCTCCAGGTATCTGCCACCACAGTGGCTCTGTCCGGGTGATACTGGATGCTCAACAAAATCCAACGGTAGCTCTACAGCCACTATGGGAGGTGTCACTATAACTCGCAAATCCATCTCCCACCACTGGCTGGGTTAAAATCAGCACTGGTACCAATCTCATCATCCGCTCATCAAGCTTTGCTGGCACTATCCGGTCCAAAAGCTCCTCACCCCAACAATAACCGTCGATCTCGGCCAGTCTTAAATAGCATCCATTTTGGCCGAATTTCGACCGCCGCCCCTACGGCTAGAATATGTAATCCAGGAGATGTGCTCTCAAAGCTAAACTCGTACCACAATGACTTGGCATAAAGCTTCTTCCCCACAGACATTATCATATCATCTACAAATGCTTCACAACTCCAAATCACTCGGGGAGGGGGTAAAAACCAAAATATCCCCGGAGAATGCCGCTATCAAACCGATCAAGCCCAACTGAAACACAGAATTCTTCAATCGTAACGGCAACAGGGCATTAGTCATTCCATTGGCCTCACTGTACTCATAATGCCCCTACCGTGTCCTGAACACCATCTAGACAAAGTCCTCGGCTGCCTAATTCCAAGTAGGTACTCGCGTCATACAAAAACTGCCGGAATATAGCTCCATCAAAAGGTTCTAAATAATACCTGGACCTGCCTGGGCTCCAATCCCAAAGGGCTCTCACCGTCGTGTATCAACGACGCGGCACTAGGTCAAACAAATCCTCTATCCATCAAATCCACGTCCATATGACATCAACTCTCGCAGCTCTAAAGGCGATATCCAATGAGGTGCTACAGAAGTTGGCGCGGTTTCCAGAACCATGTCAACCGCAATCTTAATCCCCCTATCTGGCGGCATAATCATCGGCTCAGGTGGACTCACACCCGGAATTTCATAGGCAAAAGGGATATCCTTAAGTCCCGCTGCCGCCGTAGGCACCTCTCACACAGTCGCTGTAACCCGTGTGCTCAAACAGTCTCAATAGACAAGCCATCTATTGTCTGCCTCGCAGAAAATCAAAGTCCTTTCTCTCAGCAGTCAACCATCATGTGGCATTATGCCAACCGATCCCAAGCACTGGGTCAAAACACTGAACTGCCACAAATACCAATAAGTCTGCCGGCATAACTCACGGCCTCTGCCGCACTGGACATGATCCACAAGCCTCCTCCACCTGCACAATGCCAACAGTAACCTGTACCTCAAGTGCATGTGGTAATGACTCTACCTCTAGTCCATGCAGGTATGCAACATGTCCTAACTCCGACTGCTGTGATGAAATCACACCTGCGACAACTCAATTCACTACCGTGGCGCCCTCCAACCGGGCGGCACAGATTCATCCACTCGATGCAAGTGGTCGTCGCTCAGCCTGCCAAAATATCTAGACCAATCACAAAGGGAGCACGACCTCTGTCCATGCTCACACTGAGGTGACGAATATGGTCTCTCGCAGACAGCCAATCCACGCTACCGCTGCGCCACTCTGATAAAAGGGCTGATGCTGTCATCGGGGTCCACCCAACCTCTGACATCTCAGAAATCCCCCTGGATATCATCGTCATACGACCAAACACAATTGATTCATGCAATTCCTTATACAATTATCCTTACTAAGCTCACCCCTCAATCACATATATTGCACCCCAAACATGCCAGTTATCAATCACACAGGGTAACATCCCCCTTGGGTAAGCTTTACATAATCCATCCACAAGGATATCCACCATCCTGGAAGGGAAAACGAAAATATCTCTGCCGGCCGATCTGTCCTCCAACACCTAGCGCCAAGCGCCTCCATCCAAAACTCGCCTCTGGCGGCAGACCCCTATCCAAAGGAACTGCAACACTACGCTCCATACACAAAGCCTACTCCATCGAGGCATCCAAAATCCAAAACGGGGGAAATCAAATAACCTGAAAGGTATCCTGACGTAGTCCACTCACAGTCACGCATATCCTATGCGCCATGTCCCCCAAATCATAGAGCGCGCAGTTTGACAACTGCGTAAACCCTTTAACACAAGAAGGCTGTCAAGTAGTCTCTCCATCACCACCAACCACGATCCTACCCCAAGAGGTTCCAAACTTAATCCTATGAATCGGGGTGGTTCACCTGCCAAACCTGGCTCGACTGATCATTGGTGTCCCATAGCTCATCAGCTGTCAACTATCCATCCTGTCTCGGAGCCTCGGCACTAAACATTGGCACGAAGGGGCTACTCACTCCATCGATACCACAGAAATCCCCGCCCCTAATGATACTGTAACCGGGTGGTCTCAGAAAGAAGCACTGTCGAGCTGCCCGCTGCTCCGACAACGGTGTCACAAAACCAGATGCTCGCTCACTCTGCCGCTGATAAGCCTCTGACAATCCTATCATCTGGGTTCGGAGCTCTCTGACTCCAATCTGGTATCCGGCCCGAAACAACTAGCTCAGACCCAACTGCTGCACCAAAGTGCACCCGGGTCAGGGCCCAAAGTCGGGGAGACACCGCTCGCCACGACAAACCACAAATCAGCACACCCCAAACACTCGACCCAATCTAGCGAAAGTCAAAGACATCCCTCTATTTCTGTAACCTTATGTTGTCTGCAGCCAACATAACTGTCCCACAGAAATAGAATATGTCGATCCCTCTTCACTCACAGGAAGAGTCAAACAAATAAATCACCGACTTTCGCAAAATGTCGCGTCTCTCACGCACTAACATCCGAGGGTCCGCCAAAAGCCTAGGGTTTCCTAAGTCCCAACTGACCTATCCCTAAGCTCTGATACCAACTTATCTGTCACGCCCCGGGTGAAAACCAGAACCCGGGCCCGTCCACAGATCCGCCGTGCACACGGTATTTCCCGTGTACACGAAGCGCCAAAAACCTGCTCAAATATAAGAGATAGTAATAAAAGAGCAATAAAAACAGAGCTGAACTAAAGCTAATACATCTCAGACTGAAGCTGGAAATAAAATACAATACGTCTGT
Organism: Tillandsia leiboldiana; assembly: GCA_029204045.2. Taxonomy (NCBI): domain Eukaryota; kingdom Viridiplantae; phylum Streptophyta; class Magnoliopsida; order Poales; family Bromeliaceae; genus Tillandsia; species Tillandsia leiboldiana. The sequence goes on from CM055066.1 coordinate 35,162,237, forward strand.
ATAAATGACACATCAGTCTCTCCCAGCTCACAAGAATAAATACAACCTGCTGGCAAAAGCCAGTCCCAAAAAGTAAAAGTACAACCGTCTGAGGAAACACGGGTACACCAACAGTCCAGCTAACACGCTCATCCTGCCTCGAGGTCTATCTACTCAGCCGTCCTCTCTCCTCGACCTGCCACTGAAAGCCCAGTAGCACCCGCAGAAGATACTGCAAAACAAGGGGAAGGAAAAAGAGGAAAGAAGAATGGGGGTGAGAACTACTAGTGAACCAGTAGCCTCCCCTAGTGGGTAAAACCTCAACTCTGACACGCCCACTAGGTCTACCAGAGGCAAAAGAAAATAAAGGTGGTATGCCAAAAGAATAAGACTCCTGATGAAAAGCTACCACTAGAATGCCTTTAAAATGCCGAGCTAATAGAATAGCTAAATGTATGCATCAGAATATGAATGCCTGCCTGAATAACCCAATCTGACCACCAGTGAACACTGGTACTGCCTGCTCAACTGTCTCAAGTATCTGCTAACCAATCGGTACTCACTGACCGATGCTCACTGTCTGGCACTCACTGGCCAACAGGTCTGGCACTCACTGGCCAATATGTCAACCGCCTACTCCGGAGTGGCCTCGAGGGGAGCGACCCACATGAGTAAAGTATCTCAATAACAAGTATCATAGTACCATAAATCAGCAGGACTGGATCACGACTCTGGTCAAAGTGGGAAAACCCATCCACTAAAGAAAGACCCGATCTCAACCTGGTGCAAGATAGACAAATCGTGGGAACTCCATCCACAAGAGACCTGATACCCAGTCTGATGCATAAGAAATCTCCGGTCAACCGCCCAATGTCCGCGGTTGCCGCAATACCCTGCCTGTCCCAAAACCCAAGAACCTGACTACACTATCCCATCCACCTGCTTGCGCACAAGCTGCAAATACTCTGAGCCTCAAATGAAAGGAGAAAAGAATAACAAAAAGGGTTTCTCCTATGTCAATTCCAGCATGATAGTGTAGCAGAAAAAGGTGGCCTATCTAGGTGACCATACAAGCAAGCAAATGTCCCAAGATGATATATATAAAATAAAGCAGATATCGATATGATCTTACCTTGCTAAAGCATGCAGATAAATGCATAAGGACAGTAAATAGGAGATAACCTGTGCCTGTCTATACCTCATGTCCAAGCCCACAATTTATTAATCAGCCTTCTAATCGTAGAAGCTACTCCAATGCCTAGTGGGTAATCAAAAGTAGGGGTTCACAACAACACCCATTATCACAAACATGTCCCACATATGACATCTGGTCCACCGCCTGCTATCCGCGGTAGCCATAATACCCCAGAAGCTAAAATCCAGGCCCCCGCTACACTATGCCAATCCCCTGCTCAAACCAGAGCAACAAATAGTCACCTGACTAAAGAATAGGGAGAGAAGAAGCAAATAGGTTTCTTCTAAATCAAATCCCAACATAAAGTGTAGCGATAAGAAATGGCCCTACAAAATGTCCAAATAAGCCAGCCTATGTCCTCATGAGAGATAGGAGAAAAAGTGACAAATAGTGGTTCGACCAGTGTATCAACTAATAGCTTCACCTGGGTATAATCATCATGCTAAAATCATAATCCGACCACACCTGTCTATAATCTGCTAATCACCCTCATATAAACCATCCCCCTATGCCTGTCCAAAATATCCTCAAGTGGTACCCTCCCGCAAGACATTTCATAATATCCCATCATAAAAGTAAATCCCCCATGCTAAGTCAAATGCCAATAATATTCCTATAAGCATGTATAAGTTCCAACCCCTATCACGTTTCCACTATGATATAATCCATATGATAGGCTCACAATGATTTCTAATAAGCATGCATGTGCAGTCGATGATCATTCAACATGTCCAATAGAGATGATCTCTCTAATATTCCTAGTGGGGTATCAGAACGAGGGATAAAGCAACCACCCACCTGAAATTGTGTAATCCAAGCCTGTAAAATCCTTCTCGCTGTCCAAAGAGTGTTCTCGCCCAAACAGATAAACCGCCGCGATAACTGCAAAAATTGTACACAGGGGTGTCCAAATTACACACAATAACTCAAGTTATTCGATGTCCCAAAATCAGCCCCAAAAATGTACTGTTTTCACCTGCGAGATGAACTCAGAAAAATCCAAGAAAATAACCGCTGCGTTCGTCGCGTCGAGCCGGTCGAAACGAGTACCTGCACGCTCAAATCCGAGTTTCCTACACTGAGATATAAATTCAGCAAGGGAACTACCCCAAAGAATTCTGTACAGAAAACTGCAGCACCAAACACTGAAAATAATGCCTTTTTCACCTTCATGGAAAATCCAGAAAAAATTCAGGAAAATTCAAGGATGCTCCTTGCGATGTGTAGATGCAAAACGCCTTTTGGAACGTCTCAATCTGATGCCCGGTTGCGGAGATATCGCCGAAATACTACTGTGCTGTCCAAAAACTCCGCAATAGAAAATGGGTCAAAGAGAAGCTCGAAAAACTCCATGAAAATCTCGGAAATAGGGGGAGCTCAAAACACAGTAGTTGAAGCCCTACCTGTCGTGAAGCCAACGGCGCAAAAATCACAGAAGAAGGAGCTCGGGGTAGGCCGGGGGAGCTCGTGCACCGAAAAGCGACGGAGAAGAACACTGAAGAAGAAACGTCGCGCCGCGCCGGTAAAATGGGAATCTCGAAATACGTGGTGCCGAAAAATCCAAAACTTGACAGGTGTATACTACTCTTCTTGGAGAAGAGTTCTCCTTCCCATCACCCTTCGAGCTGAGAGCTCGAAGGGGTCGAAATCCCCCTTGCAAACAGCCTCGGATGCAACCTTGAGCAAACACTTTAAAAACAATTTAGAAAATACCATCCATGTCCCCGAAACAGGAAACACCTGTAGAAAGCCATCCAGACGCTGCCAAGTGTCCCACCAAGTGTCAATACACGCACAGTGCGCGCGCGTCAGCGCGGCATGGCGCCCGCTCGCGCACGCGGCCCGAGGTAACAAACCCTGCTCCGTGGACCGGGTGTAGAGAGCCCGCAAATCACAAACCGCCACGTGTCCTTTTGTCGGTCCACCGTGCACCCGAAAAATTCCGTGGACCGCGCCGCCAGAACCATCCACTCACAACCCGCCACGTGGCACCGCCCTGGTGCACGCCCACCGCGTGGACCGCGCACCTGCCCGCGCTGCTCTGCGCCTGCCCGCAGCCGCGTGCCGCCTGCCCGAGCCCGCGCCGCCGCCTTCCGCCGCCGCCGGTCGCCGCCGGCGATCGCCGGAATCACTGTTCCGGCCGGTGAACAGTAATTTACTGTAGCAAGCTCCGAAAAATGCAATTAAATAGTCCATCTTGACCGTTTTCTCGCGCTGATTCCAAATCCGGCGTCCATTTTGCCAAATTCCAATCCTATAAATTGCCGGAGGCTCCCGAAAAAGTATTTTTAATCCGAATTTCGTGCTGAGCCTAAATTTGACGTCCAATCTGCGCGTAAACTCCTCTAAACATCCGACGGGGTCCCCCGATTACCCACGTGATCCATTTTAAGCCCCGAGTCCATCACTTGTGTCCAAATTGGCGCACGAACACCGCCGACACGCCACGTAGGCCTCCAGAAGCTGCTGGTCACACTGTAGAAGCCCTACAAAGATCCGGGTCACCACAGCTTGGACCGCGTCGGTTTTCCTTCGCCAGTTTTGAGTCGACGGTTAGTGCTTTAGTCATCAAGTCTTAGTATATTGATGTTTTCTTCTGGGGGGACGGGATGGTGCAG
>CM055066.1:35166076-35271066 GCA_029204045.2 Tillandsia leiboldiana
GTAGAGCATCATGTTCCATCTGTTCCTTTCTGGAGCATATAGATAGAGGCATAGTAAGCTGTTAGAGTTACTTCCAGCCTTTCATTTTTTCATATTATTAATGTTACTTTATGCCTCAGTAGACTTATTGTGGGCAGACCGTCGGAATTGTTGGCGGCCACCACGAGAACTACTTGGGACGTAGTTCTCACACCCAGTCGTTGGTGTTGTATTTTTTTACACCCGGGACTTCTACTCCGGTTCCTGCTGTTCCTGTTGTTGCTTCTTCTGATCGAGGTAAGGGAGTCGCGAGATAGTTCCCTACCAGTCGTCGTCCAGAGAGTAGATGTACCCCTTATTACTTTTGAGAGTTCCTGTTGATGAGAACTTTGTAGTGAGGTATAGAGTTGTATTTATTTTACTGCTCGAGAGACTCTTGTACTTTTGGTGAGGACTGTGTTGTATATAGTTTTTATTTCTAGCAGTTTTACTTTCAGCTCTGATATCTGCATAGTATAGATGCTCTTTTGTAGGTTTGTCGCTTCGTCTATACGGGGCTTCCCGTATGGGCGGCGGATCTGTCGGCGAGCCCGGGTCGCAGTTTCGACGCCGGGGCGTGACAGATTAGGTGGTATCAGAGCCTAGGCTGTAGGTCATGTGGACTTAGAAACCCTAGGCTTGTGGTTGGACATTAGGATGACTACGTGAGAGTCGTGACTGTTAGCGAGAGTCCTTATTGAGTTTGATACTCTCCCCAGGGGTGGGATGAGTGACTGGCATGTTTATTCTCCTAAGCGATTATGTTGGCTGCAGACAACATAATGCTAGGGAATGGATGACATGTCCAAGTCTTTCGCTGGATTGGGTCGAGTATTGTTTGGTACTGTCCTGATGGTTGCTTGTGTGTTGCAGGTAGGCACGATGCCTCCCCGACGCAGGGTGCAGACGCGTTCTCACATTTTCCCTCCGATGAGCCCGAGCAGGAGGACTCGGGGCAGGGGCAGCAGAGGGAGGTTCTGGAGCTCCGTGCCCAGGTGGCACAGTTGTCTGAGGCGGTGCGGCGCCAGGAGGAGACGTCTCAGCGCCAGGAGGAGGCTTCTCGGCGCCAGGAGGAGGCCTTTGGTCGGATGATGCTTCTTTTAGAGCAGAGGACGCAGCCTGTGGTAGCACCCCCTGTGTGTTCGCCTGTGCCTTCTTCGCCAGCTGTGGCGCCCCCTGTGGTTCCGTCAGCGCCGGCTATTCCTGTCGAGCCGGTTTCTATCATACCACCGCCTGGTCGATGGGACCGTTGACTTCAGCTGAGCAGAGTGTGGTGGTGGATCTGTTGATGAGGTTCCGCCGGTTTGATCCACCCCGTTTTTCTGGTATGAGTACTGAGCCGTGGGAGGCAGAGTCTTGGATCACGGCCATGGAGCATCATTTTGAGAGTTTGTTCGTTGAGGATCGATTTCGGGTCTTTTTGGCTGCACACTACTTGGAGGGCAACGCCGAGGCTTGGTGGCGGCGTGTGCGGCCTGCTGGTCCGCCTGGGACGCAGATTCTTCCCTGGGCGGAGTTCCGCAGACTTCTTTTAGGGGCCTTCTTTCCTGAGAGTGTTCGCCAGAGATTGGAGGAGCAGCTGAGAAATCTCCGCCAGGGAGATCGGCCCGTGAATGCATACATAGCCGAATTCAATCAGCTGCTGGCTAGTATGCCTCACGTGGCCAGGGACGAGTCTCACCGGATCTACATGTTCGAGCGGGGGCTGCGCCGGGATATTTATCAGCTTGTTCGCTCCTGCAGATTACAGACTTTGGAGGCATCGATGGAGCAGGCGTTATATGTTGAGTATGGAGAGGCAGTGATGTCAGAGGTGGCTCTAGCCCCCGTAGTGATTCCTGGGGCGAAGCGCCCAGCACCGGATGATGAGGGTCAGACGAGCGGGCAGGGACCTCCGAGACCTCCACGATCTCATCCTGAGGGTCGTGGGTTTCGTAGGCGCCGGAGATCTGGTGAGCCCCAGTAGCAGCATCAGCGGTATCGGCAGCAGCGGCAGGAGCGGTGTGTCATCTGTGGCGGGCCTCATCCACCGTCGTAGTGTGATCAGAGACAGGGGCGGTGTTTCCTCTGTGGAGAGTCGGGACATTTCCGCGCAGCTTGCCCCCAGGCCATTTTGTCAGTGCGGCCGATTGCGACAGCACCCCCCTTGCCCATCCATGCAGCAGGAACCCCTCCGGCACACCAGCAGACAGAGTGGGCCACGACGTCGGGACAGACGGGACGACGACCTGCAGCACCCAGTGGACGGGTTTATGCAGCCCTGGTGGAGGACACCCCGGCAGCGGATCATGCCGCGGCAGGTATGATTTTATTTCAGTTAGCTGAGTTGAGCATTTCTTTACCGCTGCATCCTTCTGCATTATTAGTTGAGTATCTACATCGGCATCTTTGCATGGGTATGGGTTAGGAATTTCTGCTACATGTTTTAGCAATTGGTTTCTTCCCTGTATCCTACGAGTAGAGGAGGTTCGCGGTGTATGATCAGTGCAGTTGTGACTTGGGACTTCACTTGCTGATGTGACGATTCAGGGACAGCTCCAGGACTAGGTTTGAGCACCCAGGTTGGACTGTTTGGTGCGGTGCTGTGCTACGACTGATAATGGAATGAGAGCAGTTATCCTTCTGCGAGTGGGACTGGAGGAGTTCGTTTTCTCGGATTGTCGGCGTATCCTTCCAGCAGCATCAGCTTCAGCGGCTTGGGCAGACGCCGCCTCGGGAGCAGATGTGATGTCTAGGACTAGAGGTTATGTCCTTAGGAGTCTCGTTAGTGGTAGCTTCCTTTTTGTGGCCACAGCAGGAACGACACCAACACTACTCTCACTCCTCTCGCCTTTGAACTGAAATTTACGAACAGGACGAAAACTTCGAAGGATTGCTCCAGAAATGGAGACAGTGCCCGAACCTGTTCTCGTTTGATTGGGGCGAAGGCACTGATCTTTCAAAGTTTTCAGACTTTTCGCTAATTTCAGCTGTTTTCTAAATTGAGAGTTGGGGTTGATGACTTTCCTGCTGGTGGAGCCGAACCTTTTTTGTTAGTTTTGTGTTGCGTTCTTGGTTGTTTGGTTTGTCTTGGTTTTGTGGTTGTGGTGTTTTTGTTTCGGGGACGAAACTACCTTTTAGTGGGGGAGGATGTGGTGACCCTGATCCCCGTGTAGCTTCTTCCATGAACCGTGGTGTAGAACACCTAGTGTTGGTGTATCTGGTCCACAGTGCATCAAAGGGATGCCACAGATGGACCCTGTGTGATATCCACCGCTGGATTGGCCTTCGGCTGCATTTGCCGAATTTTCGAATTTGATTTGGGCCAAACATAGGGTGGATTTGGATTCAGCGCGGAAAAACGCTTGAAAACGGCTATTTGCTTGTTTGATTTGGAGTCCGGATGCCCAAAAACGGACCCCCGGAAGTTTTCGCTGAATTTCGGTGCATGGGAGGGGCCGTGGACCGCCGGCTGCCACGTGGCGGCTTGTGATTGGGCCGGTCCGCAGCGCTCGGTCCACAGAGGGGAGCGGCTGGGTGCACGGACCCGGCGCATGGACACGTGGCGCCGCCTGATTGGCGGGCTCGTGAGGCGCGGTCCACTGGTTTTGCGCGGCGGTGCATGGACCGGGGCGGGGGGACACGTGGCATTCCCCGGTTGGTCGGTGCATGCGGCGCGGTCCACGGAACCTGAATCGGGTGCGTGGACCGGGTGCATGGGACACGTGTCAACGTGTCATTGGTCGGCTCACCGGGTGCGGCGCACGGGGGCGCGGGACCCCACCTCGGGGCGCGTGCGCGGCAGGCGCCGCCTGCCCGCACGTGTGACCGCGACAGTGGCAGGGCCACGTGTCGCCCTGCCACTGGCGGGCGCCACCTACCCGGTTTGACCGGGGAGGTGCCACGCGTCGGCGGCTCATGCGCCCCGCACAGCTGTTCGCTGTGCGGGACGCGTGTCGGGCACCGGGGCGTGCGACGTGGCCGTAGCGGAGCGGCTCGGGTCGCTGTCGCCTGTTTGTCGGGCTACGTGGCGGCCTCGGGCCGTTTCGGGCGCGCACAGTGTTGGGCCGGCCCAACACTGTAGCCGCCCGAAAATTTCCATGCGCCCGAAACCGGGACACAGTGGGGATTTCTTCATTTGTTTTTTTTGGGGCCTATTTATAGCCCGAGCTCCCCTCATCTTCCTCCTTTTGGCTTTTCTGGGCCTCAAACCGAAGGGAGTTCTTCACCAAGGTTGATCCTCTCTCTGTCAAGCTTCCATCTGCAGAGTTTGGGGATTTTTGGGGGCACGCTTTTCGAGATTCTCTTTTTCTTGGCTCGGCGCGACGTTCCTTCTTCGGTGCTTCTTCCGTCGCTCTTCGGTGTACGAGCTCCCCCGACCTACTCCGACGATCTTTTCGAGCGATTTCTTCGCTGCTGGATTCGTAACAGGTGAGGCTACGATTTTGGGTTTCTCGTACATTTTCAGATTTCGCGTTTTTCGAGGAGTTTTCTCGTGCTCACTGGGACCCTTTTTGCTGTGAGATTTTGGTGAGGGCAGCACCTTCCCTTGAGGAGATCTTCGCACACGAGTCTCGGATCAAGACGTGCTTATAGACTTTTTTCATCTACTCGACGCAAGGATCATCGTGGATTTTTCTTGGAATTTTTGGAGACCTTCCCGTAGGTATACACTTTTCCTTTTATCTGTACAAGAGTTTACAGTTGAATGGTTTTGGGATTGTGCGCACCGATACTGTGGAATTTGTAACTTGGCCTACGGTGCTCGGAATTGGACGTGCAGGTACCCGTTTCGAAGCTATCGACGCGAGGATCGCTGAGGTATTTTTCTCAGAATTTTTGGAGTTCGTTTTATAGGTGAAAATTTCGCAGTAAGTGGACTGTTTCCAGCAGATTTGTAAAACCTGGATTTTATTGGATTTAAAGTATAACTGTAGCCTTATGTTGTACCCAGGAGGAATTGTGGACTGTGCTGGACCTGTTGGACCTAGAGTTGTTATTTTCCTGGTTTTCTCAGCTGTACGACTCCGGACAGTTAGCGTCTTCAGGTGGGTGGCTTGCTTTCAAGATCTATGGACTGTACTCTAATTCTATGGATATAGAATCATGCATGATAGGGATTGGACTTGGGTAGTATGCTAGAAATAGGAATTGTTGTTCCTAGTATTATCTGTTGATCTTGTGATCTTTTACTTCCTTCTATCATGTTAAATATTCGTTATCTTGGAACTTGACCTAGCACCCCGCCATTTGTTGCATGTGTAACCAGACCAGTAGAAAACCCTCACTTGGGCTAGGCTTATTTATGCTTAGTCATCCACACTTTATGTTTCATTCCTGGACTTAGTGTTATCCTCGCCCGGGTAGTGGGCCGAGCGGTCGGGACATCTTTTTAGTGTGGGATGCATTTGCACTCGTGCTTGGGAGCAGAGTGGAGTCTGGTAGATGTAGTGGATCGCTTGTCTGTACCGGGAACCGTTTGAGATAAACGGTGGTCCCGAGAGGTCTTGTTTTCCCCTGTTGGGGTTGTCGCCACTGTGTCAGTGGTAGTAGTATACTAGTGTTAGCCGAACCTAGAACCCTTTTCGACATACACATGATTTTAGTCTACCAATGTTTTCTTCCAAGCATCGAAGGGCCGCTAGAGTCTGTTCTTGTTTGATTGGACAAAGGCATCAGCCCTTCGGGGTTTGGGTAAAACACTTATTTTTCTAACTGATTTTCTAAAAAGAACTAAAATCGTTAAATATGGATTTCTTCCAGATCAAAATGATTTTCAATAACAAATGTCACCATTTCATATAAATCTCCTCACTCGAAAGGATTCGAGTGATCCGGGTTCTAGGGGTCGTTCCTTTGTCGGGACGAAAGCCACGGGGGCCGAGCCTGGAACCTGTTCTTGTTTGATAGGGTTGTAGGTGTAGGTCTCCCGGGACTTTCGGGCCCTGTTGGTGCCTTCTGCGTGTCGTGCCGAGGTTTTGCTTTCCCGAACTATAAGGGGATCGGGAACTTCGATAGGCGGAGCCTGGAGTCTGTTCTTGTTTGATAGGGTTCTTAGCACCTGTCTATCGGGTTTCCGAACCCTTATGGTGTCGGTCTTTCCTGTGAGTTAGTGTTCTGTGTGGGAGCCGTCTGGTGGACGGTGGCCCCAGCTGTGTGGTTTTCCAGCCTGTGGTTGGGAGTTGTTGTTGTTGGTCGATCTTGTTGATCGTGGTTTGGACTATAGCCTGCATGAGCCATATTTGAGCTCGACAGAGTTACGCGGATACTTTCCTCGGTGGGGTCGCTCCCCCCGAGAGCCACTCCGGAGTTGGGCCTGTTACTTGCTATCGCGACTTGTCGACGCCGTCCCTCTGACTGTGCCAGTTAGTGGCAGTCACGGACACCCTACGGTAGACCCGTCCTGTTGAGGATGTGCGGCAGTAGGTGGGCGCAGGTTTGACTGGACCCTTTGAGGCAGTCAGTATAGATTTTGGTGAGTTTACTGTGTGTGTTAGTAGATGCATCATGTTCCATCTGTTCCTTTTCTTGAGCATCTAGATAGAGGCATAGTAGCTGTAGAGTTACTTTTCCAGCCCTTTCATTTCAGTATTATTATTGTTACTTTATGCCTCTAGTAGACTTAGTGGGCAGACCGTCGGGCTTGTTGGCGGCACCCACTGAGAACTACTTGGGACGTAGTTCTCACACCCGTCGTGGTGTATTTTTTTCCCACAGGGACTTCTACTCCGGTTCCTGCTGGTCCTGTTGCTGCTTCTTCTGATCGAGGTAAGGGAGTCGCGAGATAGTTCCCTACCAGTCGTCGTCCAGAGAGTAGATGTACCCTTATTACTTTTGAGAGTTCCTGTTGAGAGAACTTTGTAGTGAGGTATAGAGTTGTATTTATTTTACTGCTCGAGAGACTCTTGTACTTTTGGTGAGGACTTGTGTTGTATATAGTTTTTATTTCTAGCAGTTTTACTTTCAGCTCTGATATCTGCATAGTATAGATGCTCTTTTGCAGGTTTGTCGCTTCGTCTATACGGGGCTTCCCGTATGGGCGGCGGATCTGTCGGCGAGCCCGGGTCGCAGTTTCGACGCCGGGGCGTGACAACCTACCTGCCCGATAAAGTTGGGGAGGCTTTCTTGCCCTTGGGATTTGGTGGTCATTCCATTAAAGGAGTACGATGTGGTACTTGGAATGGATTGGCTCACTAAGTATCAAGCGGTGATCGACTGCGAGAAGCGCCAGGTGCGACTATAGTACCTAGGGTTTCCAGAAAATGTGTACCTGGTGTGCAAGAGTATTTCTTTTTCCACCATCATCCCAGCATCGCGAGCCAGAAGAATGATAGACGGAGGGTGCGTGGCCCACTTGGCCTCGGTGGACCTGGCCACTCGGCCCTCTACGACACTCTCCGACATTCCGATTGTGAGGGACTTCCCAGATGTTTTTCCTACTGAACTGCCAGGAATGCCCCCCGAGCGGGAGGTTGTTTTTCCGATCGAGCTTCTTCCCGGCACCCGACCGATCACGAAGGCACCCTACAGAATGGCCTTTGCAGAACTGAAGGAACTTAAGGCACAGCTCGAAGATCTTCTGGATAAAGGGTTCATCAGGCCGAGTGTGTCGCCTTGGGGCGCACCGGTACTCTTCGTGCGAAAGAAGGACGGAAGCCTGCGGCTGTGCATCGACTACAGGGAGATAAACAAGGTCACAGTGAAGAACAAGTACCCCTTACCAAGGATTGATGACCTCTTTGATCAGCTACGGGGAGCAACGGTTTTTTCAAAGTTTGATTTACAGTCAGGCTACCATCAGCTCAGAGTCCAAGATGAGGATATTCCAAAGACGGCTTTCCGGACTCGGTACGGCCACTACGAGTTTACTGTAATGTCCTTCGGGCTTACCAACGCCCCAGCGGTGTTTATGGATATGATGAACAGAATCTTCAGGCCCTTCTTAGATCAGTTCGTGGTGGTCTTTATCGACGACATCCTGATCTACTCGCCCACCGATGAGGAACATGAGGAGCACTTACGCATTGTTCTACAGATTCTCAGGGATCAGAAGTTGTTTGCCAAACTTAAGAAGTGCGAGTTTTGGCATCGCGAGGTGGGGTTTTTGGGGCACATAATATCAGCAGCGGAAATTGCAGTGGATCCCAAGAAGGTGGAGTCGGTGACCGACTGGCCCTAACCGACTACAGTAACGGAAGTCCGCAACTTCCTGGGCCTAGCAGGATACTACAGACGTTTCGTCGAGGGCTTCTCGAAGATTGCGACCTCTCTAAACCGCCTGACCCGGAAAGGAGAAAAATTTATCTGGACGGCCCAATGCCAGGAGAGCTTTGAAGAACATAAGAATAGGCTAACAAGGGCACCTGTACTTGCGCTACCGACACCCGGAGAGGACTACGAGGTTTACTGTGATGCATCGCGGATCGGGCTGGGGGGTGTACTGACGCAACAGGGGAAAGTCATAGCCTATGCCTCAAGACAACACAAGGATTATGAACGGAATTACCCGACACACGATTTGGAGCTGGCCGCAGTCGTCTTCGTTCTGAAGCTTTGGAGGCACTATCTCTTTGGTGTCCACTGTAATGTGTTCTCAGACCACCAAAGCCTTAAGTACCTTTTCACCCAGAATGAGCTGAACCTGCGACAGAGACGGCGGTTGGAGTTGCTGAAGGACTACGATCTAACAATTCAATACCACCCCGGAAAAGCAAATGTGGTAGCGGATGCTTTGAGCAGAAAGGGACAGATAGAGGGGACATCAGCAGGCACGATTACTCAGCAGGATGACTTGATCGTGGAGTTCTCGCGGTTGAGGTTGGAGGTGGTAGCGGCAGGAACGGTCGAGCGACTAATGTCTTTAATGGTCATGCCTACCTTGTTCGAGAAGATTCGAGAAGGCCAAGGAACCGATCCACAGTTACAGCTTGTGCAGGACAGGATTTCCCCGGATCAGAAGGGGGACTTTTCGGTGGGGACAGATGGCACACTCCGGTTTCGAGGACGGATTTGTGTGCCCGATTTGCCAGACTTGAAGAGGGAAATCTTGACTGAAGCGCACTGCGCTCCCTATACGGCGCACCCAAGGGGCACAAAAATGTACAGGGACCTCAAGCAGACCTTCTGGTGGCCGAAGCTGAAGGGGGAGGTAACACGGTTCGTAGCGCATTGTTTGATCTGTCAACAGATAAAGGCCGAACACCAGCGGCCGGCGGGGAAATTGCAACCACTACCTGTGCCCAACTGGAAATGGGAGCGGATCACCATGGATTTTGTCACCGGGTTTCCGCGTTCGCAGCAGGGGCACGACACCATCTGGGTCGTCGTGGATCGGTTAACGAAGTCAGCTCACTTCCTACCCATACACACGATGTGGACACGAGATCGCCTGGCTCAGGTCTACATCAGTGAGATCGTGAGGTTGCATGGGGTGCCGGCATTGATCACTTCAGACAGAGACACGTGGTTTGTCTCGAACTTCTGGCTGAGTCTACAAAGGGCGTTGGGGACCAAACTGCACTTCAGCACAACCTTTCACCCCCAGACGGATGGACAATATGAACAGGTGATCTAGATCCTCGAGGACATGCTTCGGGCCTGTGTACTTGATTTTGGGGAAGGATGGTCGCGCTACCTACCTCTCGTGGAGTTCGCCTACAACAACAGCTACCAGGCTAGCATCCAGATGGCGCCGTACGAAGCTTTATACGGCCGACGCTGTCGGTCCCCGATCTGTTGCGACGACTTGGGGGAGCGAAAATTCTTGGGGCCGGACTTGGTAGAAGAGACCGAGGAGAAGGTGCGCCTCATCAGGCAGCGGTTGTTGACCGCCCAGAGTCGACAAAAGAGCTACGCAGACCAGAGACGCCGCGATTTGGAGTTTCAGGGGGGGGGGGGGGGGGGCACGTGCTACTGTGAGTTTCGCCGTCCAAAGGGATTAAGCGGTTCGGCTGAGAGGCAAGTTGAGCCCAAGGTTCGTGGGGCTGTTTGAGATCTTGGAGCGCATCGGCCCGGTGGCCTATCGCCTAGCCCTACCGCCAAATCTCGACCGGATACACGACATGTTCCATGTTTCAATGCTCCGACGATATCTCCCTGACCCATCACGTGTACTCGACGTCACCGCGGTCGAGCTTAGAGAGGACCTGAGCTTTGAGGAAATACCGGTGCGGATTCTGGCACGAGAAGACAAAAAGTTGCGCAACCGGACAATCCCCTTCGTGAAGGTGCTTTGGAGCAACCAGGAAGAGTGCGAAGCGACATAGGAACCGGAGTCGAAGATGAGGGAGTGCTACCCAGATCTATTCGTCGCGGACCAGGATTAAGTTTCGGGGACGAAACTTGCTTTTAGAGGTGAGTGATGTAATACCCGCCCTTTATTTTGGTAATTTTTAATTTCACCACTTTTAGTGGTCCGACGAGGGTTAAATAGTTCATTTTTTCTGGGCAGACCGTCGGGGCTTGCGGGTATTTTTAGGTGCTAGAGCTCGCGAAACGGGGAACGGTGGCGCAATCGGATTCAAATTCCGACCCCGGGATCTCCCAGAAATTAATTTTGAAGTTCGCGATCGGTTTGGACACGCGAGAATTCGTGCTGGCAATCTGCACGTTTTTCGAGGTAACCTGGACCTGTGTTTGAATTCGGATGGGTTAGGTTGTGATCCGGGGGACTTAGAAATTGTCCCCTTTCGCCTATCTGAGTTCCTTCGTTGCGATTAGGGTAGGCACAGACGCGATCAACCCATTTTCTCTCTCGCTTCAAGACTTCGGCGCAGAGTTCCAGGCGGTGAGACAGGGAGAGGGAAGGGGACTCTCTCGTTTTGCGGGATCGATCGGGCAACGGCAGGACGATCCTCTCCTTCCTCTTCCTCCAGTGGATCTAAGGTGAGTGGTAAATTAGGGTTTCTTTTCGGTTCATTGTCGCCTTCAGGGGAAAATGCCGCCGCCGTCGCAGCCGCCGCCGTCGCAGGCTCGGGCGCCGCCTGCAGGCAGGGCGCCGCCCTGGCCGGAGCCTCGCGGGGCTGCCTGGAGGCAGCGCGCCGCATGCGGCAGGGCGCCACGCGGGGCCGGCCCAAAGGCAGGCGCCGCGCGGGCCAGTGCCGCGCGGGGCTGCCTGCCTGCAGGCAGGGCGCCGCGCGGGGCTGCCCGCTGGCAGCATGCCGTGCGGGCTGGTGCCGCGCGAGGCCGTCCGCAGGAGGTGCGTGCCGGACGGGTTGGTGCCGTGCGGGGAACTTCGCCGCGCGGGTCGGGGCCCCGCGGGGTCGTCCGCAGGAGGTGTACTCGCCGCACGGGTTGGTGCCGTGCGGGGAACTCCGCCGCGCGGCATGCTTGGACCGCGTCGGTTTTCCTTCGCCAGTTTTGAGTCGACGGTTAGTGCTTTAGTCATCAAATCTTAGTATATTGATGTTTTCTTCAGGTGGGACGGGACGGTGCAGGTTCGTGGGCACGCAGTCGCGGACGAGTTGAACGTCGGTTGTCACACACCAGGTGGGTACATTTCCATGGTTATTTGGGAAAGGTGTAGGTTATAGCAATTGCATGTTTGGGCAAAGGGAAGGATAAAATAATTACTTTTTTCCGTGCTAACCCTGTTTAATTATTATATATATACTTAGTTATGAGGCTCGAGAGTGCTACACGCACACCAGCGGTTTGGCCACCGCGAGGGTGTGCTTTTCTGGAAAAGTGGTACGTTGACCCGTGTACCCCACGTGTGGGTGACGTAATGGGGGCCCTCATGGGTGGGGGGTGTGAGTGGTGCCGAGGCAGGTGCTCGAGGTGGTGCCGGGGCAGGTGCTCGGTACGATTAGCCGAGGTACGTGCTCGGTGTGGATGCCGGGGCAGGTGCCCGGGTTTGGATTGTACAGGGGGTAGGTTTTCACTGCCGGTTGCACGTTGAGGAGGGCGGTTGCTCTGGTTTTACAGTGGTTTGCCTTACTTTTAGCCCTTCTTGCTTTTACGTTTTATTTCTGGTCACTGACTTCCCACTCCGTGACAGGTTCGTCCAGGGGCGAGTGCTAGGGCGTTGGTGAGGCCGCGTGAGCGATCTTCTGGCCCTTAGAGGCTATAGAGGCTGACTACTTTACTTTCCTTGTTCTTTTCATTACTCATAGTAACTAGTTGTGGATCGCGATACCCCCGTGGAATCGATGTGGATGTTGGGCTATTTTATAACTCTTTTGGATGGGTGTTTGTTCTTACTTCTTTGCTTGGCCGCTTTCAAACTATAAACAAGAAACAAGGAAAGTGTTGCGAAAACTATTTTAAAAATATGGGTACCGTGTGGGCACCGTTTTCAAATTCTGTGGATTTATGTGATTTCGAAAATAGTTTTATTAAACCTGGTGTCGGGTGGGCACCGTTTTCAAATTCTGTGGATTTATGTGGTTTCGAAAATAATTTTATAAAACCTGATGTCGGGTGGGCATCGCTTTCAAAACCCTGTAGTTTTTCCCTTTCAAAAATAGTCGGCCTCTTTATCACTTGTGGAATTTAGCTATGGGTAGTTGAAATGGTTGTATGTACTTGGCAATCGATCTGGTGTGGTTAAAGGCATGTTTATGTGGACTTTGTACTCAGGACGCCGTGAATATACAAAGGAGACTCTGCCCGTTTGCAGAGTGAATTTGTATATGCGGCTTGTCTGGGCACGCGCCGGGGAAAAAAAAAAATACAGAAGTGAGTTGGAAGCATCGGTGGCTATCCTTTCGCGCGTTTAAACCCCGGGTGTGACACCTATGGTGTATGTTAGAGGTGATTGCGCGCAAATCGAACCCCAGTTTTGGACCCGGCACGAAAGAGAGATCAAGTTTGCTTCTTCAAGAATTTTCGGCAAATTTTAGAAGTGGAATTTGGCAAAACGGACATCGGATTTGGATTCAGCTTGCGAAAACGATTAGAACGGACTATTTATTTGTATTTTTCGAAGCCCGGATGCCAAAACACGGATTTCGAGGTGTTTGGTACTATTCCGGCGGCCGGGGGGCAACGCCGGCGGCGGCGGAGCGCGGCGGTGAGGGCGCGGGCAGGCGAGCGTGCGGCGGCGGGCAGCGCGGTCCACAGATTTTGGCGTGCACCGGGAGCAGCCAACGGGGGCGTGTGCCACGTGTCGCGCGTTGGTTGGTGGGTCAACGCACGTGCGACAACGCGCCGGGCGCGGCGCACTGTGGACCACGCCAGGCCACGTGGCGCCCGTTGGTTGGCGGGCGCAGCGACCCGGCTGGGGCGCCGTGAACCGCGGCCCACGGTCCGCGCCGTGGACCGCGTCGCCACGCGGCGCGCCGCGATTGGCGGGCGCGCGTGCACCGGGCGCGCGGGGCGCGGTTGGGCTACGTGGCAGCCCGTCGTGGTTTCGGGCGCGCACAATAACGGGCCGCGCCCGTTACTGTAGCAGCCCGAACGTTTTCGGGCGCGCGGAATTGGGCCCAAAAGCCCATTTTGTCCTTTTTTGGTGTGGGCCTATAAATAGGCCGAGATCTTTGGCCTTGTACCCCATTTTCCCGAGCTCCTCTGCCCTCAAGCCCTTTACTTAGTTTGTTCTTCATCTTATTGTGCATCCTCTGGTGGAGTTCCGAAATTTTTGGAGGCCGCGGCATCGACGACTTTGGCATCGTAGCGCAGAGCGACGTTCTTTCATCGGAGGCCCATTATCGTCGCATTTCGGTCTGCGAGGTCCACAGGGCTACACCGACGGTATTTTTGGACAATTTTCACGGCATCGGATTCACGAGAGGTAGGCCTTCGATTTTTGTGTTGATCATCTTGCTTCATTCTGAATTCTTGGCACGGTTTTTGAGGCATCTCTAAGCCCCTATTTTGCTGGTAGTTTTTATGAATAGCAGAGCCTTCTCGGATTTTTATCTCTACACTCGACTATCGGAATTCAATGTTTGAGGATTCGATTGATATCTACACATCGCGAGGATCGCCGTCATATTTTTATTGGAATTTTTGGAATTAATCTCGAAGGTGATAATAATGCTTCTTTGGGACTGAAGTTTCAGAAAAACTGTACACTTGGAATTTTGTATTGTTTATAATGTTTGGGCTATATCTTTGTAATCAGGAGGAGTTTTTGGGTGTTTTTTGGCCCGTTAGTATCGTGGGAATCTGAGGATTTATCCCCGTGCAGTTTTAGCTTATTTGGATCTTGGTTTAATGCACGCTTCAGGTGGGTTGCCTCACCTTCAAGATTGATGGACTGAACATTAATTCTATATTGTAGGATCATGCATGATTGTGAATGTATTAAGAAGCATGCAAGAATGTGAGAATTGATGTTCCAAGTTTTACTTTGATGATCATATGATTTACTACTTCCTAAAATCTGTTAATTATTATTATAATTGGAACTTGACCTAGCACCCCCGTCATATGCTGCATGTTCAACCAGACTAGTAGAAAACTCCAACTTGGGCTAGGTTATTATTTGCTTTAGACATTCCCACACTGTCATTCATTATTTTATCCTGGACCAAGAGTTTCCTCGCCCGAGTAGTGGGCCGAGTGGTCGAGATTCTTCTTAGTGTGGGATGCATGTTACACTCGTGCATGGGAGCTGAGTGGAGTCTGGTAGATGTAGCTGGTCTTTTATCTGTGGCGGGAGCCGTTTGAGTGAACGGTGGTCCCGCATGTCTTGTTTCTCTGTTTATGTGTCGCCACAGTGTTAGTGGTAGTAGTAGGCCAGTCTTAGCAGGACCTTGAACCCAGAACCTTTTTGGACACACAGATGATTTTAGTCAACCAATGTTTTCTTCCAAACATCGAAGGGTTGCCGGAGTCTGTTCTTGTCTGATTGGACGAATGCATTAGTCCTTCGGGGTTTGGGTGTGACACCCCCGGAATTTGGATTAGTCCTCTATATAAATGATATAATAGGACTAAATCTCTAACCCGGCTATAGAATTTTGGATGGTAGCAAGATCCAAGAGGAACATGAGAGTTAAGCGTGCTAGAGCTAGAGTAGTTCTAGGATGGGTGACCCCCTGGGAAGTGACCCCCTGGGAAGTGGGGCGTCACAGTTGGTATCAGAACCATTCACCAGCCGGAAATGTGAGATGAGTCTCGGCTGAGCCAGGGTTATATAGCGAGTAGAGCGAGGCTCCCCGACTATTGACCGTTGTGAGTGGAGTGCAGCTCCTCACAAGGTCGGCTAAGGCTAGCGAGACGAGTCTCACATCGCCTGGTGCTTGTGAGTGTGCTTGAGCCTGACGTGGACGTCAGGGCTTAAAGGGCGGAAGAATGTGACACCCCCGGAATTTGGATTAGTCCTCTATATAAATGATATAATAGGACTAAATCTCTAACTCGGCTATAGCATTTTGGATGGTAGCAAGATCCAAGAGGAACATGAGAGTTAAGCGTGCTAGAGCTAGAGTAGTTCTAGGATGGGTGACCCCCTGGGAAGTGGGGCATCACATTGGGTATAAAAATTTGTTTTCTAACTATTTTTCCTAAAAGAACTAAAAATCATTGAAAAATAGGATTTCCTCAAATCAAGATGGTTTTTCAAAAACGAACTACTTTTAGTTCTCACCCCGCATGGGTTTGAGTGAAAAATGGTTTTCAGTAATAAATGCCACATTTTTCTTGTAAACTTCCCCACTCGAGAGGATTCGAGTGGTCTGGGTTCTAAGGGCTGCCTCTTTCTCTGGGTCGGGAACAACGAGGGGCTATGCTTAGAGCCTGTTCTTGTTTGATTTGGGTTGTAGGTTATTTCGGGATTCTCGGACCCTTCATTGTGGTTAGCCATGGAGTATACCCAGCTAGCGAGTTTACTTATGGATTTGATGTTCTTTTTGGGGAGCCGTTGGGTTGACAGCGGTCCCGATTGTTCGAGTGGTTCCGGTTAGTGATGTTAGAGAGGTGATTTGGGTACTGTCGATCTTGTTGATCGTGGATTTGGACTATAGCCTGCATGAGCCATATTGAGCTCGACAGAGATGCGCGGATACTTTCCTCGGTGGGGTCGCGCCCCTCGAGTACCACTCCGAAGTTGGGCCTGTTACTTTGTTATCGCGACTTGTCGACGCAGTCCCTCTCGCTGGGCCAGTTTTGGCAGTCACGGACACCCTACGGTAGACCCGTCCTCTTGGGGATGTGAGGCAGTAGGAGGGCGCAGGTTTGACTGGACCCTATGTGGCAGTTAGTGTAGATTGTGTGACTGTATTCGAGAGTTATTAGATGCATCATGTTCCCATCTGTTCCACTTCTTGAGCATTTAGATAGAGGCATAGTAGCTGTAGAGTTATTTTCCAGCTCTTTCCTTTCAGTATTATATTTGTTACTTCATGCCTCTAGTAGACTTAGTGGGCAGACCGTCGGGCTTGTGGCGGCACCCACTGAGAACTACTGTGGGATGTAGTTCTCACACCCGCCGTGGTGTATTTTTCCCCAGGGACCTCTACTTCTGTTCCTGCTGCTCTAGTTGCTGATCCTGCTGATCGAGGTAAGGGAGTCGCGAGATAGATCCCTACCAGTCGTCTTCCAGAGAGAGTAGATGTACCCTCTTTTTTTGATGATGTTTTAGTATTGTCTGTATATTCTTTTTACTTTTGAGAGTTTTATTTTGAGAGACCTTTGTAGTGAGGTTCAGACTTGTACTTTTTCTTTTGAAGACTGAATTTATTTTATTTTATTTTGTTTCAGTAGTTTACTCTTCAGCTCTGATATCTGTATACCTTTAGTATCCTTCTTTTTGCAGGTTAGACGCTTCGTCTATACGGGGTTCACCGTATGGGCGGCGGATCTGTTGGCGAGCCCGGGGTCCCAGTTTCGACCCCGGGGCGTGACATTTATGGTAGGCAAAAGCAAAGTCTTCACCTTCGGAATCACTCGGTTCATCATCCATTGCATTCTTTTCATTCATGGAGGAGTTGGATAATGAACCAGAGGAAGTCGCTGAAAAGCACATGTAAGGTGAAGTTGTGGACGCGTGGAATGCTGTGGCGTTGTTATCCTCATTGGAAGTAGAAGTGTCATCCCATGTGACGGCTTGCATAGCCTTCATCTTTGACGGATTCTTGTTGGGACACTCTGTTGAGATATGGCCATAACCTCGGCATTTGAAGCACTGAATTTGTCCCTCAGAGTTCTTCTTGTCCTTTGAAGAACCCTCTTGCTTTCTTGACTTAAAGCTTGAAGATCCTTTGCCTTTCTTGGACTTAACGAAGGATGAGGATTTACTTGAATTTCTCATTCGAAAGCTTCGGCAAAATTTGTCACGCCCCGGAGTCGAAACTGCGACCCGGGCTCGCCAACAGATCCGCCGCCCATACGGTGAACCCCGTATAGACGAAGCGTCTAACCTGCAAAAAGAAGGATACTAAAGCTATACAGATATCAGAGCTGAAAAGTAAACTGCTGAAAGTAAAATATATACAACTGTCCAAAAGTACAAATCTGAACCTCACTACAAGTCTCTCAAAATATAACTCTCAACAGTAACTAGCTACCAACTAAAAGTAAACAAGCAGACTGTACAAAAACCTCCAAAATAAAAGGGGGTACAGCTATACTCCGATGACGGGTAGGGAACTAGCTCGCGACTCCCTTACCTCAATCAGCCACAGAGGGAACAGCAACTCCCGCAGAAGGCTCTGCAAAAACAAGGAGAGGAAAAAAGAAAGGGGAAAACCCCCCAGCGGGTGTGAGAACTACAACCAACAGTAGTTCTCAGTGGGTACCGCCACCAAGCCCGACGGTCTGCCCACTAAGTCTACTAGAGGCATAAAGTAACAAATGTAATACTGAACGGAAGGAGCTAGAAAAATAACTTTACAGCCACTATGCCTCTATCTAAATGCTCAAGAAGTGGAACAGATGGAAACATGATGCATCTACTAACTCTCAAATATAGTCACCCAATCTACACTGACTGTCATATAGGGTCCAGTCAAACCTGCGCCCACCTACTGCCGCACATCCACAAGAGGACGGGTCTACCGTAGGGTGTCCGTGACTGCCAAAACTGGCCCAGCCAGATGGACTGCGTCGACAAGTCGCGATAGCAAAGTAACATGCCCAACTCCGGAGTGGCACTCGAGGGGCGCGACCCCACCGAGGAAAGTATCTGCGCATCTCTGTCGAGCTCAATATGGCTCATGCAGGCTATAGTCCAAATCCACGATCAACAAGATCGATAGTAACCGACATCACATCTCTAACTCACTGGCTAGAAATACTCACAGCCGGGACCACCGTCAACCCAACGGCTCCCACAACAGAACACCAAACTCAAAGATAACACAGAAAGGACCGACACCATAAGGGTTCGAAAACCACGATAGGTCGGCGCCTAGAACCCCAATCAAACAAGAACAGACTCCAGGCTCCGCCTATCGAAGTTCCCAACCACCTTACAGTTCGGGAGCACGACAACCTCGGTACAACATGCGGAAGACACCAACCAGGGTACGAAAGTTTCGGGAGACCAACACCTACAACCCTATCAAACAAGAACAGGTTCCAGGCACAGCCCCCGTAGCTTTCGTCCCGAAAAGTAACGGCCCCTAGAACCCAGATCACCCAAACTCTCTCGGGTGAGGAAGTTGTAGAAAAAAGATGACAGTTATTACTGAAAACTATTTTAATCTGAGAAACCTAATTTAATATATTTTAGTTCTTTAATGAAAATCAGTTCGAATAAGTTTTATTTTTTTCCAAACCTCGAAGGGCTATTGCCTTCACCCAAATCAAACAAGAACAGGCTCCGGCGACCCGCTCGGAGTTTGGAAGGAAAACATTAGTTTACTGAAATCATATGTGTCCAAAAACAATCTGGGTTATAGGTCCTGCTATCACTGGTATACTATTGCCACTAACACCGTGGCAACACATAAAACAGAGAAACAAGACAACCCGGGACCACCGTTCACCCAAACGGTTCCCGCTACAGATAAAAGACCAGCTACTTCTACCAGACTCCACTCTGCTCCCAAGCACGAGTGTAAAATGCATCCCACACTAAAAGGAAAACTCGACACTCGGCCCACTACCCGGGCGAGTATAACACTATGCCCAGGAATAGAATAAGAAGTGTGGATATCTAAAACATAAATAAACCTAGCCCAAGTGAGGGTTTTCTACTAGTCTGGTTACACATGCAACATATGACGGGGTGCTAGGTCAAGTTCCAATATAGCAGTTAATCTAACTAAAGCGGGATCAGGGAAAACATGAATCAACAATAATACAGGGAAGATAACATCACTCTCTAACATGCAATCTCAACTATCTCATGGCATGTATGTTCCCTATCCATAGAATTAGTAGATAGTCCATCGATTTTGGGAGGCGAAATACCCACCTGAAAGTGCTAACTGTCCAGGGTCCCACAGCCGAAAATACCCAAGAACAACAGCCTCCAATTTTCCTCAACACCAACGGGTTCAAAACACCCGCAAACACCCCTGGGTACAACAAAAGGTCCAAGATTACACATTATTCCATCAAAAAACCCAAGTACAAACAATCTGCTGGAACAGTCCCAAAGATGCGCATTTTTCCCCTGTAAGCAATGCTCCAAAAAATACAATAAAAATACGACAGCGATCCTTGCGAAGTGTAGATGTCAATAGAGCCCTTAAACGTCGAATTCCGATGCCCAGATGCAGAGATAAAAATCCAACAAGGTGCTGCTATCCAAAAACTCCACCAGCAGAAAAGGGGGTCAAAAATGTACCAGAAACCCCAATAAAAGCTCAAATCCGAGAAAAGTGGACAATATAAAAATCGTAGATCTACCTCTCATGAAACCGTCACCACAAAAATCATCCAAAAATACAGTTGGAGTAGCTCTGTGGACCTCTTAGACCGAAATGTCACGATAATGGGCCTCCGATGAAAGAACGTCGCTTTGTGCTACGATGCCGAAGTTGTCGACGCCGCGGCTTCCAAAAATTCCGGGCCTCCTCCAAAAGATGTGCAACAAGATGAGCTCCAACTTTGCTGAAGCGTCCAAGGGCAGAGGTGTCACGCCCCGGGGTCGAAACTACGACCCGGGCTCGCCAACAGATCCGCCACCTATGCCAACCTGCATAGGCGAAGCGTCCTACCTGCAAGAAAAGTACTACAGCTAAACATAATGTCAGAGCTATAAGTAAAAAACCTGCTGTATAACTAAATCAATCACTGTACAACCGGAAATAATACAATAATGTCCGTCTGCCAATAATAATAACCATACAATATCCTTGGGTACAAAACTCAGAACTCAACCGGGAGATATCTCCAATATACATCAGTGTACAGTCTCTCGATACATAATATATCCTCACTACATCTGTCACTCAAAAGAGGAAAATAAAACAACTAAGCTACTGAAGATCTCCTCTGAAGGGGGGTACCGCTACTCTCCAACGACGGGTAGGAATCTAGCTCGTGACTCCCTCGGCTCGAACAACAACCGCAGAATCAGCAACATCCGCTAGGACTCTGCAAAACAAAGAAGAGGAAGGAAAAAGGAGGGGGAAAACCCCAAAGGGTGTGAGAACTACACCAAAAAGGGAGTTCTCAGTGGGTAACACCGCCAGACCCGACGGTCTGCCTACTAAGTCCTCAAGAGACAAAAACTAACCCAAGCCGTAAAGACTGAAATAAGGAAGCTGGAGACTCTCAACAGCTATCCTGTGTTGGGTTATATGTAATAATGGATCTAAATAGGGGAAAAAACACCTAGAGGGGGGTGAATAGGTGTAAACAATAAACACTCAAAAAATCATTGCGCAATAAAAACCCAATGCGGAAATATAAATGAACACGCAAGATTTTTACGTGGAAAACTCCAAACCGGAGTAAAAAACCACGGGACCGATAACACGGTGAAATCCACTAGAATTAAACACGTACAAGGTGATATACCGTACTCACAGACGACTCAACCTTTTCCATACGCTCCTAGTTGATCTTCTCCGCTCGCTCCGCAACGCGTCTCGAATCCACGATCTGCGTCCAACGCCGAATCCACGGCGTCCAACGTCGAGTCCACGACGTCTGACCGAATCCACGGTCTTCACCCAGTAGCACGCTTCGAATCCACGAACGTACCTCGCTCCGAATCCACGAGAGCAGTTGCACCTTGAATCCACAAGGCCACGCGAGTCCACGCGCCGATTTTGGGGTAAATCGTTATTTTTGGGTGGTGATGATCCGCCGAATACTTAGATCAAAGATAGATAGGAAATACCATCTAAGTATTCATTTGGTTTGATTCAACTCAAGATGTGAGTATGAAAACCTAGAATCAAACTAATCAATATAGATGAAGAAACATAGAGTAATATATAATGATTTCCTTTCTTCTCTATATGTGGATCTAGGGCCGTATATGATGATATTTGATTATGACGGCTCTATGTGGATTATCTGGATTAACCCTAGAAAAAGAATCATAGGGTCTATTTATAGGTTAGAAACCCTAGGAAGAAGATAAGGATCAAAAACTGTCCGTTTCTGGAAATTTTCACGACGGCGATCCGGATTGGATTAGCTGTGATCCGGATCGTCGTAACGAGTCAGGCAATTCCAGAGAAACAGGGTTCGGGATCCGGATTGTAATGCACGATCCGGATCGTTCATGTATTTCAGCAAATTCCCACGTTCGGGATCCGGATCGAAATGACTATGATCCGGATCGGATTTGCCAATGAACAAGCACCCTTCGGGATCCGGATTGGACTGTCTGATCCGGATCCTGAACATGTCCCATGTCCAGTTCTTGATTTTTATGCGATAAAAAATTCTTCCAAGTGTTTCTATACTACAAGAAGTATTCGGATCACCAAAAATATTTAGTTAAACTTACCTGATCCTTTTGAATTCTTCTTTCTTGAGATTGAGGTATATGATCCAAACTTTATTCATCTTCAATCTTCAAGACTTAACACTTTCACGAAATGCGCCAAAACAAAATCCGTAACAATCTCCCCCTTTGGCGGTTTCGTGACAAAACACAGATCTACTAAAGAAAATTCAAAAAAAAAAGAAGATATTTTTGTTGCTATCACCATACAACAAAAATTTACAATGGAGATCCAATACAAGAGATAAACTCCTAAAACAGACTCTAGACTTAGACATCTGTACTCTCTGCAAAAAGAAATCATTCTTGACAAAAAGAGATCGTTAGATACCTCAAGAATATTTAGCATTCAAAACCTAACAGAGATAGAGTTTATGCTCACCATGACATTGAGTAATTCAGATATGTAATAAGTTCACAATCAAACATTGACATATCTGTTACGGAATTTGAGTTGGCGTAGTTTCGTGAAAGGTTCAAGTCTTGAAGATTGAAGGTGAAGAAAGTTGGATCATTTAACTCAATCTCAAGAAAGAAGAATTCAAAAGGATCAGGTATGTTTAACTAAAGATTATTGGTGATCCGAATACTTCTTGTAGTGTAGAAACACCTGGAAGAGTTTTTAACTGCATAAAAATCAAAAACTGGTGTTCGGACATGTTCAGGATCCGGATCAGAGCCAGCAGTCCGGATCCCGAAGGTTGTTGTTTCATACATTACTTCAATCCGGATCGCAGCATCTCACGATCCGGATCCCGAACGTTGAATTCTCTGAATTGTATGAACGATCCGGATCAGGCATTCCGATCCGGATCCCGAACGTTTGTTTTTCTGGAAACCGTCTTTCTTGCTACTGCAATCCGGATCGTCCAAATCCGATCCGGATCGCCGTCCGTAAAAATTCCAGAAATGTTAGGTTTTTGATTCTTATCTCCTTCCAAATGTTTCTAACCTATAAATAGACCCTATGACTCTTTTTCTAGGGTTAATCCAAAATAATCATATAGAGCCGTCATTTTCATATATCATTTTATACGGCCTAGATCCACATATAGAGAAGAAAGGAAATCATTAGAGAATACTCTATGTTTCTTCATCTATATTGATTAGTTTGATTCTAGGTTTTCATACTCACATCTTGAGTTGAATCAAACTAATGAATACTTAGATGGTATTTCCGATCTATCTTTGATCTAAGTATTCGGCGGATCATCACCACCCAAAAACAACGATTTCCCCAAAATCGGTGCGTGGATTCGCGTGTCCTTGTGGATTCAAGGTTCAACCGCTCTCGTGGATTCGGAGCGAGGCACGTTCGTGGATTCGAAGGGTGCTACTGGGTGAAGACCGTGGATTCGGTCGGACGTCGTGGATTCGACGTTGGACGCCGTGGATTCGGCGTTGGGCGCAGATCGTGGATTCGAGAAGCGTCGTGGAGCGAGCGGAGAAGATCCTCTAGGAGCGTATTGAAAAGGTTGAGTCGTAAGTGTGTACGGTAAATCACCTTGTACGTGTTTTAATTCTAGTGTATTTCTGCCGTGTTATCGGTCCCATGGTTTTTTACTCCGGTTTGGAGTTTTTCCACGTAAAAATCTTGCGTGTTATTTTTATTTCCGCATTGGGTTTTTATCGCAACAATTTTTGAGTGTTTATACGTTTACACCTATTCACCCCCCTCTAGGTGTTTTTTCCCCTATTTAGATCTACATTACATATAACCCAACAAGTGGTATCAGAGCGGGAATAGGGTTGTAAACAATGGTTGAAGGTGGAAACATCAATCGACCCCCTTTCTTTGATGGAACAAATTATGCGTACTGGAAAGTACGGATGAAAGCCTTTTTAATTTCCATTGACGAAAGGGTGTGGCAATCAATTGAATTAGGATGGTCTAATCCAACTGAAATTATCTCTGATATTCGCACCTGAAAACCTAGGTCGAAATGGACCAAGGAAGAGTTAGATTCATCTTCTTACAATGGCAAGGGAATTAATGCTATTTTTAATGCCTTATCTCAAACTGAATTCTCTCCCGTCTCGGCATGTGAGACTGCGAAAGAAATCTGGGATGTTCTTCGGGTTACACATGAGGGAACTAACCTCGTGAAGATTCAGAAACTGCAAATGCTTACGAGCAAGTTTGACTCTATCTTGATGGCAGAAAATGAATCTTTCACGGACTACTATACACGATTGCAAGACATCGTAAACTCATGTGCTAACCTGGGAGAGAAGATTCCAGAATTTAAGGTTGTAAGAAAGATCTTAAGAACTCTTCCTGAACGATTTCGCCCAAAGGTTACAGCCATTAAAACTATTAAACACCCGGACGAAATGCGTGTAGAAGAATTAGTTGGTTCATTACAAACATATGAAATGACATTTACTACTAACAATTCTTCTGGAAAAGCATCCTCTTCTAAGTCTTCAGGTTATGCGTTGAAAACAACTAAGGAAGAAGACGCGGATACATCCTCCTCAGACGATGACGAGAACCTTTCTATGGAGGAATTTGAGAAGCAGCTCGCTCTCTTGACAAGGAAGTTTCGCCGCAACTTTCGAAGGAGTAATTCAAGTAAATCTCCATCCTTCGGAAAGTCGAACAAAGGCAAGGGTACTTCAAGTTACAAGTCAAGAAAGCAAGAGAACTTCTCAAAGGATAAGAAAAGTTCAGAGGGACAACTACAATGCTTCAAATGTCGAGGCTACGGCCACATTGCAACGGAGTGTCCCAACAAGTATCCGGCAAAGAAGAAGGCGATGCAAGTCATCACTTGGGATGACAACTCAACGTCAAATGAGTCGTCTTCAAGTGATGAAGAAAAGAGCTCCACGGCATTCCACGCGTCCATATCTTCACCCTTCATGTGCTTAATGGCAAGTACATCCGAGTCATTGTCCAACTCCACTGTTGAAAAGAATGCAACGGACAACGAATCAGATGATTCGGAAGGTGAAGATTTTGCTTTAGCCTACCACAGACTTTTGAGGGATTCAAAGAAAGTGGCTAAGCAAAACAAGAGTTTGAGAGGGAGAGTGAATGATCTCGAAGAAGAAGCAAAAAGAGCAACTTCTCTCTCAAACGCTCTTGAAGTGGAAAGGGAAAATCTGATAAAAGTAAATGTTTCCCTTCAAGAGTCCAATGAGCTTTTTGAGAAGGAACATACAAAACTGGTGGATAAAGCGGATCACTTCTCAAAGCTCTACAACGAGGCTCGACAGGATAACCTGGAAATGACAAGGACCGTTTTCCAACTCAAGGATGACTTGAAGCGATTCTCTTCAGGAAGGAGTAAGTTGGATAGGCTTCTTGGTCTTGGTCAAACAAATCGGTTCGGCCTCGGGTACACTCAAACTGGAAACAGTCCAAGTTCGAGTGGGACAGTTTTTGTGCCTCAGTCGGTATCTCCTCCTCCGACACCGGAATTCAAGACAAACAACGACAACAAACTTACTTCATCCTCTTTGGGATCGTCAAGATCTAAGGTATGTTTTCGTTGTGGTGTTTCAGGGCACATAAGAAGATATTGCAAGACGGGAGTCAAACGCTCACCTCAAACACCTCTTGCAATTACTACCACAATGGTGATTCCTCGGAAATCAATTGCAAATCATTTGAAGGAAAAGAACCTTGATAGTTTACCGCGCAAGACGACTTCATCAAGGAGCAGCAATCGTTTTAACAAGACGCTTTCACCTAGGCATATAACTTCACGACCATTACCGACGCATTCCAAAAAGGTTTGGGTGCGCAAAGGTGAAATCTTTCCTTGTCTTGTTACCAATGTTTCCTTGCATGCATATGATAGTTCGTCTTGGTATCTGGATAGCGGGTGTTCCCGTCACATGACCGGTGACAAAAATAGTTTTCAAAATCTTGTGAAAATCTCCGGAGGACTCGTTGTTTTCGGAGACGGTCGATCTTCCAAAATTGTTGGAAAAGGAACAGTAGCTATTCCAGATGGCCCGGTTCTAAATAATGTGTTATTTGTTGATGGTCTTAAGACTAATCTCATAAGCATAAGTCAACTTTGCGACAATGGTTTTTCAGTTAACTTTTCATCTGTTGAATGTGTTGTAACTGATAAGGACCATGTCTTCTTTTTAAAGGGGGTTAGATCTGAAAACAATTGTTATGTTGTTCCTAGTAAAATTTCTGAAAATTGTAACTTAGCCTCTTTGAATAATGAAACTCTTTGGCATGAAAGGCTTGGTCACATAAATTTTAAGGAACTTGCTAGAATTTCAAATAAGGACGTGGTAAAGGGGGTTCCAAAACTTTTGCTTAAACAAAACATTGTGTGCGGCGGTTGTCAAAAGGGAAAACAGTCCAGGACAGCGCAGAAGAACTTGAACCACATTGGTACAAAACGGCCTTTGGAACTTTTACACATGGATTTAATGGGGCCAACTCGTCAACCATCTTTGGGAGGTAAATGGTATATTTTCTTGATGATTGATGATTTCTCTCGGTATTCTTGGATAGCATTTTTAAAAGAGAAAGCTGATACTTTTGATTCTTTTCACGAGATTTGCTTTCGTATTATGATTGAAAAGAATGAAAAGATCATTCGTGTTAGAAGTGATAGAGGTGGAGAATTCGTCAACTCTAAATTCATTGACTTTTGCACTTCAAACGGTATTAAGCATGAATTCTCTGCACCCTATACACCTCAACAGAATGGTGTTGTCGAGCGCAAAAACAGGGTTGTTCAAGAGATGGCACGTGTTATGCTTCACAGCCGGAATTTACCGCTACATTTTTGGGCTGAAGCTGTGAACACTGCAATCTATGTAATTAATCGAGTTTATTTGTGCCTGGGAACGTTAAATACACCATATGAACTATGGTGTGGTAGAAAACCCAACATCAAATATTTTCGCATCTTCGGGAGTCGGTGTTACATTTTACGTGACCGTGAAAATCTTGGAAAGTTTGACTCTCGAAGTGACGAAGGGATATTCTTGGGGTATTCTACAAACAGTAGAGCATATCGAGTATTTAACTTGGAATCTAAGACGATCGTAGAATCTATAAATGTTAAAGTAGATGAAGCTTTTCACTTTGGATCTGGAAAATCTACCCTCGATATCTCTCTAGATGATGATTCACCTGCCATTGCATCTTCTCATAATAATACTTCCAATATTAATGATGCATCTAATGGTTCTTCAAGTTTATCTGATGTGCAGGAATCATCTCATATACCTCCGAGTACTCCATTTCAACAAATGCTACGAATCTCCAAGGATCATCCGGAATCGAATATTATTGGAGATCCACAAGAAGGAGTTAGAACTCAGAGGCAGTTGGTTTGTGGATTCGCTTGCTACGTATCTTTAATCGAACCAAAGAACATAGATGAAGCTCTTTAGGATGACTACTGGATTAAAGCAATGCAGGAAGAGCTCCATCAATTTGAGCGAAACAAAGTCTGGGAATTAACGAAGCCTCCAAAGCAACATAATGTGATAGGTACCAAATGGATTTTCAAGAACAAGAAAAATGAGGATGGTACTATCATCAGGAACAAGGCACGATTAGTTGCTCAAGGCTACTCTCAAGTAGAAGGTATAGACTTTGATGAAACATTCGCCCCTGTAGCTAGACTCGAGTCCATTCGTATACTATTTGCTATTGCTTGTCATTTTAAAATCAAATTATTTCAAATGGACGTTAAGAGCGCGTTTCTAAATGGGTTTTAAAATGAGGAAGTTTATGTGGCTCAACCGAAAGGTTTTGTAGACCATAAACAACCTAACCATGTTTTTCGTTTGAAAAAGGCTCTTTACGGTCTGAAACAAGCACCGCGAGCATGGTACGAAAGGCTGACAAAGCACCTTTTGGAGAAGGGCTATACTCGAGGGGGAGCTGACAGGACTCTCTTTGTGAAGCATTATCAAAGCAATTTCATTGTAGCACAAATCTATGTCGATGACATTGTATTTGGCGCAACAAGAGATAATGATGCTTCTAAATTCGCGGAGACCATGGAAAGCGAATTTGAGATGTCCATGATGGGCGAATTGACTTATTTCCTTGGATTGCAAATTAAACAAAATGATGAAGGTATTCACTTGAGTCAATCCAAGTATGCAATGGAGTTGGTTAAAAAGTATGACTTAGAAAATTCGAAGGATTTTCCGACTCCAATGGGAACTAGCCACAAGGGACTTGGAAGTGATTCACAAAGTGAGAATGTAGACGAGAAACTGTATCGAAGTATGATTGGAAGTCTACTTTACCTCACGGCTAGTCGCCCGGATATATCCTTTAGTGTTGGGATTTGCGCGAGATATCAATCAGCACCAAAGGAGGTTCACCTGAAAGCGGTGAAAAGGATCATCCGGTACATCAAAGGATCAATTAATTTCGGAATTTGGTATTCTATGGGAACTAGTTTGGATATTATTGGATACTCAGATGCCGATTGGGGAGGATCAGTGGATGATCGGAAAAGCACGAGTGGTGCATGCTTCTATCTTGGTCATTGCCTTGTTGCATGGCACAGTAAAAAGCATAATTGCATAGCACTCTCGACTGCCGAAGCGGAATACATTTCAGCGGGTAGTTGTTCAACCCAACTCATTTGGATGAAAAGTGTGTTGAGCGACTTCCGGATTTCAGCATCTTCGGTAACAATTCTTTGTGACAACACAAGTGCAATTAACATTTCTAAAAACCCTGTGTTGCACTCTAGAACAAAACATATTGAACTTAGATATCATTTTCTTAGAGAGCTAGTTGAATCAAATACTCTTCAACTTTCATATATTTCAACTGAGGATCAATTAGCTGACATTCTAACAAAACCTTTGGATCAAAAACGTTTTATTCATTTGCGAAAAGCAATTGGAATGCTTTCCTTGAAATAAACTTCTTTTTGAAACCTTTGCTTAGGATAGGTTTTGTTTTTATTTTGTTTTGTTCATTATCTATGTTTGTACATAGGACATTAATTGAGCATAGATCATAATTGACTTTAATTGCATCTTTTTGCACATTTAGAAATTTATTATGCTTTTGCCATCATAATATTTCACTATTGCAATGATCATTTATGTTAATTAAATCATCTTCTGAGTGATCAAAGTCAATTTCTCTCTCAATGATCTCTTGGCATAGTCATTATCTTATTTGACTGCTTAGTCGAGTATGAAATCGAGATCAATTTTTGGTTGAATACTTTATATCTTAAATAATTGATAGCCAATTGAGGGGGAGTCAAAGAAATGTAAAATGCTCAAAAGATGTGGAAAGAGTTACATCCCATGAGGAGTGTGAAAACTACCACCACATGGAGGAAAGAGCTACCACCTCGGTCGTCCGAGTATTGTGTGCAGCTACCACATGTATACCAAGCATGGTTGTCCAATTTTTGATTAAGTAAAATGCATGTTGAAATACTTGACTCCGTCAAATTTCAAGGTTGGTATAAGGTGGGTTTTTAAAGAAAGATGCTCAAAGAGCCACTCTCTTCAACAGATTGTCTAGATAAATTATCTACCATATTTGGGATTTCAAACATCTATTGATCTTTGTATTTCATTTTCTTTACTGAATTGATGATTTGATAAAGGCATTACTCATAAGATCAAGTTAGATGTAATTGAAGGTGTTCAACTTTAACGGATTTAATTTTTGTAAATTCTCGTTTCATTTTTGGATATTATTGATAGATTTGGCATAATATAATTCTTGTTGTATGAAACGATGATTTTTGTTTAAAGTTGATACACAATTGGGCTTACATACTTTTTCTGGATCTTATGAAATTTTTCCAAATTTTTTTGAAGAAAAAGTTGGAGCCGATCTGGATCGGGCAAGGTGATCCGGATCCCGAACGCAGGCTTCTTCCTACGGCTGGCCGATCCGGATCGAAATCTCGATCCGATCCGGATCACGGCTAGGGTTTTAATAAGAAAAAGAGGGTTTTGATTTCTTTTACCTTAATCTTTTGTTCTCGAGTCTCTAGAGCCTCTCTCTCTAGAACTATTGCACCTTGGAGCTTTCCAAACTCAAGTTCTTCGAATACAAGTTTTATTGATCAAAATCTCGGTTTTTCACCGTTTTTCTTTTTCCTCCTCAAACGTGATGAATTTCTTGGATCGATTTCGTTTGTGGATGGTTTTTGATCAAATTTCTTTTGAAATTAGAACTCTGGG
Source organism: Tillandsia leiboldiana (assembly GCA_029204045.2). Lineage (NCBI taxonomy): Eukaryota > Viridiplantae > Streptophyta > Magnoliopsida > Poales > Bromeliaceae > Tillandsia > Tillandsia leiboldiana. The sequence continues at coordinate 35,196,039 of CM055066.1, forward strand.
TAGATTAGTTTTGATTATATGCTAGGTATTCCCAAGTTAAACGGATTTTTGGTCTTCGATTTCAAAAATTCGGTTTTACGGCATATAATGGGGATTTTCGAAAATCATGCAATTGATCTATTTTTAAAAGTCCTTTTGCAAAACTAATTTGATTCTTAGTCTCTCTACATGATTATGATTGTTTGGGTACAATTTTTCAAATCTTTGAAAATTAACAATTTATCATGTGTTCTAGAGTTGGTCTTCACAGGATACATTTTTCACTAGCAATCAAAATGGTGATCACTTGGATTATTTTCCTACTTGCTGCCATGGTACATGTCAAGGATACTGCCAAGCCTAAGAAGGCTAAGAAAGCGAAGAAGACTAAGGATGATTCGGACACTGAATCAGAGACGGAGTCGATTGACTGGGATAACATCGAAATCGAGGGATCTGTCCCCATTATCTCCAAAGGGAAAGCCCCTGCTGAAACCTCAAAGGCTCCGGCCACTGCAGCTGAAAAAGGGAAAGCGCCAATGGAACCAAGTCCAATTGGAACAAAAAGAAAAACCGGTGCAAGAAAAAGAGGCAGTGCTCAGGGAATTACCATTGAGGAACCAGTTGCTAGACAGCCTTCTCCACAAGACTTCATCAGCTCCGCAAGAATCAAGGATTTTGAGAAGAGGGAATGCATTGGCGAGAGACATGTCAATGTCAAACCAATGAAGGAACGATCTGCAGTCTTTGGGATTCTGTTTGACCAAGTTGGTCTTGCTCAAATTTGCAACTTCCCTGAGACTACTGGGTACTGTCCACACTCAGTTCGAATGTTTTATCAGAACGCTGCAAGTCTAATTGATCACGTTGATGGACGTCGAGAATTTCACACTTTGGTTAAAAATATCAAAATCAAAGTCACACCCCAACTGATTGGAGATGTGCTAGGTATGACGGCCAGACCTGATGGACTCCATTACCTAAAAACTCAAAGCTTCAACGACAACTCCTGGAGAGTTGTAATTAATGGAATTTGTGTTCCGAATACTTTGTCAACCGGAAATTCTGTTTTCTCGAAAGAGCTTCGACCAGAGTATCGGTATATAAACTTCATTGTCTGCTACAACATTCTTCCCAACATGAATACGAAGGTTCTTCGATGGGACAGAATGTTATTCCTTTATCTTCTTGGAAACCCGGCCGCATTGATGAGAGCAAACTTGAATATTCCTTATCTCATTTGGTCAAGGATGGCGCGGTATGTGGAACACTCTCACCCCACAGAGAGACTACCATACCCAATGATAATCATGCGCATCCTCAAAAAGTTTAAAGTCGATACAAGCGCGAGCTCATACATGTACAGTTTGGGCATCATTAATGAGACGACAATTGTGAAGTCTCTCTCGACGAAGATAGATGATCCCATAATACCTCCTCACCGCCAACGAGCACAACAACAACAAGCAACAACCTCTACACCAGCAGCACAACCAGCACCTCCATCAACATCTGATGATGATGCGTCGGTTAGCTCAATCTTTAAGGAGCAACAGCGACTCTCAAACGAGCAAGAACGCATGGCTACTGATTTCGCTGAAATGAGAGAAGATATCAAAGAAGTTAAGAAGGAACAAGCTTCTATGAACAAACGGATCAAGAAAATGTTTCAGAAGCTTGGGTGTATCAGCTCCGACGACTCTGCATAAACTTTTGTTTCTAATCTTTCTTTCGCAGGTTTTTACGTTTTTGTTATTATTCAGCTCTCACGTTTCTTTATTCTGATCTATTTAACTCTCCTCAAAATTTTTGTAATTATGGCTTTGTTTGTGACAAAAAGGGGGGGAGAGTTTAGAGAGAACTTGAACAATGATTGAACAATGATTGATGTGAATGTGTGAACATCAAGGTAAGTATCACTTCAACTTTGACTTTGGTGAAAGGTAAGTATCACAACTTTGGTTTTTATCTTGTGATTTGTTGCATGTTCCTACTAACTATTCGACTAACTATTTGGACATGTATTATAACTAACAAGTTGTTTGATTACTAACAAAGCAAAGTTATGACATTTGGAATTTTATTGCTTAGAAGATATGTCAATGTTTGATTGTGATCTTATTACATATCTGAATTACTCAATGTCATGGTGAGCATAAACTCTATCTCTGTTAGGTTTTGAATGCTAAATATTCTTGAGGTATCTAACGATCTCTTTTTGTCAAGAATGATTTCTTTGTGCAGAGAGTACAGATGTCTAAGTTTAGAGTCTGTTTTAGGAGTTTATATCTCATGTTTTTAAATTTTTGGATCTCCATTGTAAATTTTTGTTGTATGGTGATAGCAACAAAAATATCTTTTTGAATTTTCTTTAGTGGATCTGTGTTTTGTCACGAAACCGCCAAAGGGGGAGATTGTTACGGAATTTGAGTTGGCGTAGTTTCGTGAAAGGTTCAAGTCTTGAAGATTGAAGGTGAAGAAAGTTGGATCATTTAACTCAATCTCAAGAAAGAAGAATTCAAAAGGATCAGGTATGTTTAACTAAAGATTATTGGTGATCCGAATACTTCTTGTAGTGTAGAAACACCTGGAAGAGTTTTTAACTGCATAAAAATCAAAAACGGGTGTTCGGACATGTTCAGGATCCGGATCAGAGCCAGCAGTCCGGATCCCGAAGGTTGTTGTTTCATACATTACTTCAATCCGGATCGCAGCATCTCACGATCCGGATCCCGAACGTTGAATTCTCTGAATTGTATGAACGATCCGGATCAGGCATTCCGATCCGGATCCCGAACGTTTGTTTTTCTGGAAACCGTCTTTCTTACTACTGCAATCCGGATCGTCCAAATCCGATCCGGATCGCCGTCCGTAAAAATTCCAGAAATGTTAGGTTTTTGATTCTTATGTCCTTCCAAATGTTTCTAACCTATAAATAGACCCTATGACTCTTTTTCTAGGGTTAATCCAAAATAATCATATAGAGCCGTCATTTTCATATATCATTTTATACAGCCTAGATCCACATATAGAGAAGAAAGGAAATCATTAGAGAATACTCTATGTTTCTTCATCTATATTGATTAGTTTGATTCTAGGTTTTCATACTCACATCTTGAGTTGAATCAAACTAATGAATACTTAGATGGTATTTCCGATCTATCTTTGATCTAAGTATTCGGCGGATCATCACCACCCAAAAACAACGATTTCTCCAAAATCGGCGCGTGGATTCGCGTGTCCTTGTGGATTCAAGGTGCAACCGCTCTCGTGGATTCGGAGCGAGGCACGTTCGTGGATTCGAAGGGTGCTACTGGGTGAAGACCGTGGATTCGGTCGGACGTCGTGGATTCGACGTTGGACGCCATGGATTCGGCGTTGGGCGCAGATCGTGGATTCGAGAAGCGTCGTGGAGCGAGCGGAGAGGATCCTCTAGGAGCATATTGAAAAGGTTGAGTCGTAAGTGTGTACGGTAAATCACCTTGTACGTGTTTTAATTCTAGTGGATTTCTGCCGTGTTATCGGTCCCGTGGTTTTTTACTCCGGTTTGGAGTTTTTCCACGTAAAAATCTTGCGTGTTATTTTTATTTCCGCATTGGGTTTTTATCGCAACGATTTTTGAGTGTTTATACGTTTACACCTATTCACCCCCCTCTAGGTGTTTTTTCCCCTATTTAGATCTACATTACATATAACCCAACAATATCTTCTAAGCAATAAGATTCCAAATGTCATAACTTTGCTTTGTTAGTAATCAAACAACTTGTTAGTAATAATACATGTCCAAATAGTTAGTCGAATAGTTAGTAGGAACATACAATAAATCACAAGATAAAAACCAGAAGTTGTGATACTTACCTTTCACCAAAGTCAAAGTTTGTAATAAGTTCTCACCAAAAGTTCAAAGTTCTCACAGAGTTCACAGAGTTCACTCTAAACTCTCTCCCCCTTTTTGTCACAAACTAAGCCAAAAATTCAAAATTTAAGGAGAGTTAAAAAGTTCAAAATCAAGAAAAACCTGAGAACTAAAACTAAAGCAAAGTAAAAACAAAACATTAAAACCAAAAAAAAAACTGAAATCCTGCACAAGAGAATTAGTGGTCAAACGATTCAAGCATCTGAATCTGAGTCATTCGAGGCGGAGTCCTCAGAGCTCGTGCAACCCAGCTTCTTCAAAATTCCTTTAAGCAATCCCGAAATCGTAGAACACTCTTGTTTCATCTGATGTATGTCCTTGGACATCTTTCTGAGTCCTAGACCCATTTTGTCTTCCTCTTGTTTGATGGAAGACTCCAGGTCTCCCTTTTGGTCAATTCTTCTGGAAGTTGAGGAACGTTGTGTGACGATTGACGGAGCAGTCTGTCCTTCATTCCGAGGAGATCTTCTTGGCAAAGAATGTGAATTGTCAAGAGGTTCATTGCTTGGCACATTCTTTTTCCTTGCTTGCTGCTTAAGTATTGAGGAAGACTTCAGTAGCTTCTTGTTCTTTAAGTAAACCTTATTTTCTTCATCAATACCTTGTTGTACTTCATCAAGAAATGTGTCCCAATCTTCTTCATTTTCAGATTCAGTGTCAATTTGAGAGATATTCTTTGGATTCTCTTGACATGGTTCATTTATTTCAATACCTCGAGCTCGTCCAGGTCGTCGAGCGAGTCTTTTTCTTTTTAGTATGGATGAAGAGGTCATTGGTGCTTTTCCTTTTTCCGTAGCAGTGGGCGGAGCCTTGTCCTTTGATGTCTCTGCACGGGCTTTCCCTTTCGATGCAACAGAGGTTTTTTGTGGCGATTTTCCAGGATGTGTTTCATCATCTGACAACTCATCCCAATTGACTTCATCCTTTTTAGCCCTCTTGGGCTTGACAGTGTCTCTCGTATTTACCATAGCAGCCAGAAGGAGAATGATCCACGTGATCACCATTGCTATTGGTTTCTTGTGAGAAGAAAATCCTGTGAGGAACACCTCAAGAACACGAAAAAATTGTTAATTTTCAAAAATTAGAAAAATTGTACCCAAACAATCATTATCGTGTAGAGAGACTAGGAATCAAATTAGTTTTGCAAAAGGAAATTTAAAAGTAGATCAATTGCGTGATTTTGGAAAATTCCCATTATATGCCCTAAAACCGAATTTTCAGAAATCGAAGCCCAAAAATTCGTTAATCAAGAGAATACCTAGCATATAATCAAAACTAATCTACCCAGAGTTCTTATTTCAAAAGAAATTTGACCAAAAACCATTCACAAATGAAAAAGTTCCATGATTTCTACTCACGTTTTGAGTAAACAAGGAGAAACAGTGAAAAACCGAGATTTTGATCAATAAAACTTACTTGGAATCGAAGAACTCGAGTTTGAAAGGCTCCAAGAAGGATGAATTCTAGAGAGAGAAACTCTGGAGTCTTAAGAACAAAAGATTGGAATAAAAGAAATCAAAATCCCTCTTGTTCTAATAAAACCCTAGCCGTGATCCGGATCGGATCGAGATTTCGATCCGAATCGGCTACCCGCAGGAAACACCTGCGTTCGGGATCCGGATCATTCATGTCACGCCCCGGGGTCGAAACTGCCACCCGGGCTCGCCAACAGATCCGCCATCTTTACGGAAACTGCCGTACAGACGAAGCGTCTAACCTGCAGAAAGAATCAACTACAGTATACAGATATCAGAGCTCAAAGTAGACTACTAAAAACTGAAGTCCAAACACTGTACAACTGAAAATAATACAATATCCATCTCCCCAAATACTATCATATACAAAATCCTCTGATACAGAACTCAAAAGGGAGATATCTCCAATAAGTACATCAGTGTACAAGCCCTCGATACAAGAAAATATCCTCACTACATCAGTCTCTCAAACTGTAAAATAAAGTACAACTCTATACCTCTCTACAAAGGTCTCTCAACAGAGGAAGAAGAAGTAAACTATCAACCGAAGCTCTCCTCTGAAGGGGGGTACCGCTACACTCCAACGACGGGTAGGGAACTAGCTCGCGACTCCCTCGCCTCGGTCCGAAGGATCAGCAATAGGAGCACAGGAACAGAAGAAGAAGTCCCTGGGGAAAAGACACCACGACGGGTGTGAGAACTACTTCCCACAGTAGTTCTCAGTGGGTACCGTCAACAAGCCCAACGGTCTGCCCACAAAGTCTACTAGAGGCAAAAGAAAACAGGCAAAGAAATCTGAAAGAAAAGCTGGAATCTACTCTACAGCTACCATGCCTCTATCTAGACACTCAAAAGTGGAACAGATGAAAGTAAATGAGACCACTCGCACCCAAGGTGCTCAATCGACCCAAACGAACTGACTACCTCAAAGGTCCAGTCAAGCCTGCGCCCGTCGACTAGGAACGCTCCTGCCCACTACCACACATCCACATGAGGACGGGATTTACGTGGGGCGTCCTGTCCTACTAACTCATCCCTCGCGCAAAACTGCCTCAACAGGCCCATCGTTGCCTCAACTGCGGAAAACTGCCTCAACAGGCCAACCATCGTATCCACAGCGGCATCTCAGGACGCGACTCCAACTGAGTAGAACGGCGCGGCATAGAGTATCAAACATTGGCATATGCAGGCTAGTGAAAATCCACGCTGACTCTCAGAACGGTAGGACTCAAGATCCCCAAATACCTCGCACAACAGTCGGAGCACTCTCGACGACTCAGCTGCTCGGCTAACTCGAAACACGAGACACTAGCCTCTCCAACGGCTCGCAGCACAAGGCTCACTGGCTGGAGATACTCCACAGCCAGGAACGACCCACAACTCAGGGTAACAAAACAGGTCGGACAACACTCAACGACCTGGGACCACCGTCAACCCCAACGGTTCCCAACAAGACGGACCGGAAGATACTCGACGGCCCGGGACTGCCGTCTGCACAACGGCTCCCTCCACGACGGCACAACAGGGAAACAAGACCTCCCGGGACTACCGTTTACCCAAACGGCTCCCGGCACAGATAAGCAACCCAGTACAACTACCAGACTCCACTCTGCTCCCAGGCAAGAGTGTAAAAGCATCCTACACTAAAAGCAAGTCCCGACCTCTCGGCCCACAACCCGGGCGAGAAAACACTATGTCCAGGGATGAAGGAACAGTGTGGATGTCTAAGCATAAATAACCCTAGCCCAAGTGAGGGTTTTCTACTAGTCTGGTTACACATACAACATATGACGGGGGTGCTAGGTCAAGTTCCAAGATAACTATATTAACAGATAATAAAAGGAATAACAATTCCTACAATCTAGCATACTACACAATGAAATAAACTATCATGCATAGTCCTACATCAGTAGAAATACTGTACAGTCCATAAAACTTGGAGATAAGGCCACCCACCTCGATTTGCCACCAATTGCTCGTAGACACTTGCAATTGGCCTCCACGGAGTCCGCACGCAAAACGGGGCACGGTGCTGGAGTCCGCACGCAAAACGATGCACGGTGCCGGAATCCGCAGGCCAAACGAAGTCCGCATGCAACACGGTGCACGGTGCTGGAATCTGCACGCCAAACGGGGTCCGCACGCAAAATGGTACACGGTGCCAGAGTCCGCACGCAAAACGATGCACGGTGCCAGGATCCACACGCAAAACGGAGTCCGCACGCAAAACGGTGCACGGTGCCGGAGTCCGCACGCAAAACGGTGCACGGTGCCAGGATCCGCACGCAAAACGGAGTCCACACGCAAAACGGTGCACGGTGCCGGAGTCCGCACGCAAAACGGTGAACGGTGCCCAACACAGAAAGGAGCAAGAGGGTCAGTTACAGTCTAAAAGAACGCTCCAAAAACTGTACAAAAAATACAGAAAAACCAACGCACGGGACGTACCCGTTAGCGCCGCCGTCGCCGAAACGCTTCCATCGGAAGCCTCGCGCGTTCCATGAGGCCCGCGACGCAAAACGGCATCTCCCATAACCTCCTCCCTCATTCTCCCTCACTCTCGGTTGAAGGAGAAAACGAAAGAGGGAAAGAAAATGGCTTGCGGGGAGGAAGAAGAAGAAGAAAAGGAGGGAGAGGGAAGAGGGTGGTCCACGGCCCGGGTTCACGGTGCACCCCCGGTCCACAGCACCCGCTCGGGTGCACCGGGTCCAAGCAATGAGGCGGCGGCCATGTGGCTGCGCTCCTGCGCGCCACGCGGCCGCGCAGTCAACGCGCCACACGGGCGTGTGACACCGCGCTGCCCACAGGCGCGGGACACGCGCCCGTGACACGGGCGTGCGCCCCAGCGCCCGCGCGGGCGCCAACAGGGGTCCGCCACGTGGCGGCCCCCACGTGGCCCGCGCAGGAGGTGCGCCTGCGCACCTGACGCGCCTCTGCGCGTCCCCGAGCCCTGTGCCGCACCTCGGGATCCGCGCCGCTTCAGGATCTGTGCCACATCACCTCGGTTTGCGTGCCGCGTTGTCTCGAAAAACGCGCACGTCTACCGGGCTCCGAATCCAACAAATAAATAGTCCATTCTTAGCGATTTCGCGCGCTGAATCCAAAAACGATGTCTGTTTCTCCAAATTCTCATCCAAAAATTTGCCGAATGCCCACTCGATCCGATTTTCGCGCCGGGTCCATTTTTAAAGTCCGATTTGCCAAATTCCAACTCTAAAAATTCCCGAAGGCGACCGGAGAGGTAAACTTTTATCCGGACTTCACCCGGAGTCTAATTTTGACATCTGAATCGCGCGAAATCACTTCTAAACACCCGACGGGTCCTCCAACTTCCCACGGGGTCTCAATTTAAGCCCGAAGTCCACCACTTGTGTCCAAATTGCGCGCAACCCACGCAGGCCTCCAGTGATGCAAGCAAATCCCAAATTGCATCACAAATCCATTTCTGGGCCCCCAACACGCGCACCAACACCCCCAACGGCGACCGAAAGCTGCCCAACAACCAGCAACCCTACGCGGGGGATTCCGGGACCTCACATCCTCCCCCACTAAAAGAAAGTTTCGTCCTCAAAACTAGATCAAGCCCATCAGGAGTCAAGAATACCACGACTAGGTATCTAACAATACGCCTCTAGCTACCCCACTCGCTCCTCGTGATTACTCCGCAACAATAACAACAAGTACGGTATGACCCGATGTGCAATTCTCTCATCTCTCGAGCCAGAAATTGCAACGGGCGTCCCTCGTACTCCAATAATCACAGATCTCAAAGGGGCAAGTAAATCACGGGCGAGGAAAATCACATCACTACTGAGCTGAGACGTGAAAAACCAAGGGCTCCACTAAAAGGCTGGAGGAAAACTGAAATAACCACAAGTGTAATACGCACCAAACTACAACATGGTGCCACCCTCAACAAGACGACACGAAGCATACCCGCAGACTCGTCCAATAAGGAAGGGAAATCCAATAAGTTGGGGTCTTCACTCGGTCACTTCCCGATCCAAAACCACCCGAGTGGACTACTCAACTGTAGGCTACCCTAAAAAGGGATCCTCAAGAGACACAATCTCGTGCCACAGTTGGTCGCTTAACATGCTATCATAACCCCAACGGACCCACGGGTCGAAGTCGATCCCTCAACTCATAAAGAACACCCTGACGGCGACCAAACCGTCGGTGAACGGGACTGAAAACTGGCTCACAAGGCGATCATAAAGCTGATGCCCAACTCGCGGTCAAAAGTCCGAAACATCAAAAAGACTCTCACCGTTGTGTACCTACAACGTGGCATCACTGCCGTGCACCCACGGCGTGGCATTACTGCCGTGTACCAACGGCGTGGCTTCACTGCCGTGCGCCAACGGTGTGGCATCACCACCGTGTATCAACGGTGTGGCATCACCACCGTGTATCAACGGTGTGGCATCACTGCCGTGTATCAACGGCGTGGCATCACCACCGTGTATCAACGGAGTGGCATCACCACCGTGTATCAACGACGTGGCATCACCACCGTGTATCAACGGTGTGGCATCACCACCGTGTATCAACGGTGTGGCATCACCACCGTGTATCAACGGTGTGGTATACTCAAGCATCAAGGCCTCAGATCTTCACAGTCCTATACCCAACACTACCTCGAAAACCCGGAGCTGAGGAAGGGCCAAAAGATCAACAGGCAAAAACCAGGGCCCCAACTGCACTGGGCAGGACCAATAACTCCCATCTATGTGCAACACGTGATCAGGTATCTGAACCTCACGAGCACAAGCTAAAGGTCCTATTCCTAGCCCATACAACAATGCAAATGCCCTAGCACTCTCACAGCTATGTCGGAGAACCCTCAACGACTCAACTCACAGCAACACCCCACTCATAGGCGAGAAGAATTGACTGACGCGGCAAAGATCCAAAAATCCCGATAGACCGGTGCCTAGAACCCCAATCAAACAAGAACAGACTCTAGGCTCAGTCTATCGAAGTTTTCGCTCCTTTACCGTTCAGGGATTCGGTCCCTCTCGTTTAAAGCGGGAAACTATGTCAACAAGCAACTCACGGCTGGAGACGCTCCCGGTAGTCCATCTGGACGAACTCGACGCCATCAAATCTCGGCGTCCTGTCAGATCATCACAATCTCACTAAAATAACCACATGGTAACTCGGCTGGAGGTGAAAATCGCCTCAACAGGCCAAACCTTCGCCACTCACTAGGCGGTATCGCCACTCATTGGGCGGCATCGCCACTCACTGGGCGGCATCGCCCCTCACTGGGCGGCATCGCCTCTCACTGGGCGGCATCGCCCCTCACTGGGCGGCATCGCCTCTCACTGGGCGGCATCGCCACTCACTGGGCGGCATCGCCAATCACTGGGCGGCATCGCCCCTCACTGGGCGGCATCGCCACTCACTGGGCGGCATCGCCTCTCACTGGGCGGCATCGCCTCTCACTGGGCGGCATCGCCCCTCACTGGGCGGCATCGCCACTCACTGGGCGGCATCGCCACTCACTGGGCGGCATCGCCTCTCACTGGGCGGCATCGCCACTCACTGGGCGGCATCGCCACTCACGGGCGCGCCTCGGGAAGCGTGCCACCGCGCCACCCTCGGGATCCGCGCCACGCCAACACCGATTTCCGTGCCGCGATGCCTCGAAAAACATGCAACTCATCCGGGCTCCAAACCAAACAAGTAAATAGTCCATTCTCAACGATTTCGCGCGCTGAATCCAAAAACGATGTCCATTTCTCCAAATTCTCATCCGAAAATTTGCCGAAAGCCCCCGGATAGCCCACTTGATCCGATTTTTGCGCCGGGTCCAATCCTAAAGTCCGATTTGCCAAATTCCAACTCTAAAAATTCCCGAAGGCGACCAGAGAGGTAATCTTTTATCCAAACTTCACCCTGAGTCCAAATTTGACATCTGTGTCGCGCGAAACCACTTCTAAACACTCGACGGGTCCTCCAATTCCCCACGGAATCTCCTTTTAAGCCCAATGTCCAACACTTGTGTCCAGATTGCGCACAATCACCACCGACGCACCACAAAGGCCTCCAGAAGCTGCTGGTCAACCAGTAATCTCGTCGTGGGGATCCGGGTCCTCACATCCTCCCCCACTAAAGAGAGTTTCGTCCTCGAAACTAGCTCAATTCCACCAAGAGTCACAAACACCAAGGGTAAGTACTCAACATCATCATCTCCAGCTCCTAAGTCATCACTCACTCCCCGTGATTACTCCTCAACAACGATAACAGCAACATCCAGTACGGCATAGCCCGATTGCGCAATTCCCCCATCTCACGAGCCAGAATTCGCAACGGGCGTCCCTCGTACTCCAAACAGTCATAGATCTCGAAGGGGCGAGTCAATCATAGGCGAGGGGTCCAAAAACATAACCTTTCGGAGCTGAGACATGAAACACACAAGGGTTCCATCAAAAGTTGGGGGAAACAAGATAACCGCCAGTGCAACACGCACCCACACGATTAACCAATAAGGAAATGAGCCCTAACAAGGAGGGGTCCTCACTCGGTCACTCCCGAATCTTGACCATCCGAGTGAACTACTCAGTCGCGGTCTATCATCCAAAGGAACCCTCAGGGACACAACCACAAGCCATGTTTGCCCCAATAGTCCACACAGCGCTAGCTGTGGAATTATCAAACTCATCCCCAGACAGCTTTCCTGCGCCAGGTATCCGCCATCACAGTGGCCCTGTCGGGGTAATCCAGAATGCTCAACAATAACCCAACGGTAATTCCACAGTCGCTACGGGAGGCATCACTAAAACTCGCAGATATCTCTCCCAACACTGAAAATACTAACATTGGCGCTGGTATCAGTCTCATCATCCGATTGCCAAGCTCTCCTGGCACTGCCCAGTCCCAGAAACTCCTCACCTCGACAATAATTGTCGATCTCGGCCAAATCCCAAGTGATATCCATATTGGCCGGATTTCCATCGCCGCTCCTACGGCTCGAACAAAGTGACCCACGAAGGTATGCTTCTGAAGCTACAACTTGTACCTCAATAACTTGGCATACAGCTTCATCCACACAGGCATGGTAGCACATCCACAAGTGCTCCACGTACTCCAAGTCGCTCTGGGAGTAAATCATAATATCCTTGGGGGAACACCACTCCCAATCCGTCCAAGTACAACTGGGACGCACAATTTCTCAAATCTTCAAGACAACAGGGCATTACTTATTCTATTTGGCCTTACTATGTGTGACGCCCCACTTCCCAGGGGGTCACCCATCCTAGAACTACTCTAGCTCTAGCACGCTTAACTCTCATGTTCCTCTTGGATTTTGCTACCATCCAAAATGCTATAGCTTGGTTAGAGATTTAGTCCTATTATATCATTTATATAGAGGACTAATCCAAATTCCGGGGGTGTTACATTCTTCCCCCCTTTAAGCCCTGACGTCCACGTCAGGCTCAAGCACACTCACAAGCACCAGGCGATGTGAGACTCGTCTCGCTAGCCTTAGCCGACCTTGTGAGGAGCTGCACTCCACTCACAACGGTCATTAGCCGGGGAGCCTCTCTCTACCCGCTAAATAACCCTGGCTCAGCCGAGACTCATCTCACATTTTTGGCTGGTGAATGGCTCTGATACCAACTGTGACGCCCCACTTCCCAGGGGGTCACCCATCCTAGAACTACTCTAGCTCTAGCACGCTTAACTCTCATGTTCCTCTTGGATTTTGCTACCATCCAAAATGCTATAGTCGGGTTAGAGATTTAGTCCTATTATATCATTTATATAGAGGACTAATCCAAATTCCGGGGGTGTTACACTATGAGCTCATAATGCCCCTACCGTGTCCTGAACGCCATCTAGGCAAATTCCTCGGCTGTCTGATTCTGAGTAGGTACGCACATCATACAATAACTGCCGGAGTATAACTCCAACAAAAGGTCCTAGATACCACCCGGACCTGTCTACACTCGGACCATAAAAGGACCCTCACAGTCGGGTATCAACGACGTGGCATCACCACCGTGTACCAACGGCGTGGCACTAGGTCAAACAGACCCCTCGATCCATCAAATCCTGCGACTGTGCCATCAGCTCTCTCAGCTCTACAGGCGATATCCAATGAGGTGCTATCAAGGGTTGCGCGGTTTCCCGAACCACGTCAAACGCAATCTCTATCTCCCTAACCGGCGGCATCGTCAACAACTCAGGTGAAATCACACCCGGGATCTCGTGGGCAACAGAGATATCTTTGAATCCCGGTGCCGCCAAAAGCACCTCTCACACTATCGCTAAAGCCTGTATGCTCTGACCGTCTTAACAACCAAACCTCCTCTCGTCTGCCTCGTAGAAAATCGACGTCCTCTCACTTCTCAGCCAAAACATCCTGTGGCGTTGTGCCAATCACTCTCAAGCACATGGTCAAGATACCGAACTGCCACAATTACCATTAAGTCTGCCGGTAACTCGCAGTCTCAGCTGCACTGGACATGATCCAAAAGTCTCCTCCACATGCACAACACTAACAGGAACCTGTACCTCAAGTGCACGTGGTAACAAATCTGCCTCTAGTCCATGCAGGAAAGCAACATGCTCTAACTCCGACTGCTGTGATGAAATCACACCTGCGACAACTCGATCCACTACCGTGGCGCCCTCCAACCGGGTGGCACAGGTTCATCCACTCGATGCAAGTGGTTGTCGCTCAATCTGCCTGAAAATCAGGGCTATCCACATAGGGAGTACGACCTCTGTCTCTGCTCACACTGAGGCGACGAATAAGGTCCTCCGCAGATAACAAATCCACGCTACCGCTGCGCCACTCTGATAAAGACGCCGACACTGCCATCGGGGTCCACCCGACCCCTGATATCTTAGAAATCCAATACCTTGGAAAAAGAAATCAGAAATGCCTCTGCCGGCCGATATGTCCTCCATCACCCGGCGTCAAGCGCCTAAATCCAGAACTCACCCATGGCGGCAGATCCCTATCCAAGGAAACTGCAGCGCCTCGCTCCATACACAATGCCTACTCCAACGAGGCGTCAAAACCTATAACGGAGGGACTGAATAAACGGAAAGGTATCCTGGCGCAATCCACTCCCAGCCGCATATCCTATGCGCCTCGTCCCTCGAACTTGGAGCGCGCAGTTCATCAACTGCCAAAACTCTCTAGCACAGGGAGGCTCTCAATTGATCACTCCATCACCACCAACCACGACTCTGCCTCCAAATGCTCCAACTCAAACTTACGAGTCGGGGTGGTTCATCTGCCCAATCTGGCTCAATAGATCGATCACGTCCCCTCAGCTCACCAGCTGTCAACTATCCACCCTGCCTCGGTGCCTCGACACTAAACATCGGCACAGAGGGGCTACCTACTCCATCGGTGCCACAAAAATCCCCGCCCCTGAGGATACTGCAACCGAGTGGTCTCAGAAGGAAGCACTGTCGAGCTGCCCGCTGCTCCGACAGCTGTGTCACTAAAACCAGCTGCTCGCTCGCTCAGCCGCTGATAGGCCTCAGATGATCCTGTCATCTGGGTCCGGAACTCTCTGACCTCAATCCGGGTATCCGGCCCAAAACCAACCGCTCAAGCTCAATTGCTATGACAGGATGCACACGGTGTTGGGTTATATGTAATGTAGATCCAAATAGGGGAAAAAACACCTAGAGGGGGGTGAATAGGTGTAAACGTATAAACACTCAAAAATCGTTGCGATAAAAACCCAATGCGGAAATAAAAATAACACGCAAGATTTTTACGTGGAAAAACTCCAAACCGGAGTAAAAAAACCACGGGACCGATAACACGGCCGAAATCCACTAGAATTAAAACACGTACAAGGTGATTTACCGTACACACTTACGACTCAACCTTTTCCATACGCTCCTAGAGGATCTTCTCCGCTCGCTCCACGACGCTTCTCGAATCCATGATCTGCGCCCAACGCCGAATCCACGGCGTCCAACGTCGAATCCACGACGTCCGACCGAATCCACGGTCTTCACCCAGTAGCACCCTTCGAATCCACGAACGTGCCTCGCTCCGAATCCACGAGAGCGGTTGAACCTTGAATCCACAAGGGCACGTGAATCCACGCGCCGATTTTGGGGAAATCGTTGTTTTTGGGTGGTGATGATCCGCCGAATACTTAGATCAAAGATAGATCGGAAATACCATCTAAGTATTCATTAGTTTGATTCAACTCAAGATGTGAGTATGAAAACCTAGAATCAAACTAATCAATATAGATGAAGAAACATAGAGTATTCTCTAATGATTTCCTTTCTTCTCTATATGTGGATCTAGGCCGTATGAAATGATATATGAATATGACGGCTCTATGTGATTATTTTGGATTAACCCTAGAAAAAGAGTCATAGGGTCTATTTATAGGTTAGAAACATTTGGAAGGAGATAAGAATCAAAAACCTAACATTTCTGGAATTTTTACGGACGGCGATCCGGATCGGATTTGGGCGATCCGGATTGCAGTAGCAAGAAAGACGGTTTCCAGAAAAACAAACGTTCGGGATCCGGATCGGAATGCCTGATCCGGATCATTCATACAATTCAGAAAACTCAACGTTCGGGATCCGGATCGTGAGATGCTGCGATCCGGATTGAAGTAATGTATGAAACAACAACCTTCGGGATCCGGATTGCTGGCTCTGATCCGGATCCTGAACATGTCCGAACACCAGTTTTTGATTTTTATGCAGTTAAATATTCTTCCAGGTGTTTCTACACTACAAGAAGTATTCGGATCACCAATAATCTTTAGTTAAACATACCTGATCCTTTTGAATTCTTTTTTCTTGAGATTGAGTTAAATGATCCAACTTTCTTCACCTTCAATCTTCAAGACTTGAACCTTTCACGAAACTACGCCAACTCAAATTCCGTAACAATCTCCCCGTTTGGCGGTTTCGTGACAAAACACAGATCCACTGAAGAAAATTCAAAAAGATATTTTTGTTGCTATCACCATACAACAAAAATTTACAATAGAGATCCAAAAATTTAAAAACATGAGATATAAACTCCTAAAACAGACTCTAAACTTAGACATCTGTACTCTCTGCACAAAGAAATCATTCTTGACAAAAAGAGATCGTTAGATACCTCAAGAATATTTAGCATTCAAAACCTAACAGAGATAGAGTTTATGCTCACCATGACATTGAGTAATTCAGATATGTAATAAGATCACAATCAAACATTGACATATCTTCTAAGCAATAAAATTCCAAATGTCATAACTTTGCTTTGTTAGTAATCAAACAACTTGTTAGTAATAATACATGTCCAAATAGTTAGTCGAATAGTTAGTAGGAACATGCAACAAATCACAAGATAAAAACCAAAGTTGTGATACTTACCTTTCACCAAAGTCAAAGTTGAAGTGATACTTACCTTGATGTTCACACATTCACATCAATCATTGTTCAATCATTGTTCAAGTTCTCTCTAAACTCTCTCCCCCTTTTTGTCACAAACAAAGCCAAAATTACCAAAAATTTAAGGAGAGTTAAAAATTTCAAAAAATTGTTCCGAAATGTAAGAATTAGAACTAAGAGTAAGTCTTAAAAACTGAACTCCTGCACAAAAAGATTAGAAAGAAAGTTAAGTCAGTCTGAATCCGAACTAGTGGGATTGGTACAATCCAACTTCTTCAAAATCGCTTGAAGCATTTTTGACATTCTGGAGACCTTTCTTTTCATCTTATGTTGCTCAGAGATAATCTGTTTGAGATTTGTAGACACGCTGTCTTGTTCAGCAGACGATCTTCGCTGTTCTTGTCGAAATGAGGACCCTACATTCGCTTTTGCTGTGTGTCTCCAGGACGTTGAAGGATGTAGTATAGAACCAGACGGTGCATCTTGACCTTCAGTCCATGGAGATTCTCTAGGGAGAGAGCGAGCTCTGGCGAGGGGTCTATCAATCTGAATTCCAGTTCCCCTCGAATTCTTTCGCCTAGTGTACTGCTTGGTTGTTGAGGAAGATTTCTTCAGCTTCTTGTTCTTCAAGTACAACCTATCTTCTTTGTCAATAGCTTTTTGTGCTTGTTCACAAATCTCTTCCCAGTCTTCTTCATCTGATTCTGAATCATTTTGACAAACTTTCTTTGTCTCTTCTTGATTTGAGTCATCTTGTTCTCTTTTTATAGAAGACGCACTAGATCCTACCATTGCTACCAAAAGGAAGATTATCCAGGCGAACGCCATTGGTGCAAGTGCTTAATAGAATTAAAATCCTGTGAACAATAACTCAAGAACACATGATAAATTGTTAATTTTCAAAGATTTGAAAAATTGTACCCAAACACTCATAATCATGTAGAGAGACTAAGAATCAAATTAGTTTTGCAAAAGGACTTTTAAAAATAGATCAATTGCATGATTTTTGAAAATCCTTATTATATGCCCTAAAACCGAAATTTTTAGAAATCGAAGACCAAAAATCCGTTTAACTTGGGAATACCTAGCATATAATCAAAACTAATCTACCCAGAGTTCTTATTTCAAAAGAAATTTGATCAAAAACCATCCACAAACGAAATCGATCCAAGAAATTCATCACGTTTGAGGAGGAAAAAGAAAAACGGTGAAAAACCGAGATTTTGATCAATAAAACTTGTATTCGAAGAACTTGAGTTTGGAAAGCTCCAAGGTGCAATAGTTCTAGAGAGAGAGGCTCTAGAGACTTGAGAACAAAAGATTAAGGTAAAAGAAATCAAAACCCTCTTGTTCTTATTAAAACCCTAGCCGTGATCCGGATCGGATCGAGATTTCGATCCGGATCGGCCAGCCGTAGGAAGAAGCCTGCGTTCGGGATCCGGATCACCTTGCCCGATCCGGATCGGCTCCAACTTTTTCTTCAGAAAAATTTAGAAAAATTTCATAAGATCCAGAAAAAGTATGTAAGCACAATTGTGTATCAACTTTAAACAAAAATCATCGTTTCATACAACAAGAATTAGATTATGCCAAATCTATCAATAATATCCAAAAATGAAACGAGAATTTACAAAAATAAAATCCCTTAAAGTTGAACACCTTCAATTACATCTAACTTGATCTTATGAGTAATGCCTTTATCAAATCATCAATTCAGTAAAGAAAATGAAATACAAAGATCAATAGATGTTTGAAATCCCAAATATGGTAGATAATTTATCTAGACAATCTGTTGAAGAGAGTGGCTCTTTGAGCATCTTTCTTTTAAAAACCCACCTTATACCAACCTTGAAATTTGACGGAGTCAAGTATTTCAACATGCATTTTACTTAATCAAAAATTGGACAACCATGCTTGGTATACATGTGGTAGCTGCACACAATACTCGGGCGACCGAGGTGGTAGCTCTTTCCTCCATGTGGTGGTAGTTTTCACACTCCTCATGGGATGTAACTCTTTCCACATCTTTTGAGCATTTTACATTTTTTTTGACTCCCCCTCAATTGGCTATCAATTATTTAAGATATAAAGTATTGAACCAAAAATTGATCTCGATTTCATACTCGACTAAGCAGTCAAATAAGATAATGACTATACCAAGAGATCATTGAGAGAGAAATTGACTTTGATCACTCAGAAGATGATTTAATTAACATAAATGATCATTGCAACAGTGAAATATTATGATGGCAAAAGCATAATAAATTTCTAAATGTGCGAAAAGATGCAATTAAAGTCAATTATGATCTATGCTCAATTAATGTCCTATGTACAAACATAGATAACGAACAAAACAAAACAAAAACAAAACCTATCCTAAGCAAAGGTTTCAAAAAGAAGTTTATTTCAAGGAAATCATTCCAATTGCTTTTCGCAAATGAATAAAACGTTTTTGATCCAAAGGTTTTGTTAGAATGTCAGCTAATTGATCCTCAGTTGAAATATATGAAAGTTGAAGAGTATTTGATTCAACTAGTTCTCTAAGAAAATGATATCTAAGTTCAATATGTTTTGTTCTAGAGTGCAACACAGGGTTTTTAGAAATGTTAATTGCACTTGTGTTGTCACAAAGAATTGTTACCGAAGATGCTGAAATCCGGAAGTCGCTCAACACACTTTTCATCCAAATGAGTTGGGTTGAACAACTACCCGCTGAAATGTATTCCGCTTCGGCAGTCGAGAGTGCTATGCAGTTCTGCTTTTTACTGTGCCATGCAACAAGGCAATGACCAAGATAGAAGCATGCACCACTCGTGCTTTTCCGATCATCCACTGATCCTCCCCAATCGGCATCTGAGTATCCAATAATATCCAGACTATTTCCCATAGGATACCAAATTCCGAAATTAATTGATCCTTTGATGTACCGGATGATCCTTTTCACCGCTTTCAGGTGAACCTCCTTTGGTGCTGATTGATATCTCGCGCAAATCCCAACACTAAAGGATATATCCGGGCGACTAGCCGTGAGGTAAAGTAGACTTTCAATCATACTTCGATACAGTTTCTCGTCTACATTCTCACTTTGTGAATCACTTCCAAGTCCCTTGTGGCTAGTTCCCATTGGAGTCGGAAAATCCTTCGAATTTTCTAAGTCATACTTTTTAACCAACTCCATCGCATACTTGGATTGACTCAAGTGAATACCTTCATCATTTTGTTTAATTTGCAATCCAAGGAAATAAGTCAATTCGCCCATCATGGACATCTCAAATTCGCTTTCCATGGTCTCCGCGAATTTAGAAACATCATTATCTCTTGTTGCGCCAAATACAATGTCATCGACATAGATTTGTGCTACAATGAAATTGCTTTGATAATGCTTCACAAAGAGAGTCCTGTCAGCTCCCCCTCGAGTATAGCCCTTCTCCAAAAGGTGCTTTGTCAGCCTTTCGCACCATGCTCGCGGTGCTTGTTTCAGACCGTAAAGAGCCTTTTTCAAACGAAAAACATGGTTAGGTTGTTTATGGTCTACAAAACCTTTCGGTTGAGCCACATAAACTTCCTCATTTAAAAACCCATTTAGAAACGCGCTCTTAACGTCCATTTGAAATAATTTGATTTTAAAATGACAAGCAATAGCAAATAGTATACGAATGGACTCGAGTCTAGCTACAGGGGCGAATGTTTCATCAAAGTCTATACCTTCTACTTGAGAGTAGCCTTGAGCAACTAATCGTGCCTTGTTCCTGATGATAGTACCATCCTTATTTTTCTTGTTCTTGAAAATCCATTTGGTACCTATCACATTATGTTGCTTTGGAGGCTTCATTAATTCCCAGACTTTGTTTCGCTCAAATTGATGGAGCTCTTCCTGCATTGCTTTAATCCAGTAGTCATCCTGAAGAGCTTCATCTATGTTCTTTGGTTCGATTAAAGATACGTAGCAAGCGAATCCACAAACCAACTGCCTCCGAGTTCTAACTCCTTCTTGTGGATCTCCAATAATATTCGATTCCGGATGATCCTTGGAGATTCGTAGCGTTTGTTGAAATGGAGTACTCGGAGGTATATGAGATGATTCCTGCACATCAGATAAACTTGAAGAACCATTAGATGCATCATTAATATTGGAAGTATTATTATGAGAAGATGCAATGGCAGGTGAATCATCATCTAGAGAGATATCGAGGGTAGATTTTCCAGATCCAAAGTGAAAAGCTTCATCTACTTTAACATTTATAGATTCTACGATCGTCTTAGATTCCAAGTTAAATACTCGATATGCTCTACTGTTTGTAGAATACCCCAAGAATATCCCTTCGTCACTTCGAGAGTCAAACTTTCCAAGATTTTCACGGTCACGTAAAATGTAACACCGACTCCCGAAGATGCGAAAATATTTGATGTTGGGTTTTCTACCACACCATAGTTCATATGGTGTATTTAACGTTCCCGGGCGCAAATAAACTCGATTAATTACATAGATTGCAGTGTTCACAGCTTCAGCCCAAAAATATAGCGGTAAATTCCGGCTGTGAAGCATAACACGTGCCATCTCTTGAACAACCCTGTTTTTGCGCTCGACAACACCATTCTGTTGAGGTGTATAGGGTGCAGAGAATTCATGCTTAATACCGTTTGAAGTGCAAAAGTCAATGAATTTAGAGTTAACGAATTCTCCACCTCTATCACTTCTAACACGAATGATCTTTTCATTCTTTTCAATCATAATACGAAGGCAAATCTCGTGAAAAGAATCAAAAG
The DNA here is from genome assembly GCA_029204045.2 of Tillandsia leiboldiana. NCBI lineage: Eukaryota > Viridiplantae > Streptophyta > Magnoliopsida > Poales > Bromeliaceae > Tillandsia > Tillandsia leiboldiana. Next base: position 35,217,567 of record CM055066.1, read on the forward strand.
TATCAGCTTTCTCTTTTAAAAATGCTACCCAAGAATACCGAGAGAAATCATCAATCATCAAGAAAATATACCATTTACCTCCCAAAGATGGTTGACGAGTTGGCCCCATTAAATCCATGTGTAAAAGTTTCAAAGGCCGTTTTGTACCAACGTGGTTCAAGTTCTTGTGCGCTGTCCTGGACTGTTTTCCCTTTTGACAACCGCCGCACACAATGTTTTGTTTAAGCAAAAGTTTTGGAACCCCCTTTACCACGTCCTTGTTTGAAATTCTAGCAAGTTCCTTAAAATTTATGTGACCTAGCCTTTCATGCCAAAGAGTTTCATTATTCAAAGAGGCTAAGTTACAAATTTCAGAAGTTTTACTAGGAACAACATAACAATTGTTTTCAGATCTAACCCCCTTTAAAAAGAAGACATGGTCCTTATCAGTTACAACACATTCAACAGATGAAAAGTTAACTGAAAAACCATTGTCGCAAAGTTGACTTATGCTTATGAGATTAGTCTTAAGACCATCAACAAATAACACATTATTTAGAACCGGGCCATCTTGTAGTGTTCTGGTTTTCCTATGCAACTTTCCGATGAATCCACTGTGTAGAACACCTAGTGTTGGTGTGTCTGGCCCATGGTGCATCAAAGGGGTGCCACAGATGGACCATGTGAGACTTGGATAGCTGATTTGGCCTTCGGCTGCATTTGCCGAATTTTAGAAAAGGTTTTGGGCCAATCTGAGGTTGGATTTGGATTCAGCGTGGAAAAACGCTTGAAAGCGGCTATTTGCTTGTTAAATTTGGAGTCCGGATGACCAAAAGCGGGCTTCCGGAAGTTTTCGGGGTTTTTCGGTGCATGGGGGAGCCTCGGGGACCGGCCTGAGCCACGTGGCGGCCTATTATTGGCCGGCTCACGCAGCTCGGTCCACGGGGTAGCGCGGCGGTGCATGGACCGCGGGCGGGTGACACGTGGCGTGCCCTGATAGGCCGGCGCACGCGGCATGGCTCACCGATTTTGCGGGGTTGCGGTGGACCGGGCGCATGACACGTGGCGGCTTCGGATTCGTTGGCCCACGTGGGCGCGGTCCACGGTGTGCGCGGGGGGGCGCCTCGGGACTGTGCGCGCACAGTGGCGCCAGGCGGGGCGGTCGGCCGCACTCGAGTGCGACACGTGTCGCCTCGCGGTTGGGCGGCCGTACCTACCCCCGCTGACCGCGAGGGGACACGCGGCGCACAGCGACCGCGGGGATTTGCTGTCCCCTGTTTGGGGGTGACGTGGCCGCTCCTGGGAGATTCGGGCGCGTCGGACGGGAGGCGTGCAACCGGGTTTCCGAGCGCAGTGCGCCCGAAACTTGCGCCCGAAAACCCGGCCCGACAGCATAGTGGGCTGGGCCTATAAATAGCTCCCCCTATTCGTTCTTTTGGCTTTTTGGACCCCATTTTCGCTGGGCTTTCTTCAGAGAAGTTTTTCCTCCCTCAGTGCACTACCCATTGGAGAACTTTGAGGATTTTTGGAGGCACTCTTCCCAAGGTTCACCATTTTACGGCGCGGCGCGATGCTTGTTTCCCGGCGATCTTCTTCGCCCCTTCTCAGTGTTTGGACTCCTCCGACTCACCCCGACATCGGATTTCGCCGATTCTTGCGCCGTTGGACTCACGACAGGTAGGACTTCAACTCCTGTGTTTTGAGGTTCCTCGATTTCCATGCTAATCTTGGAGTTTTCTGAGCACCCATTTGACCCATTTTTCTTCGCGGACTTTTGGACAGCACCGCAGTGTTCTTGCCGTATCTTTTCGCTCGGACGTCGGATCGAGGCGATTCAAGAGGCAATTTTCATCTAGACTTCGCAAGGCGTCTCCTTGATTTTTCTCAGATTTTTCTGGTTTTTGGAAAAGGGTGAGAATCTCCTTTTTATGTGGTTCTTTGTTACAGAAATTTGGTACAGTTTGGATGGGGATGTTTCTCTTGTCGGATTTTTATCTCAGCGTAGGAAACTCCGATTTGGGCGTGCAGGTACTCGTTTCGACGGGCTCGTCGCGAGGATCGCGACAGTATTTTCCTTGGATTTTTCTGGGCATTTTTCGCAGGTAAAAATTGGTGAATTCTGGACTGTGGTATTAAGGGACAGATTCTGGGAATTTTGAATGAGTAGCTTATGTACTTTCCTTTGGGGTATTTTGTACAGATTGGTGGGGAGTTTTTGGACTGAGCTTGGGTTCTGCTTTTGGGAACTGGGATTAGCGCTCGAGGTGGGTGATGTTGTAAACCTCTTATTTGGGATTTATCACTAGGCCTATTAGAATGCTCTTGATTATGCTGTTAGTAAATCTGTGAAATGGACCTAGCATGCTTGTATGAAGTCCTGGTTTCTTCGTTGATAATCGCATTGTTAGAAAACTACAAGTTAATTAATGGTGAGTCCATGCTTTAAATATATAGTAGAATTACTTGGAATCTATGCTAAATCCCTATCTTGTTGAATGATTAAATGAAAGGTTGGGGTATGTGGTTAGAATACTTAAAATGGTTCATCAAGATAATGACTTTTGCATGCTTGAATGGTCACCTAGATAGGCCACCTTTTTCTGCTACACTATCATGCTGGAATTGACTTAGGAGAAACCATGTTGCATTCTTTCTTCAGTCACTTAGACATAGGGGATTTTATGCTCGGGTTAGAGCAGGGGCTGGGATAGTGTAGTCAGATACTTGGGTTTCGGGGAGAGGGTTTTGGGCTTCCTTTGGGGGACGGTACTTTTCCTTATAGAGCAGAGTGCGCGATTTGCAGACTTGAGACCCTGAGACTCCTGTCCCATATCGGTGTTATGCGTAGGCTGGCATACCCGATTTGGCAGACATTGAGAATCCTATCCCATATCGGTGCTATGCGTAGGCTGGCATACCCGATTTTGCAGACCTTGAGACTCCTGTCCCATATCGGCGTTATGCGTAGGCTGGCATACCCGATTCGGCGGACATTGAGACTCCTATCCCACACCGGTGTTATGCGTAGGCTGGCATACCCGATGTGGCAGGCTTCGATATTCTGATGCATACATTTAGCTATCTTTAGCTGGGCAGGTAGAGGCGTATTAGTGGTAGCTTTTATCAGGAGTCATACTCATAGTTACCGCATTTATTCTTTTAGCCTCTGGTAGTCCTAGTGGGCAGGTAGGAGTTTTGAGTTGAGGTTTACCCACTAGGGGAGGCTACTGTCTTTATAGTAGTTCTGACCCCCACTGTTTTTCCCTTTTCTTGTCCCCTTTGTTTTGCAGAGTCATCTGCTGGAGTTGCGGGGCCTTCCTCCCAGGATCGAGGTAAGAGGATCGCCGACTAGATAGCTGCTACCCCGAGCTCGAGTTTTGTAGTTTTGTTGTATCCCCTGTACACTCAGACGGTTGTATTTTCTTTTATTTTTGGGTCTGGCTGCGGCCAGCTAGTTGTATTTACTTCGTGAGCTGGGAGAGACATATGTATATTCTTGAGAGTTTATTGTACTTTTATTTCCAGCATTTGTCTGAGATGTACTAGTTTCAGTTTAGCTCTGTTTTATGCTCTTGAATTATTTCTTTTTATCTGAGCAGGTTACCAGCGCTTCGTGTACACGGGAAATACCGTGTGCACGGCGGGTCTGTGGACGAGCCCGGGTTCTGGTTTACACCCGGGGAGTGACAGATTATTTTAGTATCAGAGCTTAGGGATAGGTCAGTTGGGACTTAGGAAACCCTAGGCTTTTGGCAGACCCTAGGAAGGCAGGGCGTGAGTGACGCGATATTTTGCGAAAGTCGGCAATTTGTTATTAAACTCTTCCTGTGAGTGGAGAGGGATTGGCATAGCCTATTCCTGGTGGACTGTTATGTTGGCTGCAGACAACATAAGGTTACAGGAATAGGGGGATGTCCATGACTTTCGCTGGATTGGGTCGTGTGTGGTTTTGGTTTCTGACCCGTGGTTTCTTGTGTGGCAGGATGCCTCCTAGGCGGCAGATCCCTACTCGGGGTACTCCTACACCCCCGGAGGAGCCGGAGCAGTCCGGGCCTTCTGAGATCAGTGAGCTGAGGGCGATAGTGGCCCAGTTGGCGGAGAGTCACCGCCGACAGGAGCAGAGGTTTGAGCAGTTGCTGGCTCAGGTTGCGGCACCACCCCCTACTACTGTAGAGGCCCCTGTACCACCGGTTGTACCGCCGGCTATTCCACTTGTTCCTACGGCACCATCGTCTAGCAGTGGGGCTCAGGGGGTGATCAGGCCATTGACCCCAGCGGAGGAGCAGGAGTTTGCTGACAAACTCGCACAGTTCTGTAAGCGAGGACCACCTAGGTTCTCGGGGCGGAGTACTCATCCAGCGGAGATAGGATCGTGGTTGGCATCAATGGAGAAGTTGTTCAGAGATTTCTTCATTGATTCGAGATTCAGAGTACACATGGCCGTACATTGTTTAGAGGGGGATGCGGACGCTTGGTGGCGTTGGGTCGAGCCCTTAGAGTTTCAGATCACCCGACAGCTACCCTGGTCGGAGTTCAGGAGGATGATCCTTGACACTTACTTCTCCACGAGCGTGAAGAAGAAGATAGAAGATGACTTGAAGAACCTGCAGCAGGGTGATCGCTCAGTATGGGACTATTTCCAGGAGTTTACGCAGTTGCTTAACTGCGTACCCTATGTTGCCAGGGACGGGCTGCACCAGGTGGAGCTGTTTGAGACAGGTTTACGCCCCGAGATCTATACCTTGGTGCACGCCCAGAGGCTTCAGACTTTATCAGAGGCAGTGGATCATGCACAGTGGGTCGAGAGGGGAGATCATGTGGTCGCTAGGCGCGGAGGCTCGGTCGCTCAGAGTTCTGAGAGGAAGCGGCCAGCACCAGACGAGGGGGGACAGGCCAGTTCATGGAGGCCGCCCCGACCGCCACCGCCACAGTCTACGGGCCGTGGGCGTTCGGATCGGCGAGGGCCTGGGGGATCCCAGAGGCCCCCACAGCAGCAGCCCCAGCGACAGCAGCAGCACTCGCAGCAGCAGAGGTCGCAGTCGCGACAGCAGGGGTCACAGCGGCAAGGGCAGCAGCAGCAGCAGTCGAGGCAGCCCCAGTCTACGGTCAGGTGCGTCTTTTGTAGGGGACAGCACGCGGCGGATACTTGTGACCAGAGGTATGGCCGCTGTTATCGGTGTGGACAGTCCGGCCACATTCGTGCTACTTGCCCTTTCTCTACACCGCAGGCTCCTTCTCAGCATCAGCTCCTTCGGTGCCCCAGCAGCGGCCTTATGCTCCAGCGAGCAGGGCTCTTTCCTCCCACCCTATAGGCTACCGACCACCAGCTCAGAGCGGGCGAGTCTACGCCGCCCAGGTAGGGGACTCTGCGGCGGCCGACCACGTGGTGGCAGGTATCATTTTACTTTTCGGCATTAGAGCTCGCACTTTATTTGATACCGGTGCATCACATTCTTTTATCAGTAGAGCATTTGCATCATCGCATGGACTAGAGTTACGTCGGTTACCGTATGCATTAGAGGTACGGATTCCTGATCATATTTTGATTGTAGAGGAGTGTTGTTGGTCTTGCCCGGTACAGCTTGAGTCTTGGATTTTGCCAGCGGACCTGATGGTCCTTAGTCAGCTGCGAGATTATGACATTGTGCTGGGGATGGATTGGCTAGCTCGCTATTTCGCGACGATTGATTGCGCCGCGAGGACTGTTACTTTTAGCGAGCCAGGCCAGGAGGTGTTTGTTTACAGGGGGTGCCAGAGTGCTTTCTTTGCCTCTGTGGTTTCGACTTCTCGGGCGAGGCAGATGATGCGCAGTGGATGCGTGGCCTTTTTGGCGTCGGTGGTTAAGGAGCCTGTGGCGGCACCGGGACTCCTGGTGCCGCCAGCCGAAGGCCAACCCAGCTAATAAAAGCTCACAGAGTCCATCTGTGCCATCCCTTTGATGCACTATGGGCCAAATACACCATCAACAGGTGTTTGCACTCACAGGGTCCATCTGTGGCATCCCTTTGATGCACTATGGGCCAAATACACCATCAACAGGTGTTTGCACAGTGGATTCACAGGAAAAAGCTGCATGGGGTTCAGGGGTCCTACATCCTCCCCCACTAAAAAAAAGTTTCGTCCACGAAGCAAGGAGAAGCGGAACAGACGTACCTCAACCAGAAGCCTCGAACAAGAAGGGGTAGGCACCTCTCAACTCTGACTCCAGTTCCCAAGTAGCCTCTCGCCCCTCATGATAGCTCCACCAGATCTTCACATATGGAATGGCCCGGTTGCGCAATTCCCTCACCTCACGAGCAAGAATCCGCAACGGGCACTCCTCGTAGACCAAGTCCTCGCTGATCTCCAACGAAGTGAAGTCAATCACGTGCGATGGGTCAAAAACATATCTCCTCAGAGCTGAGACGTGGAAGACATCAAGAACTCCGGCCAGGCGTGGGGGTAAGGCAACTCTGTATGCCACAGGACCAACTCTGTCAAGTACCTCAAAGGGTCCAATATAGCGGGGACTGAGCTTCCCCCGCACTCCAAATCTCCGGACCCCTTTCGAGGGCAAGACCTTCAAGAAGACATGATCACCCACCTGAAACTCCAGGTCTCGCCGTCGAGTATTAGCGTAGCTCCTCTGGCGACTCTGGGTTGTCTCAAGATGCCGGCGAATAACTCTAACTTTCTCCTCAGCCTCCAAAAGTAAATTCGGTCCCAAAGTCCCCCTCTCATCCACGTCACTCCAATACAAGGGAGACCGGCACTTACGTCCATACAACGCCTCAAACGGCGCTATCTGGATGCTCGCCTGATAGCTGTTGTTGTACGCAAACTCAACCAATGATAAGTGTCGGTACCACCCTCCTCTAAAATCCATAACGCACGCTCTCCACATATCCTCGAGGGTCTGTATGGTGCGCTCAGACTGTCCATCGGTCTGTGGGTGGAGAGCGGTGCTAAACCTGAGCTGAGTCCCCAATGCTGACTGTAAACTCCCCCAAAAGTGCGACACAAATCTCGGGTCCCTGTCTGAAACAATCGAAGCAGGCACACCATGAAGCCTCACTACCTCATCCAAATATAATTGCGCCAGGCGCTCCAACGACCAAGTCATCTGAACAGGCAAGAAATGTGCCGACTTGGTGAGTCTATCCACGATAACCCAAATCGCATCTACCCCGCTCTGCGCCCTCGGCAACCCAGTGACGAAATCCATAGTGATGTGGTCCCACTTCCACTCGGGAATTGGAAGACTCTGCAACTTGCCAGCCGGAACTCGGTGCTCTGCCTTCATTTGCTGGCAGGTTAAACAATGAGCTACGAATCTCCCAATATCCCGCTTCATTCCGGGCCACCAAAAATGTGCCTTGAGGTCTCTATACATCTTAGTACCACCAGGATGAATGGTATAAGGTGTATAATGGGCCTCCCTCAAAATCTGATCTCTAATCTCATGATCCATAGGCACACACACTCGGTCCCTGTACCGCAGTACCCTCGAGCTATCCACAGAAAAATCTCCTATCTGGTCAGCCTGAATCTGAGACCTAATCCTCAACAAGTGGGGGTCCTCACTCTGAGTGCCTCTAATCCTGTCCAACAGAGTGGGCTGCAAGACCAGAGACATAAGTCTAGCAGAGACCCCAGGGGATACCACCTCTAACTGAAGCCGCCTCATCTGCTCGACCAGCGGCGCCTGCTGCGTGATCATCAAACTCAAACTAGTCCTCCTACTCAAAGCATCTGCCACAACATTAGCCTTGCTAGGATGATAAAGGATACTCAGATCATAATCTTTTAACAGTTCCAACCACCGGCGTTGCCTCAAATTCAGCTCCTTCTGAGTGAACAGATACTTCAAGCTTCTATGATCAGTGTAGATCTCGCAGTGCTTTCCATACAAATAATGCCGCCACAGCTTCAGAGCAAACACCACCGCTGTCAGCTCAAGATCATGAGTAGGGTAATTTTTCTCATAGTCCTTTAATTGCCGTGAAGCATAGGCAATCACCCTACCATGCTGCATCAACACACACCCCAGACCACTATGCGAGGCATCGCTGTAGATCACGAACCCTTCTCCTATAACCGGGAGAGCCAAGATCGGAGCGGTCATCAACCTCTGCTTCAGCTCCTCAAAACAGCTCTGGCAAGTCTCGTTCCAAATAACTTAACCCCTTTCCTGGTCAGACGTGTGAGGGGAGAGGAAAGCTTCGCAAAGCCTTCCACAAAACGCCGATAGTAGCCAGCCAATCCAAGAAAGCTCCGCACCTCGGTGATAGTCGTCGGCCTCGGCCAATCTCGAATAGCATCCACCTTGGCCGGATCCACCGCCACTCCAGCAGCTGAAACAACATGACCCAGAAAGGCAACCTCCCGGAGCCAAAATTCGCACTTTTTGAACTTGGCATACAGCTTCTTCTCTCGCAGAAGCTGTAGTACAGTCCTCAAGTGCTCCTCGTGCTCCAGATCACTCCGGGAGTAGATCAGAATATCATCTATAAACTCCTCATGTCCTGGCTCGCGGAGAGTCATCGTCCTCTCTCTGCAGTCGATAGTGGCGGAATACCGTGACAGCCAATCCATCCCTAACACCAAGTCGAAATCCTGGAGCTGCTGCAAGACAAGCAAGTCTGCAGGCAATATCTAGGGTCCCATCTGCACTGGGCACGCCACACAATACTCCTCGACATGCAAAACGTGATCAGGAATCCACACCTCTAATGCATGCGACCAGGACTCTATCTCTAACCCATGAAGGGATGCAAATGCTCGACTAATGAAAGAATGAGATGCTCCTGCAACAATAAGATACGAATCCTACCGCCAGAAATAAAACATACCTGCCACAACTCGGTCGGCGACAGTAGAATCCTCCATCTGTGCTAGGCAATCCTGGCCGCTCGACAACGACCGTCTCTCAGCAGATAAGCAGGGCGGCAAAGATCGGTCTACCTGGAGATCCGTCGGTGGAGTTCCCGGTCGTAGATGGGAAGTAGTAGGAACAAACGCTAAAGTGGGTGCTGCAGCTGTCCCTGCGGGGCACGTCGCTCGCAAGTGCCCAGGCTGTCCACACTTAAAACAGCGACCCCACCTCAGCTCACAAGTACCGGCGGGATGCTGGTCCCCGCAAAAGATGCACCTGACAGCCTGCTGGGGCTGCCTCTGCTGCTGCCGTCGCCTATGATGTCGTGACCGCGACCTCTGCTGGGATGCGATAGGGGCCGACGCCGAAGAAGGTGCTACAAAGGTCGGGAGGGGGCAAGTAGCTCGGATGTGGCCAGGCTGCCCACACTTGAAACAACGACCCTGCCTAAGATCGCAGGTATCTGATGGATGCTGTCCTCTACAGAAAATACACTTGCTGCGAAGCCGAGGCCGTCTCCGAGAACTGGCCTGTCCATCAACATCCGGGGCTGGGCGTTTCCTTTCAAACTGCTGCTCTGGAGCCCTGGCCCTCTCCCCGACTGCCGGATCACTCCTCTGCGCCAACAGTTGCTCCAAGCGCTGGTCCTGTCGAAAGCTCGTCGCCACCAAATGCGTCACTAAGGCCTGCAGTTCCCCCAACTCGGCGGATACCGCCAGTCTAGGCTCCACAGGGGGAGTGGGGGTACCCTCGGCGGAAAAACGACGCCGGGGCGACATCCTGCAACAAGAAACCACAAATCAGAAACAAATCCCCACACGACCCAATCTAGCGAAAGTCAAAGACATCCCCCTATTTCTGTAACGTTATGTTGTCTGCAGCCAACATAACTGTCCAACAGAAATAAGATATGTCGATCCCTCTTTCCTCACAGGAAGAGTCAACTACAAAAATCACCGACTTTCGCGAAATGTCACGTCACTCACGCCCTATCATCCTAGGGTCTGTCCAAAAGCCTAGGGTTTCCTAAGTCCCAACTGACCTATCCCTAAGCTCTGATACCAACTTAATCTGTCACGCCCCGGGTGTAAACCAGAACCCAGGCCCGTCCACAGATCCGCCGTGCATGTGGTATTTCCTGCATACACGAAGCGTCGGTAACCTGCTCAGATAAGAGATGATAATAAAAGAGCATAAAGTCAGAGCTGAACTAAAACTACTATATCTCAGACAGAAGCTGGAAGTAAATAAAGTACAACTGTAAAATAAATACAAACATCTCTCCCAGCTCACCACAATATACAACTAGCTGGAAAAAGCCAGACCCAAAAGGAAACATAAAAGAACTGTTTGAGAAAACCAGGTACACCAAAAACTCCAGCTATATCTCTCAGGTGGCTCGCTATCTAATCCGCAATCCTCTTACCACGATCAGCTGCTAACGGCCCAGTAACTCCTGCAGAGGACTCTGCAAAACAAGGGCGAAAAAGGAACAAGGAACAGACAATGGGGGTAAGTACTACTATAAAATAGCAGCCTCCCCTAGTGGGTAAAGCCTCAACTCAGACATGCCCACCAGGTCAACTAGAGGCAAAAAGAGAAGGAAAAAGGGGGAAAAGCTAAGTATGACAACTGATAAGTGCAATCCCCTAATATGCCTCTACATGTCAAACTCATAAGAATGGAAAGGTATGCATCAGTGTCTAGAAGCCTGCCTAAATAACCCAATCCGACCACCAGTAGATACTGGTACTGCCTGCTCTGCTGTCGAACTCAAGAACTCAGTATGGTGCCCGGCGCTCGGCACGATGTAAAGCCTACTCCGGAGTGGCACTCGAGGGGAGCGACCCACACGAGTAAAGTATCTCTGTCATCAGTATCATAAATATCTCTGTCATCAGTACCTCGATATAGCAGGACTGGATCAAGACTATGATCAAAGTGGGAAACTCCGTCCACTGAAGAAACCCCAATCCCCAATCAGATGCAATAGTACTCAAAAGTGGGAAACACCATCCACTAGAACAAATCTGATACCCAATCTGATGCAATAGTAAACATCCGGTCAACCGCCCAAAGTCCGCGGTCACCGCAATAACCCACAACCCACAATTGGGTAAAATAATCAAGATCCGGTCAACCGCCTACTGTCTGCGGTTGCCGCAATAACCCACAATCCAACATCAAGTACACCCTGTCTCTGACCCTAAGGTCCCAGCTACACTATCCCAAACCTCTACTCGAACCCGAGCAACATGACTCAAAAGTCTAAATAAAAAGGAGAAAGAAAGCAATCATGGTTTCTCCTAAGTCAAATCCCAAAAGATAGTGTATCAGTAAATAGTGACTCAGCTATGTGACCAGTTTAAGCATGCAATTGTCCCAATACTTTAGTCTATTTCACATGAATAAATAAAATACAGCATCGAGTGTCAAACATACTGTCTCAAGTTAATGCTCCCTATAGCAAGGTCATAAATGCGCTAACCTATCACTAAACATGCTGTCCAGGATAAATGACAATTAACCAGAGTAACCAATTTAGAGCAACAAAAGCTAAGGTGACCGTCTCCTTTGAATGATCATCAATTTATAGCCATCAAATACTATCCCGCCCCTAAACATGCTGTCCAGAATAATTAAGTGACTAAATAAAGTAATCATGCTATCAACATTATCACCAAGGATTAATCATCGATTAATTAGTTTCCTAGTGCATGCAAGGCTACCAATAATAAGCTTAGCATCATTAACATTGGGACACTCTGATGTTCCTAGTGGGCATACCAAAGGAGAGGAGTACAACAACCACCCACCTGAAGTGCTAACTGTCCAAATCCCAACTGCTAAAAATACTAGATAAATCAAATCCCTTGCTCCAATAAGTTCAGCACACCCGTAACACTCCTGGCACAATACAAAGTCCACTATTACACATACATTCCAAAATCTGCTCTCACACACACAACAACAACAGTCCCAAAAATGCTTAATTTTCACCTGCTAAAAATGCCCAGAAAATTCCCAGAAAAATATCACAGCGATCCTCGCGTCGATACCTTCGAAACGGCTGCTTGCACGCCCAAATCTGAGTTCGGTAAGACAAGATATTAATTTGGCAAGGTGGTACACTCAAAAGATTTCAGCACAAAAAGACTACAGCACTGTACACAGAGAAACAGTGATTTTCACCTCTGAAGAAATCTCGGAAAAATCCAAGAAAAATACGAGCGCGTTCCTTGCGATCAGACGATGAAAAAGTTGTATAAGCACGTTTCCGTCTGGCGCTCGTGCGCGAAGATATGTCAAAAACACTCAGCTGCTGTCACAAAACTCCACACAGAAAATGGGTTACTGTGTTGCCTCGGGATCCATGCCAAAACCTCGAAACGGGAAAGCGCAATCCGGATGAAAGATGAAGCCCTACCTCTTAGGAGTCTGTCGGCAAAAGAATCAAAGAAAAAGATGGTCGGGGTAGCCCAGGATGAATTTTACACCAAACAGCGACGAAGAGGAACTCCGGGAATGCAACGTCGCGCCGCGCCGTAAAATCCAGAACCTCGGGATGTGTGCTCCTAAAAATCCCAAAATGCTCCAGGAAGATCAAGAACTTAGAGAGGAACAAATCATCTAAAGGGAGCTCGGGGAGATCATGCGTGGGCTGAGAGAAAAAGAGCAGAAAAGAGGGTTCGGGCTGCCTATTTATAGGCTGAAGAAAACAATTGGGAAAATTCCCATCTTGTCCCAACTTTCGGGCGCCCGGAAATTTCCGGGCGTGCACAGTGCGGCCCGGCCCAGTACACGCCGTCGGACGGGATCCCGACTTCGTCCGACCCGCCTCAGGGCCTGTGACGCCCCACTTCCCAGGGGGTCACCCATCCTAGAACTACTCTAGCTCTAGCACGCTTAACTCTCATGTTCCTCTTGGATTTTGCTACCATCCAAAATGCTATAGCCGGGTTAGAGATTTAGTCCTATTATATCATTTATATAGAGGACTAATCCAAATTCCGGGGTGTTACATTCTTCCCCCCTTTAAGCCCTGACGTCCACGTCAGGCTCAAGCACACTCACAAGCACCAGGCGATGTGAGACTCGTCTCGCTAGCCTTAGCCGACCTTGTGGGGAGCTGCACTCCACCCACAACGGTCATTAGCCGGGGAGCCTCGCTCTACCCGCTATATAACCCTGGCTCAGCCGAGACTCATCTCACATTTCCGGCTGGTGAATGTCTCTGATACCAACTGTGACGCCCCACTTCCCAGGGGGTCACCCATCCTAGAACTACTCTAGCTCTAGCACGCTTAACTCTCATGTTCCTCTTGGATTTTGCTACCATCCAAAATGCTATAGCCGGGTTAGAGATTTAGTCCTATTATATCATTTATATAGAGGACTAATCCAAATTCCGGGGTGTTACAGGGCCCGCCACGTGTCGCCCGAGCAGGCAGCAGCCGTGCAAGCTGCCGCAGAGAGCGCCACGTGTCCCTGCCCGCGTCAACGCAGTGGGTGGCGCCCGCGAATCAGCGGGCGCCACATGGCGCTGCCCACGTCGCCCGCACCTGCCCCGCATACGGCCACCTGCCCCGTACCTGCCCCGCGCGTCGCGTGGACCGCGCGCCCGTGAGCCCGCCTATCCGGTGCTGCCACGTGACGCGCCCCCGGTCCACGACTCCCCGCGCGCTCCCGTGGACCGAGCGCGCGTGGGTCGGCCAATCCGGCGCTGCCACGTGGACACCCGCCGGTCCACGCCTCCAACCATGCACCCCGGTCACACTCCAGTCATTCCGTGGACCCAGCCGCGTGCGCCGACCAATCAGAGGGCGCCACGTGGCACTCCCGCCGGTCCACGGCTCCCCCATGCACCAGAAATCCAGTAAAACTTCCGGGAGTCCGTTTTTGGGCATCCGGACTTAGAATTTAGCAAACAAAAAGTCGTTTCCAAGCGTTTTTCCATGCTGAATCCAAATCCAACCTCCGATTGGCCTAAAATCTTTTCTAAAATTCGGCAAAAGCAGCCGAAGGCCAACCCAGCTAATAAAAGCTCACAGGGTCCATTTGTGGCATCCCTTTGATGCACTATGGGCCAAATACACCATCAACAAGTGTTTGCACTCACAGGGTCCATCTGTGGCATCCCTTTGATGCACTATGGGCCAAATACACCATCAAAAGGTGTTTGCACAGTGGATTCACGGGAAAAAGGTGCATGGGGTTCAGGGGTGTAAAGTACCGGGGCATTGGATAGCGCGCCGACCACACAGATGACTTGGAGCAGAGAGTTGCCTTGAGCATGTTGTATCTGAGGTTACAGTTGATGCCGAGTTGATTCGGATCAACGCGGAAGCTCCAGCTCGATTCGGGGTTTTTCCGGGCTTTGTAGGCCGATTGAGGATGAGATTGGAAATTTCCGACTTCACCGTGGAGCGCCGGAAATTCAGGAACACTTGGAACAGGTGTACTTTTGATTTACAGCGAGGTTCGGGAGGTTCCGGACTGACGCGGAGGACCCGGAGGCAAAAAGTGAGTCGGAACTGGCAGTTTTGGAGCCGGTATTTGATTTGAGCACCCCGACTCAACGGATAAGCTTTTTGAAGAGAAAAAGCTGTGGACACGTGTACTTTTGATTTACAGCGAGGTTCGGGAGGTTCCGGACTGACGCGGAGGACCCGGAGGCAAAAAGTGAGTCGGAACTGGCAGTTTTGGAGCCGGTATTTGATTTGAGCACCCCGACTCAACGGATAAGCTTTTTGAAGAGAAAAAGCCGTGGACACGTGTACTTTTGATTTACAGCGAGGTTCGGGAGGTTCCGGACTGACGCGGAGGACCCGGAGGCAAAAAGTGAGTTGGAACTGGCAATTTTGGAGCCGGTAAGTGATTTGAGCACCCCGCCTCAACGGATGAGCTTTTTGGAGAGAAAAAGCTGTGAGCGCGTGTATTTTCGATTTACAGCGGAGTTCGGGAGGTTCCGGGCAGCGGCGGAGAGCCCGAAGGCAAAAAGTGAGTTGGAGTTGGAGTTTGGAGTTAATTAATTAATGGATTTAATTAATTAAAGCTTTATGCTTTATATAAAGCTGCCTCCACCCTCCTCTGCAGCAGAGAGAAGAAAGAAAGAAAAAGAGAAAGAAAGAAAGGAAAGGAAAAGAGAGGAAAAGGAAGAAGAAAAGGAAGAAGAGGAGTTTCGAGCCGATCGTGGATTTTTTGGACTCGCCGTTGGAGGCCGTGCGAAGCTCGGGGGCGTGCGACGTGCGACGACGAGGTAAGCAATTTCTCCTTTTTGAGGTTTCTTGGAGTTTTTGAGCTTTAGGGATTTTTATAATTGGATTTTAATTGCTAAAAATGGGTTTTTTTGGATTAAATCGGATTTTCGGATTTATCGGATTTTTCGGAGCTTTTATGGGATTTGCCGTCGCCGGCGGCCGCGCGCGCGCGCGCAACGGCGCACGCGCGGCGCCAGGGTGCTGCTGTTGGCAGCACCCTGCGGCATCTTGCCGCTGGGCGCGGCGCCGCGTGCAGCAAAGAGCGGCACGCGGCGCTGCCGGACCGCGCGCAGGGGCGCGCGGCAGGGCCGCGCGCGTGCGCGCGGGCCCTCCTGGCCGCGCGCAGGCGCGCGCGGCAGGGCCGCGCGCAGGGGCGCGCGGCAGGGCCGCGCGCAGCGCCGCTGGGCGCCGCGCGCAGCGCTCCGGCACCGCGCAGCGGGTCGCCGCGCGGCGCTGCCTGGTTGGGCGCCGTGCGGCGGGCCTCCCTCGTCGCGCGGCTGGTTTTTCGCCGCTCGGCGTGCTCCCGGGACAGCGGTGGCGCCTCGGTTTGCGTGCCGGCACCGTTTTTCGCCGTCAACCGTTGTTTCCCACCGTTGCCCGCTGTCTTTCGCGGGTTTTCGCCGTGTTTTCGCCGTCGGAGCCGTGGGCCGCCGTCGGCCGCTGTTTTCGCTCGCTGTTTTGCGCCGTTTTTTCGCCGTTTTTCGCGAGCAGGTTGCGAGCAGTTTCGCAAGCGGTTTCGCTGTTTTCGCTCGCAGATTTCGCGCAGGTTTTCGCGCAGGTTTCCGCCGTTTTTCGCGAGCAGTTTGCGAGCGGTTTAGCGCGTTTTTCGGGCAGATTTCGCGAGCGGTTTGAGCAGTTTTCGCTGGCTTTTCGCAAGCTGTTTTTGAGCAGTTTTTGCGCCGACGGAGCTGTTTTCGCCGTCGGGCGCTGGTTTTCGCCGACGGGCTGTTTTTCGCCGTCGGGCGCTGATTTTTCGCTGACGGAGGCTGTTTTCGCCGACGGAAGCTGTTTTTTCGCCGTCGGATGCTCGGTTTTGACCCTTTTGATTGATTTTGCGATTTCTTCGCTTCTGGCAGCTTGCGGTGCGGTTTTAGCTTCCGCGGAGCGCGCGGTCGTGTGGTTGGTCGCCGCGTGCTCCGTTTTGCGTGCGGTTTCTGGCATCGGGCTTCGTGTTGCGTGCGGACCCCTTGGAGGCCAGGTAAGCCCGCTGTGCCAATTGCAAGTGTCGACGAGCAATTGGTGGCTTTCTGAGGTGGGTTGGTTTTCTCTCCAAGTCTACGGACTCCCTTCTAATTCTAATGTTTTAGGATTGCATGCTAGTTTAAGTGTTTTCTTGGAACTTAACTAGCACCCCCGTCATATGTGCATGATTTTGACCAGACCATTTGTGAACCTTAATTTGGGCTAGGTTCCTTATGCTTTAGACATCCCGCACTTTTCATATCCTTCGGGACTTAGAGTTTCCTCGCCCGGGTAGTGGGCCGAGTGGTCAGAGTGTGTGGGACGGGTGTTGCACTCGGGCCCGGGGGGCCGAGTGGGGTCTGGTGGCTGGGTTAGGCCAGTGTTAGTGTTTTGGGGAACCGTTTCAGATAAACGGTGGTCCCGGGGGTTTTCCTTTCCACTGTTCTTCTCGTCACCACCAGGTTGGGGTCGTGGTGCACGTGTGTTAGCAGGACTTTGAACCCAGAACCTTTTTGGATAAATACATGATTTTAGTCAGCCAATGTTTCTTCCAAGCCTCGCAAGGTTGTTTGAGTCTGTTCTCGTCTGTTGGGACGAAGGCATCAGCTCTTCGAGGTTTGGGCGTAAAACTTGATTTCAAAGGGTTTTCCTAAAAGAGACTAAAAATCATTAAAAGATGGATTTTTCTCAGATCGAATGGTTTTCTGAAATAAATGACATGATTTCTTATAAACTTATCCACCGAGCGGATTCGAGTGATCTGGGTTCTAAGGGCTGCTTTCTCTCTTGGGGACGTAGATGTTAGTCTCCCTGGGTTTCGGACCCTTCGTAGATTTGGCCGTGGAATAGCTCCGGCCGTGGGTTGAGTGTTGAGTTCAGTGGAGTTGTGTTGTGGGAGCCGTGGGAGAGACGGCGGTCCCAGCTGTGTTGTACCTTCGTTGAGTGGGTCTGTGTTGTGAGATTGAGTCGTGGAGGGTTCTCCGACCGAGTTTGTGCTTTGAGCACCGAGATACCGATCTGTTTGATCGAGGACCACAGCCTGCAGGAGCCACTTGTGAGACAGTGATACTGATGAGATACTTGAGTTCGGTGGGGTCGCACCCCTCGAACCACGCCCCGGGTGCGTTGATGATTCCGAGCCTGATGAGGCTGCGATGATGATACCGAGCCTGACGAGGCTTCGATGATGCGCCTAGTTCATATACTAGTGGTCGCTTGATACCCCTGGCCGTGCTACCATGGGGTCACTGTGTGAGATATTGAGTTTGTCCGTTGGGACACCCTGGTTGATACACCAGGGGGCGCAGGCTTGACTCGACTGGACCCGGGTGGGCAGTCGCTGAGATTCGAGATACACTGAGAGTGTGATGATGTAGCATGTGTCATAGTAGAGCGTCTTGGGCTTAGTACTTGTGACATATTGTCAGCAGTGTGTGACTGCATTCCATCATCCATAGTCTCTTCTTATTGAGCATAGTAGATAGAGGCATGATAGCTGTAGATTCTTTTCCAGCTTATTTATCTTATTATCAGTCTTTTCTCTATCTTATGCCTCTGGTAGACTTAGTGGGCAGACCGTGGTTCTTGGAGACGGTACCCACTGAGAACTACTGTAGGATGTAGTTCTCACACCCTCTGTCGGTGACAGGTTGCTGAGGCTTTCTTCCGTTCCTGCTGTGCTTGACTGGACGGACCGAGGACAGGGAGTCGCGTGATAGTTCCCTACCAGCATTGTTACTTTAGAGAGAGGTAGATGTACCATCCCGGATTGTGGGAGTTGGTTATGTTTCCTGTTTAGCTATCTCCCCTTGGATTTGTAGATGTTGTATAGGTGCCCTACTTTTTGTATCATCTGATTTTGGGAGATAGGCTATGTGTTGTAGCAGCTTGTAGTTGAGAAAAAAATTTATAGTACAGCTTTTTATCCGCTCTGATATCTGTGTAGCTGTAGTTTTGTCTTTTGCAGGCATGACGCTTCGTCTGTACGGCAGTTTCCGTACAGATGGCGGATCTGTTAGCGAGCCCGGGTCGCAGTTTCGACCCCGGGGCGTGACAGATTAGAGTGGTATCAGAGCCTAGGTTATAGGTCATTGAGGACTTAGAAACCCTAGGCTTGTGGTTGGACATTAGGATGACTACGTGAGAGTCGTGACTTTTAGCGAGAGTCCAGATTGAGTTTTTACCTCTCCCTCGGGTTGGGATGAGTGATTTGATATGTTATTCTCTCAAAGTGATTATGTTGGCTGCAGACAACATAACACTTTAGGAAGGATAACAAATTTTAGACTCTCGCTGGATTGGGTCGTATGGTTGTTGTGTCCTGATGTTTGTTTTTGTTTCAGCTACCTGTGATGCCGCCGAGACGTCGTGCAGCGACGAGCGGGCGTTTGACCTCAGCTGAGGAGCCCGGACGGCGGGCTGCCGAGCAGGCTAGGCAGGGTGAGGTACAGGATCTGCGGGCTCAAGGGGCCCAGATGTCGGATGCGTTGCGGCGCCAGGAGAAGAGCATGGAGCGTGTGTTGCGCATGTTTGAGCTGAGAGCATCTCCCGGGGTATCGCCAGTAGTACTCCAGCCGCGACATTGTCGATTTTGACCCTGGGCGCACCACTGATGGTGCAGGAGCAGCGAGAGGTTGCCAACCGGTTATTCTACTTCATCCAGTCCCATCCCCTGCAGATTTTGGGATTTAAGTTGGGGGCCTTGGGAGGCCGAGAACTGGATCGCTGCTGTGGAAAAGCTGTTCAAGGATTTGTTCATCCAGGAGAAGCGTCAGGGCGCGGGATCTTGCGCCTTTCGTGTGGGACGCCGAGAGTTGGTGGCGTCGGGTTCGTCCTGTTGGACCACCGAGAGTGAGTTTCTGCGATGGTTGAGCAGTGGGCCCTTGTCGCCCAGGTTGAGGCTTCAGGGTTGTGTATGTTGAGAGGGGACTGCACCTGGATATCTATCTCATTGTGTATTCCCGGCGAGTGCCGACCGTAGATGCAGCGATTGGGCATGTACGATGGATTGACCGAGGATCACTGATCACGTCCAGGAGGGACGGAGATTGAGGGACCAGCTCCAGAGAGAGAGTCTTCCGGTATTGCCTGTTTTCGGGATAGTGGAGTGGATCGAGGTTGCCATGGTGCCAGCCCCAGGATCTGTGTCTCAGAGGAGACAGAGACCTGGAGGTTCTCGGCGGTTGAGGTGCCGAGATAGTGGATTGGAGACCGAGTTAGTGGTCGACATGGTTATGGAACCTTGCAGCCGGGGGCCGTGCCCGGTTAGTGTTCAGAACCCGGTAGAGGCTTTTTGAGCTTGCCCTGCGGTCAAGTGCATGGACTGAGGCCTGCGTTTGTTAGTATTTGAAGAATCGAGTTCTCCAGCTGTGTTGGAACGGGTTAGCAGCCGGACCCGTCGTGGACATTTGGATTTGTTTCCGAAGTGGCTTAGAGCTTCAAGATCACTGGAGGTTAGGGCAGCAACTCCGAGAGGGGAGTTGTTGGTTGCCTAATCGAGGGATGTACCTGCGAGACTTGATTGTTTTGGTTGCTAAGGAGCAACGGAGGAGTTTTTGCCTTTTAGAGACTTCGATCTTTTGGAAGCCACCAGCCGCAGAGGTTTATGTTTATAGACTTGAGTTTACGCGGGGAGTTTGGACCGTGATTTTCGTCTGGTAGGAAGAAGTGTAATTGAACCCTCGCACTTTATCGGCTTTTCTTCGTTGGAGTCGAACAAGGATTTGAGCTATCTGAAGCAACCGAAGAAATTCTTACTTGTGAAGTTATGGAATTTACGGTTGAGTTTACCCAGTGAAGGTTCGGCGATGCCCGTTTGTTGAGTTAGAGCGACCACCTGAGAGCCGAGAGGATGAGTTTGGGTTGCCGATTGGTGGACTGTGGTTTTGGGTTGCGGCCACAGCTGGGACAGCTTCAACATCTCTCTCTCCTGGTTTTTCCGTTTTAACGCCGAAAATAGCAGCGGAATGAAAAATTTTGGAGGACTACTCCAGAAATGGAGGCGATGCGGGAACCTGTTCTGTGTTGATCGGGGCGAAGGCATCGGTCCGTTGGAAATTTTGGACTTTTCGCTATTTTCGGCTGCTTTTCTTTTGAGAGAGAGTTGGAGTTGATGTTTTCCCGATGTTTGTTTCTTGGGGGAGGGTGTGTGTCTTGGTTTCGAGGACGAAACCTTTTGAAGGAGGGGAGAATGTAAAGTACCGGGGCATTGGATAGCGCGCCGACCACACAGATGACTTGGAGCAGAGAGTTGCCTTGAGCATGTTGTATCTGAGGTTACAGTTGATGCCGAGTTGATTCGGATCAACGCGGAAGCTCCAGCTCGATTCGGGGTTTTTCCGGGCTTTGTAGGCCGATTGAGGATGAGATTGGAAATTTCCGACTTCACCGTGGAGCGCCGGAAATTCAGGAACACTTGGAACAGGTGTACTTTTGATTTACAGCGAGGTTCGGGAGGTTCCGGACTGACGCGGAGGACCCGGAGGCAAAAAGTGAGTCGGAACTGGCAGTTTTGGAGCCGGTATTTGATTTGAGCACCCCGACTCAACGGATAAGCTTTTTGAAGAGAAAAAGCTGTGGACACGTGTACTTTTGATTTACAGCGAGGTTCGGGAGGTTCCGGACTGACGCGGAGGACCCGGAGGCAAAAAGTGAGTCGGAACTGGCAGTTTTGGAGCCGGTATTTGATTTGAGCACCCCGACTCAACGGATAAGCTTTTTGAAGAGAAAAAGCCGTGGACACGTGTAATTTTGATTTACAGCGAGGTTCGGGAGGTTCCGGACTGACGCGGAGGACCCGGAGGCAAAAAGTGAGTTGGAACTGGCAATTTTGGAGCCGGTAAGTGATTTGAGCACCCCGCCTCAACGGATGAGCTTTTTGGAGAGAAAAAGCTGTGAGCGCGTGTATTTTCGATTTACAGCGGAGTTCGGGAGGTTCCGGGCAGCGGCGGAGAGCCCGAAGGCAAAAAGTGAGTTGGAGTTGGAGTTTGGAGTTAATTAATTAATGGATTTAATTAATTAAAGCTTTATGCTTTATATAAAGCTGCCTCCACCCTCCTCTGCAGCAGAGAGAAGAAAGAAAGAAAAAGAGAAAGAAAGAAAGGAAAGGAAAAGAGAGGAAAAGGAAGAAGAAAAGGAAGAAGAGGATTTTCGAGCCGATCGTGGATTTTTTGGACTCGCCGTTGGAGGCCGTGCGAAGCTCGGGGGCGTGCGACGTGCGACGACGAGGTAAGCAATTTCTCCTTTTTGAGGTTTCTTGGAGTTTTTGAGCTTTAGGGATTTTTATAATTGGATTTTAATTGCTAAAAATGGGTTTTTTTGGATTAAATCGGATTTTCGGATTTATCGGATTTTTCGGAGCTTTTATGGGATTTGCCGTCGCCGGCGGCCGCGCGCGCGCGCAACGGCGCACGCGCGGCGCCAGGGTGCTGCTGTTGGCAGCACCCTGCGGCATCTTGCCGCTGGGCGCGGCGCCGCGTGCAGCAAAGAGCGGCACGCGGCGCTGCCGGGCCGCGCGCAGGGGCGCGCGGCAGGGCCGCGCGCAGGGGCGCGCGGCAGGGCCGCGCGCAGGTGCGCGCGGCATCTCCTGGCCGCGCGCAGGCGCGCGCGGCAGGGCCGCGCGTAGGGGCGCGCGGCAGGGCCGCGCGCGTGCGCGCGGGCCCTCCTGGCCGCGCGCAGGCGCGCGCGGCAGGGCCGCGCGCAGGGCCGCGCGCAGGGGTGCGCGGCAGGGCCGCGCGCGTGCGCGCGGGCCCTCCTGGCCGCGCGCAGGGGCGCGCGGCAGGGCCGCGCGCTGGGGCGCGCGGCAGGGCCGCGCGCGTGCGCGCGGGCCCTCCTGGCCGCGCGCAGGCGCGCGCGGCAGGGCCGCGCGCGTGCGCGCGGGCCCTCCTGGCCGCGCGCAGGGGCGCGCGGCAGGGCCGCGCGCGTGCGCGCGGGCCCTCCTGGCCGCGCGCGGGCGCGCGCGGCAGGGCCGCGCGGCAGGGCTGCGCGCGGGCCCGCGCGCAGCGCCTCTGGGCGCTGCGCGCAGCGCCGCTGGGCACCGCGCGCAGCGCCGCTGGGCGCTGTGCGCAGCGCCGCTGGGCGCTGCGCGGTGCGCTCCGGCACCGCGCAGCGGGTCGCCGCGCGGCGCTGCCTGGTTGGGCGCCGTGCGGCGGGCCTCCCTCGTCGCGCGGCTGGTTTTTCGCCGCTCGGCGTGCTCCCGGACAGCGGTGGCGCCTCGGTTTGCGTGCCGGCACCGTTTTTCGCCGTCAACCGTTGTTTCCCACCGTTGCCCGCTGTCTTTCGCGGGTTTTCGCCGTGTTTTCGCCGTCGGAGCCGTGGGCCGCCGTCGGCCGCTGTTTTCGCTCGCTGTTTTGCGCCGTTTTTTCGCCGTTTTTCGCGAGCAGGTTGCGAGCAGTTTCGCAAGCGGTTTCGCTGTTTTCGCTCGCAGATTTCGCGCAGGTTTTCGCGCAGGTTTCCGCCGTTTTTCGCGAGCAGTTTGCGAGCGGTTTAGCGCGTTTTTCGGGCAGATTTCGCGAGCGGTTTGAGCAGTTTTCGCTGGCTTTTCGCAAGCTGTTTTTGAGCAGTTTTTGCGCCGACGGAGCTGTTTTCGCCGTCGGGCGCTGGTTTTCGCCGACGGGCTGTTTTTCGCCGTCGGGCGCTGATTTTTCGCTGACGGAGGCTGTTTTCGCCGACGGAAGCTGTTTTTCGCCGTCGGATGCTCGGTTTTGACCCTTTTGATTGATTTTGCGATTTCTTCGCTTCTGGCAGCTTGCGGTGCGGTTTTAGCTTCCGCGGAGCGCGCGGTCGTGTGGTTGGTCGCCGCGTGCTCCGTTTTGCGTGCGGTTTCTGGCATCGGGCTTCGTGTTGCGTGCGGACCCCTTGGAGGCCAGGTAAGCCCGCTGTGCCAATTGCAAGTGTCGACGAGCAATTGGTGGCTTTCTGAGGTGGGTTGGTTTTCTCTCCAAGTCTACGGACTCCCTTCTAATTCTAATGTTTTAGGATTGCATGCTAGTTTAAGTGTTTTCTTGGAACTTAACTAGCACCCCCGTCATATGTGCATGATTTTGACCAGACCATTTGTGAACCTTAATTTGGGCTAGGTTCCTTATGCTTTAGACATCCCGCACTTTTCATATCCTTCGGGACTTAGAGTTTCCTCGCCCGGGTAGTGGGCCGAGTGGTCAGAGTGTGTGGGACGGGTGTTGCACTCGGGCCCGGGGGGCCGAGTGGGGTCTGGTGGCTGGGTTAGGCCAGTGTTAGTGTTTTGGGGAACCGTTTCAGATAAACGGTGGTCCCGGGGGTTTTCCTTTCCACTGTTCTTCTCGTCACCACCAGGTTGGGGTCGTGGTGCACGTGTGTTAGCAGGACCTTGAACCCAGAACCTTTTTGGATAAATACATGATTTTAGTCAGCCAATGTTTCTTCCAAGCCTCGCAAGGTTGTTTGAGTCTGTTCTCGTCTGTTGGGACGAAGGCATCAGCTCTTCGAGGTTTGGGCGTAAAACTTGATTTCAAAGGGTTTTCCTAAAAGAGACTAAAAATCATTAAAAGATGGATTTTTCTCAGATCGAATGGTTTTCTGAAATAAATGACATGATTTCTTATAAACTTATCCACCGAGCGGATTCGAGTGATCTGGGTTCTAAGGGCTGCTTTCTCTCTTGGGGACGTAGATGTTAGTCTCCCTGGGTTTCGGACCCTTCGTAGATTTGGCCGTGGAATAGCTCCGGCCGTGGGTTGAGTGTTGAGTTCAGTGGAGTTGTGTTGTGGGAGCCGTGGGAGAGACGGCGGTCCCAGCTGTGTTGTACCTTCGTTGAGTGGGTCTGTGTTGTGAGATTGAGTCGTGGAGGGTTCTCCGACCGAGTTTGTGCTTTGAGCACCGAGATACCGATCTGTTTGATCGAGGACCACAGCCTGCAGGAGCCACTTGTGAGACAGTGATACTGATGAGATACTTGAGTTCGGTGGGGTCGCACCCCTCGAACCACGCCCCGGGTGCGTTGATGATTCCGAGCCTGATGAGGCTGCGATGATGATACCGAGCCTGACGAGGCTTCGATGATGCGCCTAGTTCATATACTAGTGGTCGCTTGATACCCCTGGCCGTGCTACCATGGGGTCACTGTGTGAGATATTGAGTTTGTCCGTTGGGACACCCTGGTTGATACACCAGGGGGCGCAGGCTTGACTCGACTGGACCCGGGTGGGCAGTCGCTGAGATTCGAGATACACTGAGAGTGTGATGATGTAGCATGTGTCATAGTAGAGCGTCTTGGGCTTAGTACTTGTGACATATTGTCAGCAGTGTGTGACTGCATTCCATCATCCATAGTCTCTTCTTATTGAGCATAGTAGATAGAGGCATGATAGCTGTAGATTCTTTTCCAGCTTATTTATCTTATTATCAGTCTTTTCTCTATCTTATGCCTCTGGTAGACTTAGTGGGCAGACCGTGGTTCTTGGAGACGGTACCCACTGAGAACTACTGTAGGATGTAGTTCTCACACCCTCTGTCGGTGACAGGTTGCTGAGGCTTTCTTCCGTTCCTGCTGTGCTTGACTGGACGGACCGAGGACAGGGAGTCGCGTGATAGTTCCCTACCAGCATTGTTACTTTAGAGAGAGGTAGATGTACCATCCCGGATTGTGGGAGTTGGTTATGTTTCCTGTTTAGCTATCTCCCCTTGGATTTGTAGATGTTGTATAGGTGCCCTACTTTTTGTATCATCTGATTTTGGGAGATAGGCTATGTGTTGTAGCAGCTTGTAGTTGAGAAAAAAATTTATAGTACAGCTTTTTATCCGCTCTGATATCTGTGTAGCTGTAGTTTTGTCTTTTGCAGGCATGACGCTTCGTCTGTACGACAGTTTCCGTACAGATGGCGGATCTGTTAGCGAGCCCGGGTCGCAGTTTCGACCCCGGGGCGTGACAAGGGGTCCTACATTGATATATTATAGTAGTGATCTTTTAGCATGCCATGTTGCACATAGTCTTTTATGATATGATTACTCGATGGAGTAGGAGGCTATATCTATGTGCGGGTATCATTCTGATGATTTTTATAGACCATGGATTATGGACGGGTGTTGTAGATTGGTGGATTTGGCAGGTGGAGCTACTATTTGCTATATTACCTTTTACCTTTCTTGAGGACATTTGCATGCTTGTATGGACATCTAGATAGGCCATCTTTTACTGCTACACTATCTTATTGGAACTTGACTTAGGAGAAACCATGTTTTGCTTCTTTTCTCCTTATTGGTTAGTCTTGTGGTTCATGTTGCTCGGGTTCGAGCTGGGGTTTGGGATAGTGTAGTTGAGGCTTCGAGTCTGGGACAGGTTGGTCTTGATTGTGGACTTGTGGGGTTTTGCTGCGACCGCGGATATTGGGCGGTTGGCCGGATATATACTTGTGCATCAGATTGGGTATCAGATTTCCTCCAGCGGATGGGGTTTCCCACTTATTGTTTACTGTCTTTTCAGTTTGGGGATCGGGTTTCCCTTTAGTGGATGGGTTTTCCCACTTTGATCAGTGTTTCAGTTTGGGGATCGGGTTTCCCTTTAGTGGATGAGTTTTTCCACTTTGATCAGAGTCGTGATCCAGTCTTGCTATATCATGATACCCGTTACAGTGATACTTGTTACAGTTGTTACTTTACTCGTGTGGGTCGCTCCCCTCGAGTGCCACTCCGGAGTGTGCGACCGGACGGATCGAGGCCGGTCTGTTACTTACTTTAGTTTGCGATCGGACGGATCGAGGCCGATCTTTTACTTACTTTGGAATGTGACCGGACGGATCGAGGCCGGTCTGTATCCCGCGATTGAGTTCTTGAGTTCGATAGTAGAGCAGGCAGTGCCAGTGATTACTGGTCCATTGATTGGGTTTATTTTAGACAGATACTTCTATTGTTGCACTCGTGCCTGGGGGCTGAGTGGAGTCTAGTAGCTGTGTGTAGACCAGTGCTAGTGTTGTTGGGAACCGTTTGGGGTTTGACGGTGGTCCCGTGGTCGTTGTGGGTTTTTCGACCGTTGTGCGAGATGTTGTGGATATTTAGTCTATCCGTTCTGAGAGAGAGAGCGTGGATTTTGATTATATCCTGTATGTGCCACTATTCGATAGCGAGTTAGTCCTTATGGACACCCTATGTAATTCCTGCCCGGCAGTGGGAGGTGGTTGTAGGTAGGCGCAGGCTTGACTGGACCCGATGTGGCAGTCAGCTCGATTGGGTCGATTGAGTACCTCGTGTGCGAGTGTTGCATATCTTTATCAGAGTTTCCCCATTTGAGCATTTAGATAGAGTCATGGTAGCTGTAGAGTACTTCCAGCTTTCTTGTTCAGTTTTTACTGCATGGTTATCTTATGCCTCTAGTGGACTTAGTGGGCAGATCGTCGGGCCTGGCGGTGGTACCCACTGAGAACTCCCTTTTGGTGTAGTTCTCACACCCATTGGGGGTTTTCCCCCTCATTTTTCTTTTCTCTCCTTGGTTTTGCAGAGTCTTAGCAGGTGTTGCTGATTCTACGGTTGCTGTTCGAGGCGAGGGAGTTGCGAGCTAGATCCCTACCCGTCTGTGGAGAGTAGCGGTACCCCTTTGGATGGAGATCCTGAGTACAGTCAATAGATTATTTACTTTTCCGCTGTTGAGAGATTATTGTATTGTGAGGATCTGACTTGTACTGAGAGTCTGTACACTGATGTATTATTTCAGGATTACCTCCCTGTTGAGTTCTGAGTTTTTTGTATTTGAGGATTTTGTATAATTATCATTTATGGGAGATGGATATTGTATCATTATTCCAGTGGTACAGATGGTTGGTTTTAGTTTTACAGCACTTTTATTTTATAGCTCTGATATCTGTTTAGCTGTAGCCCTTTCTTGCAGGTAGGACGCTTCGCTATTGCGGGGTTTTGCATAGGCGGCGAATCTGTTGGCAAGCCCGGGTCGCAGTTTCGACTACGGGGCGTGACAGAGATAAGCATCAAAAACTGACTTAACAAAATTTTTCCCGCACGGCGGTCTGGACTGGATTTGGCTGATCCGGACTGTCGTCTTTTTCCAGCAATTTTCCTGAAAAAAACAGTTCGGGGTCCGGACTGGAATTTCCTGATCCGGACTGTTCATGCAATTTCAGCAAACACATAGTTCGAGGTCCGGACTGAAACAGAGGAGGTCCGGACTGGAATTCCGCATGAACTAAACTATGTTCGGGTCCGGACTGGAATGGTCTGATCCGGATCCTGAACATCCAACTTGTCCAGTTTTTGATTTTTATGCACTGAAAACTTATCCAAGTGTTTCTAAACTATACAAATGTATTCGGATCACCAAAATTATTTAGTTAAACGTACCTGATCATTCCGAATCCATTCTTCCTGAGATTGGTGTAATTGATCCACAATTCTTCATCTTCAATCTTCAAGACTTATACCACTTCACGAAATACGCCAAAACAAAATCCTTAACATCAACCAGATTGGGGGAGAAGCAGAAGTAGAGGAAGTGTTTGATGAAATGATGCTCCAGGAAGAAGAAGAAGAAGAAGAAGAAATTCAATCTGAACCTGATGAAATGGGCATTTATGTTCATGCCCTCAGTGGAGAAACCCCCCAGGAAACCATCAAGGTGCAAGGTGAGATTGGGGGTAAGCCACTAGTTATACTCATTGATACAGGAAGTACTCATAGCTTTATAGACTTCCAAGTAGCTAAGGAATTGAAGGCCAACATGACAGCAGCAACACCACTCATAGTCACTGTGGCCAATTGTCACAAGGTGTTGTGCAAGTTAAAATGCTCAGGATTCCAATGGATGATGCATGGGGAACTCTATCAGGCAGACCTCAAAGTTATTAGGTTGGATGGCTCTAGTATAATCCTAGGCATAGACTAGCTCAAGAAACATGGAAAATTCACCTTTGACTACTCCAATAATTCTGTCACTTTTAACAAGGAAGGGAAACCAGTCACTGTGGAAGGCATCACTGAGGGGGCCAAGCTTAAGGCAATTGGAGCCAAGCAGTGGGTGAAAGAAGGTATGCAAGGCTACTGTTGTGCTATAGCTCAATTAAAAGAGAGTACCAGGAATGGAGAGGAGCACATCCCAGAAGAAATTCAGCAAGTGTTGGATCAACACTCCTACATCTTCCAAGATCCTAAAGGCCTTCCCCCCAAGAGAGAGCAAGATCATAGGATACCTCCACAGCCAGGGACACAGCCAATCAATGTCAGGCCTTACAGGCACAGCTATGAACAGAAGGATGAGGTGGAGAAGCAAGTAGCTGAATTGCTTAAATCCAACCTTATTCGAAAGAGTACAAGCCCCTATGCATCTCCTGTGCTACTAGTGAAGAAAAAAGATCAAAGCTGGAGGATGTGCATGGATTATAGGCAATTGAACAAAGCTACAATCAAAGATAAGTATCCTATACCCATCATAGATGATCTATTGGATGAATTAGAAGGTTCTAAATGGTTTTCTAAGATTGACTTGAGGTCGGGGTATCACCAAATCAGGATGCATGACAGTGATGTGTAAAAGACTGCCTTTAGGACCCATGCTGGGCACTATGAGTTTTTAGTTATGCCCTTTGGACTAACTAATGCTCCGGCTACCTTCCGATCATTGATGAATGAAATCTTTCAACCTCACTTAAGGAAATTTGTGCTGGTATTCTTCGATGACATCTTAATCTACAGCAAGAGCTTAGAAGATCATGTATGCCATCTAGGAATAGTGCTTAAGCTGTTGGGTGAGAACCAGCTTCTAGCAAAGAGAAGCAAATGTTCCTTTGGGCAAGATCATGTGGAGTACCTGGGCCACATAATATCATCTAGAGGAGTAGCTACTGACCCCAGCAAGATTGAGGCCATAGTCAGGTGGCCCAGACCAACCACCTTAAAGGAGCTAAGGGGGTTTCTTGGACTCACAGGCTAATAACCTTTAAGTTCATTAAGGGGTATGGGGGAATAAGTAAACCCCTGACTGAGCTACTAAAGAAGGACAGTTTCAAGTGGACTGAAGGGCCCAAGGTGCTTTTGAAAAGCTGAAGGAGGCAATGACCACTACTCCTGTGTTGGCCATGCCAGATTTCAACAAGACATTTACTGTGGAAGTAGATGCATGTGATGTGGGGTTAGGAGCAGTACTTTCACAAGAAGGGAAACCACTAGCTTTCATCAGTAAAGCCATCAGCCCCAGGAACATGGGACTCTCAACATATGAAAAGGAGTTCCTGGCTATACTGCTAGCTGTTAGCATGTCACGCCCCGGGTGTAAACCAGAACCCGGGCTCGTTCACAGATCCACCGTGCACACGGAATTTCCCGTGTACACGAAGCGCTGGTAACCTGCTCAGATATAAATGATATAATAAAGGAGCATAAAACAGAGCTATCTACAACTAATACATCTCAGATAAAGCTGGAAAAGTAAAAGTACAAAAAGTAAACTCTCAAATATACATGTGTCTCTCCCAGCTCACCGATCAAATACAACTAGCAGGCCGAAGTGTCACGCCCCGGGGTCGAAACTGCGACCCGGGCTCGCCAACAGATCCGCCACCTATGCCAAACTCCGCATAGGCGAAGCGTCCAACCTGCAAGAAAAGTACTACAGCTAACAGATATCAGAGCTATAAATAAAAATCTGATGTATAACTAAAATCAATAAATGTACAACTGGAAATAATACAACAATGTCCGCCTCCCAAAAAATAATAATAATACAATACCCTCAAATACAAGCTCTGAACCAAACCGGGAGGTAACTCCAATAAATACATCAGTGTACAGTCTCACAATACATAATATATCCTCACTACATCTGTCACGCCCCAGGTGTAAACCAGAACCCGGGCTTGTCCACAGATCCGCCGTGCACACGGTATTTTCTGTGTACACGAAGCGCTGGTAACCTGCTCAGATATAAAAGAAATAATAAAGGAGCATAAAAGCAGAGCTAAACTAAAACTAGTACATCTCAGACAAATGCTGGAAATAAAAGTACAATAAACTCTCATAAATATACAGGTGTCTCTCCCAGCTCACGAAATAAATACAACCAGCTGGCCGCAGCCAGACCCAAAATAAAAGAAAATACAACCGTCTGAGTGTACAGGGGATACATCAAAACTACTAAACTCGAGCTCGGGGTAGTAGCTATCTAATCGGCGATCCTCTTACCTCGATCCTGGGCAGAGGGTCCCACAGCTCCAACAGAAGACTCTGCAAAACAAAGGGGAAAGGAAAAGAGAAAACAGTGGGGGTGAGAACTACTATAAAAACAGTAGCCTCCCCTAGTGGGTAGACCTCAAACTCAGACATGCCCACTAGGACTACTAGAGGCGAAAATAAAATAAAGGTGGTAAGCTAAAAGTAAATCTACTGATGATAAAGCTACCACTAATATGCCTCTAAAATGCCCAGCTAAAAGAATAGCTAAATGTATGCATCAGAATGTCAAAGCCTGACTGACCAAACCCAATCAATACACCAGTCAACACTAGTACTGCCTGCTCTGCTGTCAACTCAAGAACCCAGTATCTGATCGGCACACGGCACGATCCTCAAAGTATCCAATCGACCGGCACACGGCTCGGCCCTAAGCCTACCCCGGAGTGGCACTCGAGGGGAGCGACCCACACGAGTAAAGTATGTAACCATAAGTATCTGATATAGCAGGACTCGATCAAGACTCTAAGTAAGTGGGCAAGACCATCCACTAAAGAAGCCCGATCCCTCACCTCCAATCTGATGCAATAACAATAATAATAATAATCCGATCAACCGCCCACAGTCCGCGGTTGCCGCGACACCCAACCATCGATCCCCAACTATCCCAAACTATGAATATCTGACTACACTATCCCCTAAGGCCAGACAACAGGAAAGAGGATAAAAACATGGTTTCTCCTAAGTCAATTCCAGCATGTTTGTGTAGCAGAAAAAGGTGGCCTAGCTAGATGACCATTCAAGCATGCAAAGTCCTTTACTTGATAAAACCATTTTAAGTACTCTAACCTTCACCAACTTACGAACATAACACCTCCAATGTACATGTTGCATAATACGTGATACACGATACAATCTTGATACACGATCTATTAACAAGTAATCTTTTTAACAATATGAATTTTAGCCACATGCCCAAACCTTCCCTTAAACATACAACAAGATATGGGTTTAACATGATTTCCAAGTAATTACACTACATATCTAAAGCATGGAAACACAACCTACTAACTTGTAGTTTTCTAACAATGCAATTATTAACAAAGAACCCATGATCTCATACAAGCATGCTAGGTCCATTTCACAGTTCTACTAACAACATGATCAAGAGCATTCTAATAGGCCTAGTGACAAATCACAAGTAGGAGGTTTACAACATCACCCACCTCGAGCGCTAATCCCTGACCCAAAAGCGAATCCCACGCTCAGTCCAAAATAGTCATCACAACTCTGTACAAAATACCCCAAAGGAACATACATAAATTAAACATTCACAGTTTACAAAAATCTGTCCACTAATACTACAGTCCAAAGTTTCTCCATTTTCACCTGTGAAAAATGCCCAAAAAATTCCAAGAAAAATACTGTCGTGATCCTCGCGACGAACCCGTCGAAACGAGTACCTGCACGTTCAAATCCGATTTTTCTATGCTGAGTTACAAATTCTGCAAGGGAAACACCCCGAATCCAAATGTCCAGAAAATCTGTGTCAAAGCACTACAGTGGAAGGAGACTTTCACCTTCGGAAAATATTTCAAAAATTCAGGGAAAAATCAATGAGGTTCCTTGCGAAGTGTAGATGAAAATTACCTTTTGAATCGCCTCGATCCGACGTCTGAGCTAAAAGATAAGGCTAGAACACCGCGGTGCTGTCCAAAAATCCGCGAAGAAAAATGGGTCAAACGGGTGCTCAGAAAACTCCAAGGTCAGCACGGAAAATGAGGAACCTCAAAACATAGGAGTTGAAGTCCTACCTGTCGTGAATCCAATGGCGCGAAAGTCGGCGAAATCGGAAGTCGGGGTGAGTTGGGGGAGCCCAAACACTGAGAAGGGGCGAAGCGGGTCGCCGGAGAACAAGCGTCGTGCCGCGTCGTAAAATCATGAACCTTGGGATGCGTGCCTCCAAAAATCCTAGGGCTCCGCCAGAGAATAGAGAACAAGGTGAAGAAGAAATCTCCTAAAGGTTTCTCTGTGAAAAGAAGCCCAGCAAAAGAGTAAAAGGCCTCCAAAGCCCCGTATTTATAGGCCCAGCCCAAAACCATGCCCATCCGAATTTCGGGCGCAGGGATTCGGGCGCAGTGCATCCGAAATCCGGTCGGATGGTTTCCGTCCGACGCGCCCGGAAGTTCCTGCGCATGCCACGTACCCCACAAACAGCGGACAGCGAAAAGGGCGACGGGGAACGCGCCGCGTGGCCACCACTTGGTCAAAGCGGTAGGTACGGTCCGCCACTCGCGGGCCGACGCGTGGCGGTACTCGAGCGCGGCCGACAGCGCGCCTGGCGCCTCTGCGCGCACGCGCCCCGAGGCGCCGCCGGCGCACTGCGTGGACCGTGCCCCCGTGAGCCAGCCAGTCGCATGCCTCCACGTAGCATACACCCGGTCCACCGAAGCCGCGGAAAAATCCCTGGACCGCGCCGCTTGCGCCCGCCATTCCGGGAGCGCCACGTGGCCCGCCAAAGGTCCATACACCCGCCGCGCAACCCCGTGGACCGAGCTGCGTGGGCCGGCCAATAACAGGCCGCCACGTGGCTCCAGGCCGGTCCACGGTCCTCCCCCATGCACCGAAAACCCCCAGAAACTTCCGGAAGCCCGTTTTTGGTCATCCGGACTCCAAATTTAACAAGCAAATAGCCGTTTTCAAGCATTTTTCCGCGCTGAATCCAAATCCAACCTCTGTTTGGCCCAAATCATTTTCTAAACTTTGGCAAATACAGTCGAAGGCCAAATCAGCTACCAATGTCTCACCAGGTCCATCTGTGGCATCCCTTTGATGCACCATGGGCCAGACACACCAACACCAGGTGTTCTACACAGTGGATTCATCGGAAAGTTGCATGGGAAAAACCAGAACACTACAACATCAGTCTTTCAAAAGAGGAAAATAAAACAACTAATCTACTGAGGATCTCCTCTGGAGGGGTACTGCTACTCTCCAACGACGGGTAGGGATCTAGCACGCGACTCCCTCGCCTCGAACAACAATCGCAGAATCCGCAACACCCGCTACGACTCTGCAAAACAAAGGAGAGAAAAGAAGGGGAGGGGGAAAACCCCCAACGGGTGTGAGAACTACACCTAAAAAGGGAGTCCTCAGTAGGTACCGCCACCAGGCCCGACGATCTGCCCACTAAGTCCACTAGAGGCATAAGATAACCAAAGCAGTAAAGTCTGAAATAGGAAAGCTGGAGACTCTCAACAGCTACCATGCCTCTATCTAAATGCTCAAAAGGGGAAAACTCTGATAAAGATATGCAACACTCGCACACGAGGTGCTCAATCGACCCAATCGAGCTTACTGCCACATCGGGTCCAGTCAAACCTGCGCCCACCTACAACCACCTCCCGCTGACGGGCAGGAATTACGTAGGGCGTCCAAACGGAATAACTCGCTACCGAGTAGTGGCTCATGCAGGCTATAGTCAAAATCCACGCTCTCTCTCAGAACGGATAAACTCAAGATCACCAAGCCTCTCGCACAACGGTCAACAACTCACAAAGACCTCGGGACCTCAGTCCCCAAATGGATCCCAACAACACTAGCACTGGTCTAAACACAGCTACTAGACTCCACTCGGTCCCCCTGACACGAGTGAAACAAGAAAGAAAATGCCGGTAATAACCCAATCTGGTGCCACCATTACAACTGGCATTGCCTGCTCAGCGGAATCTGCACACATGGCTCGAAACCGCGGGACCGGCCCGCACGGCTCGCATCCCAAAATAAGTATCAGACCGGCACACAAGGCTGGGTCCGAAGAGCCTACCTCCGGAGTGGCACTCGAGGGGACCTGTAGAATACCGGGTTTTCGGATAGCGCACCGACCTCGCAAGATGGCATGGTGCGGAGAAATTGCCTCGAGCGTGTTCCATATGTGTGTACAGATGAGTTCGGGTTGATTCGGATCAACGTGGAAGCCCCAGGTCGATTCGGGGTTTTCCGGGCTTTGTCCGCCGTTAGAGGACCGGTTTCGGGGAAGCTTCGACTTCACAGTGGAGTGCAGAAATATTGGGAACACTTGGAACAGGTGTACTTTATGATTACAGCGGGGTTCGGGAGGTTCCAGACTAACACGGAGAACCCGAAGGCGAAAAGTGAGTTGGAACTGACAGTTTTGGAGCCGGTTTTTGGTTTGAGCACACCGACTCCACGGTTGAGCTTTTTGAGGAGAAAAAAAAAAAGCTGTGAGCATGTGTGTTTTCAATTTACAGCGGAGTTCGGGAGGTTTCGGACCCGTGCGGAGGCCCCGAGGGCAAAAAGTGATTTGACGGGGGCTTTTGATGGAATATTTAATTAATGGCTGGGGTATGTGAGGTATGGAATAAAAGAAAGAATGATAGTGGATTAAGTGGTTGAGATATTTTGTTTGGGGGATTAAATGGACTTTTTAATTATTTTGAGGGGTTGCTGTCTTGCACCCATCCCCCTCCTTAATTAGCCTCCCCTAATTAAGAAGGCCACGTCATCGTCTCCTTCTCAGGTTGAAACAGAGGAAAAAAAAAAAAAAAAGAGAACAGAGGAATGAGGGAAAGAGAGAAAAGAAGGAAGAAGAAGAGGGAAAAGATGAAAATGAGAAGGGTGAATGAGGAATCGTTGATGAACTTTCACCTAGAGACCGCAAGGAGCGAGCGGAGCGCGCGCGCGTCGAGCTCGGCGAGGTAAGATGCAGTTTTTAGTGAGTTCGGTTTTGAGTTTTCTTTGGATTGTTGGACTTCACTTTTTTTAGTTGAGTTTTTGGACTTACTGTCCATTGGAGCAGCTTGGGGTGGAGCCGCATCAGTGGGCGCGCGCGGGCGCTGCTAGTAAGCGCGCGCGGGCGCTGCTAGCGGGCGCGCGTGCGCGCGGCGCGCAGCGCCCGCCGCGCGGGCGCGCTCGCTGCTGCGGCAGCGTGCGCGCAGCAGCTCAGCAGGCGGCGGCAGCGCAGCGGTAGTGGCAGCAGCGCAGCGGTAGCGGCAGCAGCGCGCGTGAGCGGCGTGGCTGCTGCGTGGGGTCGGCAAGCGAGCGGAGGCCGGTGCCGGTGGTCCGGTCGCGCGCACACCGAGGCTTTTGGTTGTCGGTTCCGCGTGGGCTTTTTATGGATCGAATTGGACGAGTTTTTCCCCCTTTTCTCTCACAGGGCACCGTCTTTTGTGGCTGATTTCTGCAGGTTACTGTACGTGGCCGCGGTGGAGTGGTCTGCGCGGCAACGTTGCGGATTGCAGTTAGCTCGAGGTTTTGGAACTTAGAGAATAAGAGAGGTTTCTTTTTGGAGTGTGCTGTAGTATATGTGTGTGGAATTATGTGGTTTTGTTGTGAGAACGTTAATTTTGCTTGCATGGGAGCATGTAGAGGGTCGCTGTAAGCTGTTAATGGACTTGGTGAGTGTGGGGAATTCCTTTCTTCTTTGTGTACTGGGTTATGATGTTAGTGCTGTGAAGTGGGGGCATCAAGTTATTAGTGACCAGAGAATTAATTTTTAGGATTTTGTTTTGTGGAGTTATGTTCAGCTTGTGAGCTTGTATTGTTTTAAGTGTAAGCTATGATTTGTGGTGGACTTTTGATGAATGTAGTAATAGTTGCATGTGGTGTGTACAGTTGCAACTTGAGAGAAAGTAGGTGGATTTGAATTATATGCTTTGGTGCTGTGAGTGTATGTGGATATTGTTTTAAAGGTGCTACAGGTGATGAGGTGAACTTAATTTGGGCTATGGACATTATTTATGATATGCATTGGAGCTTCTTTTTTAAGTGTAAGCTTTTTAGTTAGGGTGGACTTGCAGTGAGCATAATGTTGGGTTATCATGGTTATGTGAATATTAATTATTAGTGTGCCTGTGGAGCTCTTAATTATGCTGGATCTTTGGTGATTGTGTGCTGTGGATTTGGGCAGTTGTGTGATGTTTATTTTTTCAAGGTGTTATGTGAACTTGTATTTAAGTGCAAGCCATTTATTTTTGGTGGACTTGATGTAAACAGATGCAACTTGAGAGTGTAGATGGAATTAAGAGGGTGAGCCTGTGAGCTTTTTATTAATATGCAGTTGGAGCTTTAAGTGCTTGGGCCCTTATTGTGCTGAGTGTTGGCTGGGGAGTGTTTGGAGTACGCCGGATTATTGGTAGAAGACTCAAGATTTTTTAGTTGAGCTTCCGGGGATTTTCTCGAGTTCGCGACGGTGTGCGCACGCACGGCACGTTTCTAGAGATTTCGTCAGTTCGAGGTTCCGGCACTTCACCGACTTCAGCAATTGCCTGCGGAAAGCGTTCCAGGTGGGTTGGAAATTTCTCCAAAATTTATGGAATGCCCTCTAATGCCTCTGTAAGCATATTGATCATGTTTAGCTTATTTATCATATATTGATCATGATTAGCTGATTTATTATATTCTGATAATCTGATAGTTGCCTAGAAAACTGTAGAATGACATTCTTGAGCCCCTGACATTTTTAGCATGATCTAGAGGTCATATGACACTAGGCTGCATGTTCTGTGGGCATGATTTTTGCACCCTGATCGTTTCAAAAATCGAGAAAGCCGTTTTAAGAAAAAACATCATTTTCGAAGGTAGTTTTTAAATTATGAGTTCGCCAGAGGTACGGCATTGGTTCAGGGTGCATTAGACCTCGTGCCTGGGGGCCGAGGGGTCTCTTTTGTTTGAGTTTTGAGATGAATTTTAGTGTCATTTGATATTTGAGCTTCCTCATGGGATAGTGAAATTACTCTAGATCATGGGTCGTATTCTGATTTAGTGGTGGAGGTGGTTCTCCCACTTAGCTTCGAGGATTTTGGGGTTCCGGCAGATCGAGTCGTGGATGTTTCCCGACTCAGCCATGGTCGTGCATTATCAGATTGAGTCGTTGAGGGTTCTCCGACATAGCTGTGAGAGTGTTTGGGCTATTCATGTTTGAGTCGAGGTTCTTTTCTGACTGAGTTATGTTTTCGAGCTTCGAGATACCGATCTGTTTGATCGTGGATTATAGCCTGCATGTGGCGCATATTTGAGACAGTGAGACAGATGTGATACTTGAGTTCGGTGGGGTCGCACCCCTCGAGCTACGCCCCGGGTGCGATGATGATACCGAGCCTAACGAGGCTACGATGTGGTTATGCGCCTAGTTGATTTACTAGTGGTCGCTTGATACCCCTGGCCGAGCTACCATGGGGTCACTTTGTGTGAGATTGAGATAGTCGGTTTAGGACGCCCCACGTAAATCCCGTCCTCTTGTGGATGCGTGGTAGTAGGCAGGTGCGTTCCTAGACGACAGGCGCGGGCTGGACTGAGCCAGTTTTGGGCAGTCTTTGAGATTGGGTGTTATGAGCGGGTGGTTACATATTATTTCTTAGATGGTTTTTTTTCCTGAGAGCATTGATACTGAGGCATTTTAGCAGTAGCGAGAGTATGCATTGCATGTTTATGATAGAGTTTCCTTTTGAGCATTATGTTTGAGACATATTAGCTGTAGTTTTCTTTCAGCTTATCTATCTATCTATCTATCTGCATATCTATCTGTTTTGCCTCCAGTAGACTTAGTGGGCATACCGTGGATATTGGGACGGTACCCACTGAGATCTGCCTTCTGCAGTAGATCTCACACCCGCTGCGGTGACAGGTTGAGGTAGCTGTTCCGGCTTGGTTCGCGCGGAGACAGCAGATCGAGGTGAGGACGTGGCCGATTAGTTCCTTACCAGCATTGAGAGTCAGAGGTAGATGTACCCGTTTTTATTTTATGACTCCACTTTTGTACTGGACATTCTGAGAGACTTGTGAGGATTGTATTATTTTTCATAGCTTATCAGACTTTTTATTGAGGATTTTCATTTACCCAGATGTTCAGTTGATTTCTATAGCTATTAGTTCTTTTTCAGCTCTGATACATGTTAGCTATAGATCTTTTGCAGGATAGACGCTTCGTCTGTGCGGCAGTTTCCGCACAGACGACGGATCTGTTGGCGAGCCCGGGTCGCAGTTCGACCCCGGGGCGTGACAGATTAGAGTGGTATCAGAGCCTAGGAATGTAGGTCATTGAGGACTTAGAGACCCTAGGCTATTGGTTGGACAGTAGGATGACTGTCGAGAGAGACGTGACTTTAGCGAGAGTCCTGATTGAGTTTGTACCTCCCCCAGAGGATTGGGACGAGTAATCTTACATGTTATTTCTCTAAAGGTGATTATGTTGGCTGCAGACAACATAATACTTTAGAAGGGTTAACATGTTTTAGACTTTCGTTTGATTTGGTCGAGAGAGTTTTGGTCTTAATGTTTGTTCTGTTGCAGTGGATGGCCTGGAGCGAGTTTCGGCGACGGTTGAGCAGTGTACCCCTTGTCGCCCAGGATGAGGCTTAGAGGTTGATTATGTTTGCGGGGGGACTGCATCGGGATATTTATCTCTTGTGCATTTTCGGCAAGTGCCGACTTTGGATGCAGCGTTTGGGCATGCTCGATGGATTGACCGAGGATCGGTGATCACGTCCGAGAGGGACTAGCTCCGGAGAGAGACCTCCGGTATCGCCGATTTTGGGATAGTTGAGTGGATCGAGGTTGCCATGATTCCAGTCTCAGGATCATGGGTCTCAGAGGAGACAGAGACCAGGAGGTTCTCGACAGTAGAGGCACCAGCATCAGTGCCAGGGTGAGTATGTCAGAGCCGTGATGCCGAGGCTGATTGAGCGATAGCCACCAGCATCTAGTGGATGAGTTTGTGCAGCCGGTTAGAGGACGCATGGATAGTGGATTGTGTCTTACCTGGTATGGTCTTCCTTATAGCCATTGGATTTAGAGCTTGTTGATGCCGACACCGCTCGTGTGTTTCAGTAGAGCTGGGATAGCGTCGAGTGGGCCAGAGACGGGACTGTTGGCTTGTGCACGTGAGGATCGGGTTCCAGATAACATATAGCACATGGATGAGTGTTGCCAGTCCTACATCAGTTCAGAGATGTTGATATGAGGTTGGATAGGAATCGGTCATCCCAATTTATGCTACCATGGATTGTCGAGAGAAGACTTTGACCCTCCATGGACCTGGTCAGGAGGAGTGTGTTTTTTTTTAGAGGGAGCTAGACAACGGCAGAGTTGAGTCGTGGTCGTATCGCATTGCTAGCGACTGTAGAGGAGGTGCTTACGGCGGCACCAGGACAAAGGAATATCTTTATCGCCCGTGTGATCCCGGGTGAAAGTCTACCTGACCTGATATTGAAGCTGCCGTTTAGTGAGATTGAGATCGAGATAGTGATTGACGTGGTTTTGGAAACTGCGCCGACTATGGTAGCACCTATTGGAGTATCACCTGTGAGACAGAGAGTGAGAGCTGATAGTGCAGCTGCGGGATTTGATGGATTGAGAGGTCCGTGTGACCCAGTACCACGTCGTGGGAATACGACAGTGAGGATCCGAGAGATGGATGTTTGAGTATGATGCCACACCGTGGGTACACGGTGGTGATGCCACGCCGTTGGTGCCCGGCAGTGATGCCACGTTGTGAGTACACAACGGTTAGAGTTCTTTGATGGTTCGAGTACAGACAGACTCGGATTGTGTTGCAGCAGATGCTCATTTGTGAGGAAGGTATCTTTTGGAATCATACAGCCGAGCGCTGTGCCCATTGAGGGATCAGAGCCCGGTAGGGGCATTGTGAGATTGCAGCGCGGTCAAGTGGATTGACTAATGCCCTGCCATCCTTAGGATTTGAGGAATTGAGTGTTCCAGCTGTGTTGGACGGGTGGGTAGCCATACCCGTCATGGACTTGGATTTATTTCCGAGGTGACTTAGAGCTGAGGAGCACTTGAGAGTAGTGCTGTAACTTCTGAGAAAAGAAGTCATATGCCAAGTTATTAGAGTATTCATGTCGACTTCGGAAGATTGTGTTGTTAGGCCTTATGTTTTCAGCTACATGAGCGACTGAGGACCCAACGAAGAGTGACGCCGTTGGGAATTAGCCTAAGCCTTTGATTGTGACTGAGGTCAAAAGTTTTGGACTAGACAGGACCCGTATAGCTTCAAGGAGTTAGAGCTGCATCGATTTGCATGATTGCCAGTGATGGAGAGAACATTGAGTTATTCTTAGATCCTCAAACCTGAAATACTTGGATACTCAGGAAGAGCTTGGTTGTAGCCACGTCGATGGACTGAGTTATTGGAATTGTAAGTTTGGTCGTATAGTATATAATTATCCCAGCGAGGACTTTATGGTCAGTACGCATTGGTTAGGCGAGCAAGCAACCTTGGAATGAGGTCTTCGATCCGTGGTTGCCATTTTTGGAACTGGGGATTTGAGAGTTGGAATTTGAGCATTGTTTCCCGATGTTGAACTACTTCCCCTGTAAATTGATATGAGAGATGCCTCTGCGGAACTTGAGTGTTTTGGTTGCTAAGGGGCAACGAAGGAGTTATGCCTTTTGGAGGCTTAGTGTTTGGATTTGGGAACCATAATTGTGAAAGCCACTAACCGCAGGAATATGATCAGTCGAGATTTACGCGGGGAGTTTGATCCGCGAGTGTTTCTCTGGCTGGAAGAAGTGTATTTGACCCTCCCTTGCATATTTTGGATTTCACTTCTTTGGAGATGGACGAGGAATTGAGCTATCTGAAGCGACCGATGCAGGTCCTTCTTATTGGACAAGGGAATTTTGCAGTCGAGTTATACCATTGGTGAAGGTTAAGTGGAGTCATTGTGATGGGTGAGAACGACCACCTGGGAGCTGTCGATGAGTTGAGGATCTCCTATTTCCTTGGATTGAGACACCCTCTTGAATTATGGATATATTCTGGTTTCGAGGACGAAACCCTTTTAAGGAGGGGAGAGAGTAGAATACCGGGTTTTCGGATAGCGCACCGACCTCGCAAGATGGCATGGTGCGGAGAAATTGCCTCGAGCGTGTTCCATATGTGTGTACAGATGAGTTCGGGTTGATTCGGATCAACGTGGAAGCCCCAGGTCGATTCGGGGTTTTCCGGGCTTTGTCCGCCGTTAGAGGACCGGTTTCGGGGAAGCTTCAACTTCACAGTGGAGTGCATAAATATTGGGAACACTTGGAACATGTGTACTTTATGATTAATTACAGCAGGGTTCGGGAGGTTCCGGACTGACACGGAGAACCCGAAGGCGAAAAGTGAGTTGGAACTGACAGTTTTGGAGCCGGTTTTTGGTTTGAGCACACCGACTCCACGGTTGAGCTTTTTGAGGAGAAAAAAAAAAAGCTGTGAGCATGTGTATTTTCAATTTACAGCGGAGTTCGGGAGGTTTCGGACCCGTGCGGAGGCCCCGAGGGCAAAAAGTGATTTGACGGGGGCTTTTGATGGAATATTTAATTAATGGCTTGGGTATGTGAGGTATGGAATAAAAGAAAGAATGATAGTGGATTAAGTGGTTGAGATATTTTGTTTGGGGGATTAAATGGACTTTTTAATTATTTTGAGGTGTTGCTGTCTTGCACCCATCCCCCTCCTTAATTAGCCTCCCCTAATTAAGAAGGCCACGTCATCGTCTCCTTCTCAGGTTGAAACAGAGGAAAAAAAAAAAAAAAAAAAGAGAACAGAGGAATGAGAGAAAGAGAGAAAAGAAGGAAGAAGAAGAGGGAAAAGATGAAAATGAGAAGGGTGAATGAGGAATCGTTGATGAACTTTCACCTAGAGACCGCAAAGAGCGAGCGGAGCGCGCGCGCGTCGAGCTCGGCGAGGTAAGATGCAGTTTTTAGTGAGTTCGGTTTTGAGTTTTCTTTGGATTGTTGGACTTTACTTTTTTTAGTTGAGTTTTTGGACTTACTGTCCATTGGAGCAGCTTGGGGTGGAGCCGCATCAGTGGGCGCGCGCGGGCGCTGCTAGTGAGCGCGCGCGGGCGCTGCTAGCGGGCGCGCGTGCGCGCGGCGCGCAGCGCGCAGCGGGTGCGCGCTGCGGGCCAGGGCGCCGCACGGCGGGCCCTGGCGCCGCGCGGGCGCGCTCGATGCTGCGGCAGCGTGCGCGCAGCAGCTCAGCGGGCAGCGACAGCGCAGCGGTAGCGGCAGCAGCGCGCGTGAGCGGCACGGCTGCTGCGTGGGGTCGGCAAGCGAGCGGAGGCCGGTGCCGGTGGTCCGGTCGTGCGCACACCGAGGCTTTTGGTTGTCGGTTCCGCGTGGGCTTTTTATGGATCGAATTTGACGAGTTTTCCCCCCTTTTCTCTCACAAGGCACCGTCTTTTGTGGCTGATTTCTGCAGGTTACTGTACGTGGCCGCGGTGGAGTGGTCTACGCGGCAACGTTGCGGATTGCAGTTAGCTCGGGGTTTTGGAACTTAGAGAATAAAAGAGGTTTCTTTTTGGAGTGTGCTGTAGTATATGTGTGTGGAATTATGTGGTTTTGTTGTGAGAACATTAATTTTGCTTGCATGGGAGCATGTAGAGGGTGGCTGTAAGCTGTTAATGGACTTGGTGAGTGTGGGGAATTCCTTTCTTCTTTGTGTACTGGGTTATGATGTTAGTGCTGTGACGTGGGGGCATCAAGTTATTAGTGACCAGAGAATTAATTTTTAGGATTTTGTTTTGTGGAGTTATGTTCAGCTTGTGAGCTTGTATTGTTTTAAGTGTAAGCTATGATTTGTGGTGGACTTTTGATGAATGTAGTAATAGTTGCATGTGGTGTGTACAGTTGCAACTTGAGAGAAAGTAGGTGGATTTGAATTATATGCTTTGGTGCTGTGAGTATATGTGGATATTGTTTTAAAGGTGCTACAGGTGATGAGGTGAACTTAATTTGGGCTATGGACATTATTTATGATATGCATTGGAGCTTCTTTTTTAAGTGTAATCTTTTAAGTTAGGGTGGACTTGCAGTGAGCATAATGTTGGGTTATCATGGTTATGTGAATATTAATTATTAGTGTGCCTGTGGAGCTCTTAATTATGCTGGATCTTTGGTGATTGTGTGCTGTGGATTTGGGCAGTTGTGTGATGTTTATTTTTTCAAGGTGTTATGTGAACTTGTATTTAAGTGCAAGCCATTTATTTTTGGTGGACTTGATGTAAACAGATGCAACTTGAGAGTGTAGATGGAATTAAGAGGGTGAGCCTGTGAGCTTTTTATTAATATGCAGTTGGAGCTTTAAGTGCTTGGGCCCTTATTGTGCTGAGTGTTGGCTGGGGAGTGTTTGGAGTACGCCGGATTATTGGTAGAAGACTCAAGATTTTTTAGTTGAGCTTCCGGGGATTTTCCCGAGTTCGCGACGGTGTGCGCACGCGCGGCACGTTTCTCGAGATTTCGTCAGTTCGAGGTTCCGGCACTTCACCGACTTCAGCAATTGCCTGCGGAAAGCGTTCCAGGTGGGTTGGAAATTTCTCCAAAATTTATGGAATGCCCTCTAATGCCTCTGTAAGCATATTGATCATGTTTAGCTTATTTATCATATATTGATCATGATTAGCTGATTTATTATATTCTGATAATCTGATAGTTGCCTAGAAAATTGTAGAATGACATTCTTGAGCCCCTGACATTTTTAGCATGATCTAGAGGTCATATGACACTAGGCTGCATGTTCTTGTCACGCCCCGGGGGTTTGTTTTAGCGGAAACGGCATTTTTTTT
This sequence comes from Tillandsia leiboldiana, assembly GCA_029204045.2. Lineage (NCBI taxonomy): Eukaryota > Viridiplantae > Streptophyta > Magnoliopsida > Poales > Bromeliaceae > Tillandsia > Tillandsia leiboldiana. The sequence continues at coordinate 35,261,570 of CM055066.1, forward strand.
TGGGCATTTTTTTTTTTTGAAAGGTCTCTTTCTTTCCCGGTGCGTGCCCAGACCCGCCGCACATACAGGATCTCTCTGCAAACGGACAGAGTCTCCCCTGTACGTGCACGGCGTGTGGTTGAATACATCTCCCAAGCAAACATAACCATTCAATCACAACATTCAATTTCATACAACCAGTATTCTAAATATTTAAGCGCATGGCCACTTCAACTTGAAAGGATAAATCCACGGTTTTTAAAGAGTGCCCACCCGGCACTTAAGTTTTGAAAACGAGTTTCGAAATCAGCATAAACCCCAGGGTTTTGAAAACGGTGCCCACACGACACTTAGATTTTGAAAACGGTTTTCGCAATCTTTTCTTTGTTTTTGTTTCGCTTTTCAAATGGCCAGTAGGAAATAAAGGAGAAGGTAGTGCATAAACAGAAAATCAAATACCGACATCTACGTCGACCCCACAAGGGTATCGGGAACCTCACACATGCCCACAATATAAATGAAAAACCGAAAAGAAAAGGAAAGTATAAAGTTCAGGGTCTCCAACGGTCCCGCTGTGTCCGCCCCGTCCTCACCGCCACCTACCTCTCCCCTCGCCTGGGCCCTGTCACGAAGTGGGAAGTCAGTGACTAATAAACGCCGTGCAAGGGAAAATAATAAAAACAAACCGTGGCGACAACCGGAGCAACCACCCTTTTGGGAAGGGGGGGAAAAAAAGGTAACCTGTATATCTGCATCCTGTAATACCCGGCCGCGTCGGTCCACTACCGACGGCCCCATACCGTACCTGCAACACCGCGACCGCGCCGGACAACTAAACCGGCGGGTCGCTCCGCTCGCACCTAGGCGCCTCAACCCCACAACTAATAAGGGGCCCCCACTACGTCACCTCGTGGGTAAACACGGGTTCTACGACCTCTTTTCCGGAAAAGCGCACCCTCTGCGGTGGCCAAACCGCGGGTGCGCGTGTGGCAACCTCGAGCCCAGTAACCGTAACCACCATCATGTCAGTATCACAATAAGAATAATAAGAGTAATGAGATAAATGAGGTAAATGAGGTAAATGAGGTAAAGTGCATAATCGAAAACAAGGTAATACCGCGCGCACTCGAAGGTGGCCCGCTGACATATAAGGGTTGAAAAAGAAGAACACCGTCGGCGACCGACGCTAGTCATTATAGCGAACCCACTAACATGCATAAGCTTTCACCCGTCATTACGTAATCCCAGTACACTTAGAATAGACCCCGTCCAATAAGATAGAATTTAGAGGCTAGGAATAAAGTAAAAACAACCCACCTGTCGCCAGTAGAAAAAAAAACCACGCTCGGCTCCCCGCGTCCCGGCGCGCTCCCCGAAGCTGCAAGACGGGATCCCCGGGCGGGGAGGTCAAGAACCTTTAAACGCGAAGTAAGGAAAAGCCCCAACACCGGCCGGCCCCCGACGGCAGCGACCGAACCCCCCACGCGCCGCCGTGCTGTCCGCGCGGCGCCTCGCATGTGCGGGCTGCCCCGCGGCCACCCCGCATGCGGGCGCCCCGCCCGGCACCCCCGCATGCGCGGCCTGCACCGCGCGGTGCCCCCGCATGCGCGGGCTGCCCCGCGCGGCGCCCCGCATGCGGGTGCCCCGCACGGCACCCCCGCATGCGCGGGCCGCACCGCGCGGTGCCCCCGCATGCGCGTGCCCCGCACGGCACCCCCGCATGCGCGGGCCGCACCGCGCGGTGCCCCCGCATGCGCGGGTTGCCCCGCGCGGCGCCCCGCACGCGGGTGCCCCGCACGGCGCCCCCGCATGCGCGGGCTGCGCCGCGCGGTGCCCCCGCATGCGCGGGCTGCCCCGCGCGGCGCCCCGCACGCGGGTGCCCCGCACGGCGCCCCCGCATGCGCGGGCTGCACCGCGCGGTGCCCCCGCATGCGCGGGCTGCCCCGCGCGGCGCCTTGCATGCGGTTTACCCCGCACGGCGCCCCCGTGCGGCGGCACGCCCCTCTCCTTCCCTCTCCGACGAAGATCAAGAAACCCCCCGCACGTGACGAGAAAAAGACAAGAAAAGCAAACGAAAACACGGCTCACCTTGTCTTGGTCGGTACCGGGCGAAGGAGAGGGATCGTCCTCTTCGCGTTCGTCGGATCTTTGCGGGGAGGCGATCGATCTCTTCTCTTCCACGCCGGCTGATGGAAAGGACGAGGGTTTTTTTTTTTTTTTTTTTTTTTTTTTTTTTTTGGGGACCGCTCCTCGTCCACGCTCGGATAATATACGCCAAGGAGGGGGAGGCGAGGTTTAGGAAACCTAATTCCCAAGGCCGACTACTTAGACGTTTTGGGCGTAGTGGATTTTGGACCCCAAAATTAATTTTAACCCCTCGGGTGAAAGGAAAACAGAAAGGGGTGGTCGAAACCCATACCTCAAACTGGTCGACTAAACTCGATCTGATTGCGGACCAGAGTTCGGTCCGCCCCCGGTAATTGTGTAAGTCACCTGGGTTACGGTACCAGCTTCCGGAATTTATTCTGGGAGAACCGGGGGTCGGAATCCAAAACCGATCGCGCCGCGGTCTCCGTTTCGCGAGCTTTATTAACCAAAAATACCCGCGAGCCCCGACCGTCTGCCCAGAAAAATAAGGAAAAATTACCCTCGAACCCCTATTGTCAACCAGACGGTTCAATAAAAATCGACGGAAAGCCCCGAAAGGTAAAAATAAATCCGCGGTTATCACACCACTCACCTCAAAAAAACGAGTTTCGTCCTCGAAACTCAGACCCGGGTGGTGGTGAACAGGTTCGGGTAGTTCTCCCTCATTTTAGACTCCAGCTCCCATGTTGCTTCTCGCTCCTCGTGGTTGCTCCAGAGCACCTTCACGTAGGGGATGGCTCGATTCCGCAGTGATTTTGTTTCCCTTGCCAGGATCTTCACTGGGGTTTCTTCGAAGCTCAGGTCCTCCTTAAGTTCGAGTGCAGAGGTGTCCAGGACATGTGATGGGTCGGGGAGATATTTCCGAAGCATTGATACGTGGAACACATCGTGGACTCGGTCGAGGTTTGGTGGTAGGGCGAGGCGGTAAGCTACTGGGCCGATGCGCTCTAGAATCTCAAATGGCCCCACAAACCGTGGGCTCAGCTTGCCCCTTAGCCCGAAACGCCTGATTCCTCTGGATGGCGAGACCCGCAAAAACACATGTTCCCCCACTTGAAACTCCAAGTCCCGGCGCCTCTGGTCTGCGTAACTCTTCTGTCGACTCTGGGCGGTCAGCAAGCGCTGTCTGATAAGGCGCACTTTCTCTTCCGTTTCTTCCACTAAGTCGGGTCCCAAAAGTTTTCGCTCTCCCAAGTCGTCCCAGCAGATCGGGGGATCGGCAGCGCCTTCCATACAGTGCTTCGTAGGGCGCCATCCGAATGCTGGCCTGGTAGCTGTTGTTGTAGGCAAATTCCACGAGAGGTAGGTAGCGTGACCATCCGATTCCCCAATCAAGCACACAGGCGCGGAGCAGGTCTTCTAGGGTTTGTATCGTGCGCTCTGACTGTCCGTCCGTCTGAGGGTGGAAGGCGGTGCTGAAATGTAGTCTGGTCCCCATGGCCTGCTGGAGGCTTTGCCAAAACTTCGAGACAAAGCGCGTGTCCCTGTCCGAGGTGATCGATGCCGGTACCCCATGTAGTCTCACGATCTCGCTGATGTAGACTTGAGCCAGCCGTTCGCGGGGTCCAAGTGGTGTGAATTGGTAGGAAGTGTGCTGACTTGGTTAACCGGTCAACTACAACCCAGATCGCGTCGTGGCCCTGTTGTGAACGTGGGAATCCAGTAACAAAATCCATGGTGATCTGGTCCCATTTCCACTCTGGTACCGGTAAGGGCTGTAGCTTCCCTGCTGGTCGCTGGTGTTCGGCCTTTATCTGTTGGCATACTAGGCAGTGGGCTACGTATCGCGTCACGTCTTCTTTTAACTTAGGCCACCAGAACGTCTGTTTGAGATCCCTGTACATCTTCGTGCCCCCCGGGTGGGCCGCATAAGGGGCTCGGTGTGCCTCCGCTAGGATTTCATTCTTCAACTCTGGTAAATCCGGCACACAGACCCGCCCGCGGAAACATAGGGTGCCGTCGTCTTTCACCGCAAAGTCAATCTCTTGCCCCTGGGGAATCTTGTCTCGTATACGCTGTAGGTGCAGATCGGTCTGCTGTCCCCCCTGGATCTTCTCGTAAAGCGTCGGCTTGACCACCAAGGCTAGGAGTTGCAGAACTGTGCCTGCAGGCACTACCTCCAACCGCATTCGCGCGAACTCCGCGACCAGGTGGTCCTGCTTCGTCAGCGCGCTCTCCGACGCCCCGTCCCGATGCCCTTTTCTGCTCAGTGCGTCTGCCACCACATTTGCCTTCCCGGGGTGATATTGGATCGTCACGTCGTAATCCTTCAGCAACTCGAGCCACCGTCTCTGCCGCAAGTTTAACTCTTTTGGGTAAAGATGTACTTAAGACTTTGATGATCTGAGAAAACGTTGCAGTGGACTCCGAAGAGGTAATGCCTCCACAGTTTCAAAACGAAGACCACGGCGGCCAATTCCAGGTCGTGTATCGGATAGTTCCTTTCGTAGTCCTTTAGCTGCCTGGACGCGTAGGCGATCACCTTCCCCTGTTGCATCAGAACACCTCCAAGACCGATCCTTGACGCGTCGCAGTACACTTCATAATCCTCTCCGGGCGTCGGCAGCACTAGTATTGGTGCCTTAGTTAATCTCTTCTTGAGTTCCTCAAAACTCTCCTGGCACTTGGCCGTCCATATGAACTTCTCGCCTTTTCTGGTCAATCGGTTTAAAGGGGCAGCGATCTTCGCGAAGCCCTCAACGAAACGCCGGTAGTATCCTGCCAGCCCTAGAAAACTTCGCACTTCTGTCACCGACGTCGGCGGTTGCCAGTCTACCACTGCTTCTACCTTTTTGGGGTCCACAGCGATCCCCTGTGCCGAGATCACATGCCCTAGGAAGCCGACTTCCCGCAGCCAGAATTCACACTTCTTGAGTTTCGCGAACAACTTCTGCTCTCTGAGGGTTGCAGGATCGTCCGTAGATGGTCCTCGTGCTCCTCGTCGGTAGTGGAGTAAATCAGGATGTCGTCGATAAAGACTACCACGAACCGATCCAAGAAGGGTCTGAAGATCCGGTTCATCATGTCCATGAAAACAGCGGGGCGTTCGTAAGTCCGAATGGCATCATCGTGAACTCGTAGTGGCCGTATCGAGTCCGGAAGGCGGTCTTGGGGATATCTTCATTTCGAACTCGGAGTTGATGGTAGCCCGACTGTAGGTCAATTTTGGAGAAGACCGTCGCTCCCCGTAACTGATCGAAGAGGTCGTCGATTCTGGGTAGGGGGTACTTATTCTTCACCGTGACTTTGTTTATCCCTCTGTAGTCGATGCAGAGCCGCAGGCTTCCATCTTCTTCCGTACAAAGAGTACCGGTGCGCCCCAGGGTGACACACTCGGTCGGATGAACCCTTTGTCCAAGAGATCTTCCAGTTGTCCCTTAAGCTCCTTCAGCTCCGCGAAGGCCATTCGGTAAGGGGCCTTCGTAATAGGATGCGTGCCTGGTAGTAGCTCAATAGGGAACTCCACCTCCCTCTCCGGAGGCATCCCCGGCAACTCCGCGGGGAATACGTCAGGATAGTCCCTCACCACTGGGATATCTGCAAGTGTCGTCGGGGGTCGAATAGCCAAGTCCACCGATGCTAGATAGGCCACGCACCCCCCCTCAACCAGTCTTCTGGCCCGTGCCGCTGAGATAACCGCCGGGAAGGAGATGCTCTTGCCCATTATGTACACATGTTCGGGGAAGCCCGGTTCTTGTAGCCGCAATTGTCGCTTGTCGCAATCAATGAGAGCCTGGTACCTTGTGAGCCAGTCCATGCCCAACACCACGTCGTACTCCTTCAAAGGGATCACCGCCAAGTCCCAAGGGCAGGCCAACCGTCCCAACATAATCGGGCAGGCGGCCACAAAACTGGTCGCCTCCAGAGTCCCTCCCGCCGTTTGTACCGTCAAGGAGGCTGGAGGGGTGTCTCCTCGAGGTTATGCGTGAAAACGAATTCACGAGAGAAATGAACGAGTGCGTTGCTCCGGTATCGAAAAGAGTTCTAGCACGGGAATTCAAAACGGAAGTAGTACCTGCTAAGAGCGTCCTCCGGTGGATCAGGTCCCTTGGCGGGTCATGAGAAAACCCTCCCGCCTGGTTGTGGTTGCCGGTCCTCCTCACGCCGTGGTGCGGGGGGTCTGGAAGCCGACGCCATAGGAGATTTTCCCCGCCCTGAGTGCTGGCCTGGGCGCAGGGGCTCCCATTGGGCGCCGATCCCCCGCCTAAGGGGCAGTTGCGGCGGAAGTGCCCCCGTTTGCCGCACCTGAAACACAATGGTCGTCTCTTTGGGGGCACTCTCCCGTCAGGGTGTCCTCCCCCGCATATGATACAAGGCCTATTCCACGCCTCGGCCCTCCTGTTGGCGCCGCCCGGGGCCCTGTCGGCGGTCTCCATCTTTTGGGGGGTCGGCTCCCGCTGGAAGAACCTTCCCCAGCCTGCTGGTGTCGCTTCTGATCCCTTAGCCGAGCCGCGTTCTCCCTTCTGGCACGGGTCACAGCGAAAACCCCGCTCCACCGTGGTGGCCTTGTCGACCACTCCCTGAAAGGTATGCAGCCAGCCCGCTCTCACACCTCGCAGATGTCGCTTCGCAGGACCGCAGGAAGAGTTGTTGCCTTGTGAGCCTCGTCGTGCGACGAACGGGACGCAATTTACTAGTGGAACCACGATTCCCGTTGATATTACATGACCGTCCGGTTCCCCTTGTTGAATGTGGTTTAGGTCATCCTCCAACTTTTTCTGGGCCGCTGCTTGGTAAGAAGGCTGACCAAAACCGTCTTCTGAAAGTTGTCCAGGAGGAAGAGCGGTACCTTAGCAGATGGGCGTATCTGTTTCCACCACACACGCGGGCATTCCCTTCCAAGCAAGGACGGCTAGGGGAAACCCGCCTTCATGATCCATCCATAAGTAAGTCTTCAAAAGAGTTCTCATGACCCCACCCAGTTTCTCCTCGGGAACCACGGATCTGGTCGTGCTCCCCTGCGAACGTGGGCGGGTCGTGCTTCTAATAAGTCCTTCAAGTTGGCCCGCACTCGGAGCCGTTTGGTATTTCAACAACCCCCCCCTCCACTAGTGGCGGCGGCAGGCCAGCGATAGGGGTAGGCGTGACCACGTTTCCTCCAGAAATAACCCGGGCTAGTTGTCCCTGGCGCCGGCCCCGTAGTCGTCAGTTGGTGGTGGCGCTGTCGCAGGTGCCCGGTGGCCGGTGCTGTCGGCTCCGGGGAGGGCCGGGGCGGGGCGCCGTCACATGGTGGGCGGCCTGATGCTGCGTCACTGGCGTACGTGATCGGTGAGGTTAGGCAATTGCCCCGCCATTTTCCGCAATTGTTGCACGAGGAGTTGGTTCTCAGCGGCCGTCGAAGTTGGTCGCATCCGCACTCGGCGTCCCCCGCCGATGACCTTGTACGGGCCATATCTGTCACTCACCAGAAGATCAAAAAAGACAGTTAAACTACAACCAGTGACCCTTTTATGCGAGGAAAGATTCAAAACTCCCCCCCCCGTACTCCGTTTCTAAAATCCTATGCCCCACCCATCCATTCATCATTCGTAGGTATGTGAGCATATGCACACGGATGTTGGGCATGAGTTTGTGGTGAAGTTGAAGGAGTTCTGATACCATCTTAATCTTCACGCCGGGGGTTGTTTAGCGGAAACGGCATTTTTTTTTTGGGCTAGTTTTTTTTTTTTGAAAGGGGTCTTTCTTTCCCGTGTGCGTGCCCAGACCCGCGCACATTACAGGATCTCTCTGCACATACGGCAGGGAGTCTCCCCTGTACGTGACGGCGTTGGGTTGAATACATCTCCCAAAGCAAACATAAACCATTCAATCACATACATTCAATTTCATACAACCAGTATTTAAAATAATTTGAAGCGCATGGCCACTTCACACTTGAAAGGATAAATCCACGGTTTTAAAGAGTGCCCACCCGGCACTTAAGTTTTGAAACGAGTTTCGAAATCAGCATTAAACCCCAGGGTTTTGAAAACGGTGCCCACACGACACTTAGATTTCGTAAAAACGGTTTTCCGCAATCTTTTCTTTTGTTTTTGTTTCGCTTTTCAAATGGCAGTAGGAAAAATAAAGGAGAAGGTAGTGCATAAACAGAAAACTAATACCGACATCTACGTCGACCCAACAAGGGTATCGGGAACCTCACGACATGCCCACAAATATAAATGAAAAACCGGAAAGAAAAGGAAAAGTATAAAGTCAGGGTTTCCAACGGTCCCGCTGTGTCCGCACCTCCTCAACCGCCAACTACCTCTCCCCCTCGCCTGGGCCCTGTCACGAAGTGGGAAGTCAGGACGAAGAATAAACGCCGGCAAGGGAAAATAATCTAAAACAAACCGTGGCGAAAACCGAGCAACAACACCCTTTTGGGACGGGGCGGAAAAAAAAGGTAAACTTGGATATTGCATCTGTAATACCCTGGCGCGTCGGTCCACTACGACGGCCCCATAACGTACCTGCAACACCGCGACCGCGCCGGACAAATAAACCGGCGGGTCGCTTCGGCTCGCACCTAGGGCCTCAACCAAAATAATAAGGGGCCCCAGCTACGTCACCTCCGTGGGTAAAACGGGGTTCTACGCTCTTTTCCGGAAAAGAGGCAACCCCTCTGCGGTGGCCCAAACCGAGGGTGCGCGTGTGGCAACCTCTGAGCCAGTAACCGTAAACACCATCATGTCAGTATCACAATAAGAATAATAAGAGTAATGGAAAAAGAGGTTAAATGAGGTAATGAGGTAAAGTGCATAATCGAAAACACAGGTAATACCGGCGCGAACTCGCAGGTGGCTCCGTGACATATAAGGGTGAAAAAAAGAAAGACACCGTCGGCGACGACGCTAGTCATTATAGCGAACCAAACTAAAACTGCATAAGCTTTCATCCCGTCAGTACGTAACCCCAGTACAATTAGAAGTAGACCCGTCCAATAAGATAGAATTTTAGAGGCTAGGAATAAAGTAAAAAACAACCTACCTGTTGCCAGTAGAAAAAAAAACAACGCTCGGCTCCCCGCTCCGGCGCGCTCCCCGAAGTGCAAGGACGGGATCCCCGGGCTGGGGAGGTCAAGAACCTTTAAAGCGAAGTAAGGAAAAGCCCCCAACACCGGCCGGACCCGCCCGCAGCGACCGAACCCCCTCACGCGCCGAGTGCTGTCCGCGCGGCTGCCTCGCATGTGCGGGCTGCCCCGCGGCCACCCGATGTCGGGTAGCTCCCCGCCCGGCACCCCCGCAGCGCGGCCCTGCAACGCGCGGTGCCCCCGCATGCGCGCGGGCTGCCCAGCGCGGCGCCCGCATGCCGCCCCCCGCGCAATGCACTGGCACCCCCGCATGCGCGGGCCCGCACCGCGCGGTGCCCCCGCATGCGCGTGGCCCCGC
>CM055066.1:35271166-35355388 GCA_029204045.2 Tillandsia leiboldiana
AATGCTGCCCCTAATATGCCTCTACATGCTAAACCATCAGGATGACAGTAATCCTCTGTTCCAGAATCCTGTCTAGAGAATCCCGCCTCGACCGCCAGTGGACACTGGACCCCCGCCTGCCTCTGCCGCCTCGGGTCTATGCAGCCTACCGCATAACGACCGAAGCAAGGATCCCCCGGACTCAAGTCTGTCAACCGCGCACATCCTGAGTCGCACATTTGTGGGGAGCGACCACACGAGAGAAGTAAGTACCACAAGTAACTGTCTCTACAGACTGGATCGAGACTCAAATAATTGGAAAAAAACCCTCCACTAAAGCAAGCCCGATCCCCCAAGTCCCCAATCTGATGCAATAAGACGACCCGTCAACCACCCAGGTCCGTGGTCGCCGAAACACAAACCCTGTCAAAAGCCCCCACTGTCCCAAATCCCCAATCCTGACTACACTGTCCGTACCCCGCTCGAACCCGCAACTATGCTCAAGTCTACCAGGATAAAGAAGGAAATTAGTGCATGGTTTCTCTGAGTCAAGTCCCAAACAATGTAGCAGTAAAGATGACATTATTAGTGTGACCCTGTTAATCATGCATTGTTCCAACATTTGTCCAATGTTCCCAGATACACGCAATATAGAGTGACCTGAGCTAGAGTGACAGTCTTATAAAGGAGTTATTAGTTTAAAACAGCCACAATTCTATTTATCTTCAGATATACCGTTCAGATTTGATAGTGGTTAAACAGGTGATCTTCTAACTATAGATCTGATTAATAGAGTTAATTCCCTAAGCAGCAAGTCTACCCATCTTATATGTAGCATCTTCAAATTTCGGGGCACGTCTAACGCATTCTAGTGTGCATACCAAAGAGAGGAGACAACAACCACCCACCTGAGCAGTCGACTGTCAAATGTCTGCCAACGGATAATACCAAAGATGGCGGCTACACACAGTCCAAACGTCCCGCGCAGTCCACCTGCTCCTGGGTACAAAAACCGAGCTGTCACAATCCTATATATCCCCAAACTGCCAATTTAACACACAATAACTCCTGCGAAATGAACAAAATCACCTGCTCACAGTCCTTCAGAAAAATCCAATAAAATATCCCCGCGTCTACGCGTCGATAGCTCGAAACGCTACCTCACTCCAAATCCGAGTTTCTACGCTGAGATATAAATCCGGCAAGAATATAACCTCTAAACCCTACTGTAGAAATTCCCCCAGATCAACATCCGGAAAGGACGAGATCTCACCTTCGAAGCAATCTCCTAAAGTCCTGAGAAAATACAGCAGATTCCTTGCGAGGGAGTAGATGAATTAGCCTTGAATCACCCTGATCCGATAGCTGTACCGAAGTTATGCCAAAACACCGTGTCGCTGTCCAAATCGGAAAGAAAGAGGGCAACGAATACTCAATACCTCCAAAATCCGAAATTAATTTGGAAAACTTTGAATATGAAAATCAAAGTCCTACCTGTCGTGAGTCCAACGGCGCAAAAATCGTCGAATTCAGGTGCGGGTAAAGCCAAGAGAGTCTGCGCACCGAGAGGACGCAAAACGGGTCGAAGACGAACTACAGCGCGCCGCGTCGGAAAACGCCCACCTCGGAAACCGTGCACCAACCAACTCCGAAAGCTACTGCTAGAAAAGATCACTGGCAGGGGAAAACTTCTTCTTCAGAAAGCCCACTACGAAATTCCCACAAGGAAATGGGTGAATGAATGGCCTCAAACGGATAAACAAGCCTAAATAAGGCTTATCGGATCCCCGGATCCAACCCGTTAGCCCGGGCTGATCCGGCGCGGCCCGGGTCGGACCAGACGCCGTCCAACCCGCCTGGGCGCCCGCCACATACCCCCAAACAGGGGACAGCCGTGCGGGGTCCACCGCACGCGCGCCAACGCGCCCCCCCGCTACAGGCGCGGGGACCCGCGGGTGGCGACGCGTGGCGCAACGCCACGCGTCGACCGCTCCGCCGCCCCCGCTCACCGCTGAAGGGCCCAGTGGGCCGGGAGCGCGTGGACCCGCCAATGCCCCTGTGCCACGTGTCCTGCACCCGGTCTACGCGCCGCTCCGCACTTTCCCTGACCGAGCAGCGCGCACCCGCCAATCCGCACGCGCCAACGTGGGCCCGCCCCGGGGTCTATGCACCCGCGCGCCTTTCCCGTGGACCAGGCGGTGTGGGCCGACCAATCCCGAGCCGCCACCTGGCACCAGCCGGTCCACGGTCACCCCCCATGCACCCGTTTTCCCCGAAACTTCCGGTAGCCCGTTTTTGGTCATCCGGACTCCAATTTGGCAAATAAATAGCCGTTTTCAAGTGTTTTTCCGTGCTGAATCCAATTCTACCATCTGTTTGGCCAAAAACCTTCCCGAAATTTTGGCAAACACAGCCGAAGGCCAAAACAGTAAAAGCTACCACTCAGGTCCAACAGTTAGCACCACTTTGATGCACCTTGGCCAGATACACCAACAATAGGTGTTCTCAACTGTAGATTCAGTCGGAAAACTGTACGGGGTTTACGGTCTCCACATACAATGTCATCGACATAGATTTGTGCTACAATGAAATTGTTTTGATACTGCTTCACAAAGAGAGTCCTGTCAGCTCCCCCTCGAGTATAGCCCTTCTCCAAAAGGTGCTTTGTCAACCTTTCGTACCATGCTCGCGGTGCTTGTTTCAGACCGTAAAGAGCCTTTTTCAAACGAAAAACATGATTAGGTTGTTTATGGTCTACAAAACCTTTCGGTTGAGCCACATAAACTTCCTCATTTAAAAACCCATTTAGAAACGCGCTCTTAACGTCCATTTGAAATAATTTGATTTTAAAATGACAAGCCATAGCAAATAGTATACGAATGGACTCGAGTCTAGCTACAGGGGCGAAAGTTTCATCAAAGTCTATACCTTCTACTTGAGAGTAGCCTTGAGCAACTAATCGTGCCTTGTTCCTGATGATAGTACCATCCCTCATTTTTCTTGTCTTGAAAATCCATTTGGTACCTAGCACATTATGTTGCTTTGGAGGCTTCGTTAATTTCCCAGACTTTGTTTCGCTCACATTGATGGAGCTCTTCCTGCATTGCTTTAATCCAGTAGTCCATCCTGAAGAGCTTCCTCTATGTTCTTTGGTTCGATTAAGATACGTAGCAAGCGAATCCACAAACCAACTGCCTCCTCCGAGTTCTAACTCCTTCTTGTGGGTCTCCAATGATGTTTGATTCAGGATGATCCTTGGAGATGCGTAAAGTTTGAGGAACGAGTACTCGGAGGTACATGAGACGATTCCCTGCACATCAGATAAACTTGAAGAACCATTAGATGCATCATTAATATTGGAAGTATTATTATGAGAAGATGCAATGGCAGGTGAATCATCATCTAGAGAGATACTCGAGGGTAGATTTCCAGATCCAAAGTGAAAAGCTTCATCTACTTTAACATTTATAGATTCTACGATCGTCTTAGATTCCAAGTTAAATACTCGATATGCTCTACTGTTTGTAGAATACCCCAAGAATATCCCTTCGTCACTTCGAGAGTCAACTTTCCAAGATTTTTCACGGTCACGTAAAATGTAACAACCGACTCCCGAAGATGCGAAATATTTGATGTTGGGTTTTCTACCACACCATAGTTCATATGGTGTATTTAACGTTTCCCGGGCGCAAAATAACTCGATTAATTACATAGATTGCAGTGTTCACAGCTTCAGCCCAAAAATGTAGCGGTAAATTCCGGCTGTGAAGCATAACACGTGCCATCTCTTGAACAACCCTGTTTTTGCGCTCGACAACACCATTCTGTTGAGGTGTATAGGGTGCTGAGAATCATGCTTTAATACCGTTTGAAGTGCAAAAGTCAATGAATTTAGAGTTAACGAATTCTCCACCTCTATCACTTCTAACACGAATGATCTTTTCATTCTTTTCAATCATAATACGATGGCAAATCTCGTGAAAAGAATCAAAAGTATCAGCTTTCTCTTTTAAAAAAGCTACCCAAGAATACCGAGAGAAATCATCAACCAATAAGAAAATATACCATTTACCTCCCAAAGATGGTTGACGAGTTGGCAAAAAAGGAAAAATAGTCTACATAAACTACACAACATTTAATCGTAGAACGATTAAAGACAAGGAAGGATTTCACCTTTGCATACCAACCTTTGAGTTTTGGAGTATGTTGGCAATGGTTGAGAAATTTTCCTTGATGAAGACGTCTTGTATGATTGATCTTTTTCTTTGTCATCGTCTTGTTTGAAGTACTACCAATGTTTTTTTCTTTTGAAAAGTCCTTCTTTGAATTCCGGGGAGTGGAACTTATTGGTAGCAGTTGCAAGATGTGGTTGATTTGATCTTTGAGCTCCAATCTTGCAATTTCTTTCAATGTGCCCTGCAAAATTACAAACGAAAACATACCTTTGTGCTTGACGATTCCGAAGAGGGTGAAGTAGGCTTGTTGTCGTTGGTTGCCGTGAATTCCGGTGTCGGAGGAGGAGATACCGACTGAGGTACAAAGACTGTCCCAACCGAACTAAAATTGTCTTCAGTTCGATTGTATCCGAGGCCGAACTTGTTTGTTTGACCAAGACCAAGAAGTTTATCCAACTTACTCCTTTCAGAAGAAAATTGCTGTAAGTCACTCCTTGAGTTGGAAAATGGTCTATGTCATTTCCAATTTTTCCCGTCGGGCCTCGCTGTAGAGCTTCAAGAAGTAATTCGCTTTGTTCACCATATCTATATAATTCTTCTCGAGTTGCTCATTGGACTCTTGAAGGAAAACATTTGCTTTTATCAAATTATCCCTTTCCACTTCAAGATCGGTCGAGAGAGAAGTTACTCTTTTTACTTCTTCTTCGAGATCCTGCAATCTCCCTCTCAACCCCTTGTTTTGCTTAGCCGGTTTCTTTGAATCCCTCAGAAGTCTGTGGTAGGCTAGAGCAAAAATCTTCACCTTCCGAATCATCCGATTCATTGTCCGTTGCATTCTTTTCAACAGTGGAGTTGGACAGCGAGTCGGATGTACTTGCCATTAAGCACATGAAGGGTGAAGATGTGGACGCGTGGAATGCCGTTGCGCTTTCTTCTTCATCACTTGAGGATGACTCATTTGACGTTGAGTTGTCATCCCAAGTGACGGCTTGCATCACTTTCTTCTTCGACGGATTCTTAGTTGGACACTCCGTTGAGATATGGCCGTATCCTCGGCACTTGAAGCATTGGACTTGTCCCTCTGAACTTTTCTTATCCTTTGAAAAGTTCTCTTGCTTTCTTGACTTGTAACTTGAAGTACCCTTGCCTTTCTTCGACTTTCCGAAGGATGGAGATTTACTTGAATTACCCCTTCGAAAGTTGCGGCGAAACTTCAATGTCAAGAGAGCGAGTTGCTTCTCAAAGTCCTCCATAGAAAGGTTCTCGTCATCGTCTGAGGAGGATGTATCCGCGTCTTCTTCCTTAGTTGTTTTCAACGCATAACCTGAAGACTTAGAAGAGGATGCTTTTCCTGAAGAATAGTTAGTAGTAAATGTCATTTCATAAGTTTGTAATGAACCAACTAATTCTTCTACACGCATTTCGTCCGGGTGTTTAATAGTTTCAATGGCTGTAACCTTTGGGCGAAATCGTTCAGGAAGAGTTCTTAAGATCTTTCTTACAACTTTAAATTCTGGAATCTTCTCTCCCAGGTTAGCACATGAATTTACGATATCTTGCAATCGTGTATAGTAGTCCGTAAAAGATTCATTTTCTGCCATAAAAATGGAGTCAAATATGCTCATAAGCATTTGCAGCTTTTGAATCTTCACGAGGTTAGTTCCCTCATGTGTAACCTGAAGAACATCCTAGATTTCTTTCGCAGTCTCACATGCCGAGACGCGAGAGAATTCAGTTTGAGATAAGGCATTAAAAATAGCATTAATTCCCTTGCCATTGTAAGAAGATGAATCTAACTCTTCCTAGGTCCATTTCGACCTAGGTTTGATGGTGCGAACATCACCAATAAATTCAGTTGGATTAGACCATCCTAATTCAATTGATTGCCACACCCTTTCGTCGATGGAAATTAAAAAGGCTTTCATCCGTACTTTCCAGTACGCATAATTTGTTCCATCAAAGAAAGGGGGTCGATTGATGTTTCCACCTTCAACCATTGTTTACAACCCTATTCCCGCTCCGATACCACTTGTTGGGTTATATGAAATATAGATCTAAATAGGGGAAAAAAACACCTAGAGGGGGGTGAATAGGTGTAAACAATAAACACTCAAAAAATCATTGCGCAATAAAACCCAATGCGGAAATAAAAAAGAACACGCGAGATTTTTACGTGGAAAAACTCCAAACCGGAGTAAAAAACCACGGGACCGATAACACGGTGAAATCCACTAGAATTGACACACGTACAAGGTGATTTAACGTACTCACAGACGACTCAACCTTTTACCATACGCTCCTAGTTGATCTTCTCCGCTCGTTCCGCAACGCGTCTCGAATCCACGATCTGCGTCCAACGCCGAATCCACGGCGTCCAACGTCGAGTCCACGACGTCCGACCGAATCCACGGTCTTCACCCAGTAGCACGCTTCGAATCCACGAATGTACCTCGCTCCGAATCCACGAATGTACCTCGCTCCGAATCCACGAGAGCGGTTGAACCTTGAATCCACAAGGACACGCGAGTCCACGCGCCGATTTTGGGAAAATCGTTGTTTTTTGGGTGGTGATGATCCGCCGAATACTTAGATCAAAGATAGATAGGAAATACCATCTAAGTATTCATTAGTTTGATTCAACTCAATATGTGAGTATGAAAACCTAGAATCAAACTAATCAATATAGATGAAGAAACATAGAGTAATATCTAATGATTTCTTTTCTTCTCTATATGTGGATCTTAGGCCGTATAAGATGATATTTGAATATGACGGCTATTTTTCTTTTATCGGCTTCACCCTAGAAAAATGAATCATAGGGTCTATTTATAGGTTAGAAACCCTAGGAAGGAGATAAGAATCAAAAACCTACCATTTCTGGAAATTTTACGGACGGCGATCCGGATCGGATTTCGGCGATCCGGATTGCAGTAGCAAGAAAGACGGTTTTCAGAAAAACGATGGTTCGGGATCCGGATCGAAATGGCTGATCCAGATCGTTCATACAGTTTCACCAAACATCAACGTTCGGGATCCGGATTGCAATTCCTGATCCGGATCGTGCAAGTAAAAAGGTAAAACTAGTGTTCGGGATCCGGATCATGGGATGCTACGATCCGGATTGAACCAGTGTATGAACGAACACCCTTCGGGATCCGGATTGGAATATCTGATCCGGATCCTGAACATGTCCCATGTCTAGTTTTTGATTTTTATGCAATAAAAAATTCTTCCAGGTGTTTCTACACTACAAGAAGTATTCGGATCACCAAAAATCTTTAGTTAAACATACCTGATCCTTTTGAATTCTTCTTTCTTGAAATTGAGTTAAATGATCCAACCTTCTTCACCTTCAATCTTCAAGACTTGAACCTTTCACGAAATTACGCCAACACAAATTCCGTAACAGCTAGTAAAGCTCATGTCAACACCTTGATTGTTATATGTGAGCAGTGACACTCTATTTTCTCTTAAGCAACCAAAGTTCAAGTTTGAGACCACTCTGCCTCTAGAGTAGAGATCATTGTTTCACTAAGTGAAGGTTCAATGCAGAGCACACCTTCTTTATATATAACGATCCCTCTTTGACCTTCAAACTCTCTTTAATAATAAAATGAGTGGGAGAATGTTGTAACATTTTAATATTTAATACATTTATTATGGAGTTTCTTTTGCATTCATGGTGAATTTACTCTTTACCATGCTTTTTGAACTCGTTGAAGAAGCTAACAACGTTTGCTTTAAATGTAACCTATTGTGGTTTTGAAAGATAATTTTATTCTTATAACTTTCATACTTAATAATATTAATAAATTTAACTAGTAACCTATAGGCATGTAAAGCCTATATAAAGAGAGCTTCTCTACTCTCTGAAAACACCCCAATGCAAAGATCAAAAAGACTAAAAAACTGTCACGCCCCGGCGTCGAAACTGCGACCCGGGCTCGCCAACAGATCCGCCGTCCATACGGGAAGCCCCGTATAGACGAAGCGACTAACCTGCAAAAGATCAACTATACAATACAGATATCAGAGCTGAAAGTAAACTGCTAAAAATGAAAATATAAATGCAACTCAAAAACCTCCCCAAAGTACATAATCTCTCTAGCAGTAAAATAAAAAGTACAACTCTATACCTCCCTACAAAAGTCTCTCAACAAGAACTCTCAAAAGTAAAGGGGTACATCTACACTCTGGACGACGATGACTGGTAGGGATCTATCTCGCGACTCCCTTACCTCGATCAGCCGAATCAGCAACAGGAGCAGCAGGAATAGGAGTAGAAGTCCCTGCGGGAAAAGACACCACGACGGGTGTGAGAACTACGTCCCAAGTAGTTCTCAGTGTGTGCCGCCAACGAGCCCGACGGTCTGCCCACTAAGTCTACTAGAGGCAAAAAGTAACAATATAATACTAAAATGAAAGGCTGGAAAAGTAACTCTACAGCTACCATGCCTCTATCTAGATGCTCAAAAAGTGGAACAGATGGAAACATGATGCATCTACTAACACACACAGTATACTCACCCAATCTATACTGACTGCCGCATAGGGTCCAGTCAAACCTGCGCCCACCTACTGCCGCACATCCTCAACAGGACGGGTCTACCGAAGGGTGTCCGTGACTGCCAAAACTGGCCCAGTCAGAGGGACTGCGTCGACAAGTCGCGATAGTAAGTAACAGGCCCAACTCCGGAGTGGCACTCGAGGGGCGCGACCCCACCGAGGAAAGTATCAGCGCATCTCTGTCGAGCTCAAAATGGCTCATGCAGGCTATAGTCCAAACCACGATCACTAGATCGACTAACAACACCAACGCTCACTCACAGGCTGGAAAACCACACAGCCGGGGACACCGTCCACTAGACGGCTCCCACCAAAGAACACTAAACTTACAGGAAAGGCCGACACCATAAGGGTTCGGAAACCCGATAGACTGGTGCTAAGAACCCTATCAAACAAGAACAGACTCTAGGCTCCGCCTATCGAAGTTTCCACCCCCTTATAGTTCGGGAACACAACAATCTCTGAACAACACGCAGAAGACACCAACCTGGGCCCGAAAGTTTCGGGAGACCTATACCTATAACCCTATCAAACAAGAACAGGTTCCAGGCTCGGCCCCCGTGGCTTTCGTCCCGATAAAGAAACGGCCCCTAGAACCCAGACCACTCGAATCCTTTCGAGTGGGGAGATTTATAGGAAAAAGGTGACATTTGTTATTGAAAACCATTTTCACTCAACCCACACAGGGTGAGAATTAAAAGTAGTGTCCTTTTTGAAAAGCTATCTTGTTTTGAGAAGAAATCCATTTTTAATGATTTTTAGTTCTTTTTAGAAAAATAGTTAGAAAAACAAGTGTTTTAACCTAACCCCGAAGGGCTGATGCCTTTGTCCAATCAAACAAGAACAGACTCCAGCGGCCCTTCGATGCTTGGAAGAAAACCTTGGTAGACTAAAATCATTTGTATGTCGAAAAGGGTTCTGGGTTCTAGGTCCGGCTAACACTAGTAAACTACCGCCACTAATACAGTGGCGACAACCCAGACAGGGGAAAACAAGATCTCCCGGGACCACCGTTTACCCTAAACGGTTCCCGGTACAGACAAGCGATCCACTACATCTACCAGACTCCACTCTGCTCCCAAGCACGAGTGCGAATGCATCCCACACTAAAAAGAAGTCCCGACCGCTCGGCCCACTACCCGGGCGAGGATAACACTAAGTCCAGGAATGAAAACATAAAGTGTGGATATCTAAACATAAATAACCCTAGCCCAAGTGAGGGTTTTCTACTGGTCTGGTTACACATGCAACATATGACGGGGGTGCTAGGTCAGGTTTCAAGATACTATAATTTAACAGATAGAAGGAAGTAAAAGATCACAAGATCGACAGATAATACAAGGAACAACAATTCCTACACTCTAGCATGCTACCCAAGTCCAATCACTAACATGCATGATTCTATAACAATAGAATTAGTGCTCAGTCCACAGTTCCTGAAAGCGAAGCCACCCACCTGAAAAGTCGAACTGCCAAAAGTCCTACAGCTGATAATACCAGAAAAACAGCAACTCAAAGTCCAACGGGTCCAGTACTGTCCACAATCTCTCCTGGGTACAACAAAAAGCTACCGTTACACTTAAATCCCAAAAATCTGCCAAGAACACAACACTGAATTTCAGCCGCCAAGATGCGATTATTTCACCTGCTGACTGTGCTCGAAAAATTCTAAATAAAATATCCCTGCGATCTACACGTCGATAGCTTCGAAACAAATACCTGCACGCCCAATTCCGAGTTTCCTACGCTGAGATATAAAATCGGCAAGAGAAACACCCCAAACAAAACTGTACCAAAATCCTGTGTTAAGAACTCGGGAAGAAGAAAGATTCTCACCTTCGAACAAAACTCAGAAAATTCTGAGAAAAATCCAGGAGATTCCTTGCGAAAAGTAGATGAAAATCGCCTTTTGAATTACCTCGATCCGATGTCTGTGCGCAAAGATATAGCTAAAACTCCGCAGTGCTATCCAAAAATCCGCAAAGAAAAATGGGGCAGATGAAAGGTCAAGAAACTCAAAAATCCGCACCGAAAACGAGAAAACTCAGAACACCAAAGTTGGAGTCCTACCAGTCGTGAGTCCGGCGGCGTGAGAATCGCCAAAAACGGAGATCGGGGTGAGTCGGGGGAGTCCGCGCACTAAAATGCGACGAAACGGGTCGTCGAAGTAGATGTGTCACTGTGCGCCGCGTCGCAGAAAAGGCCGATGTGATGATCTCCCAAAAAATCCCCAAAGTCTTCCAAAGTGTGCTGCACTGATAAAGGACGAAATTTCCTTAAGGGCCCACAGAGAGAAGAGGTTAAAAAGCCTGAAAAAAAAAACCCAAGGGAGCCTATTTATAGCCCAGCCCAACCCTGTGTTGGGCCGGATTCGGGCGCAAGATTCAGGCGCCCGAATCCGCCAACACAGGGTCGGATGAACCCTGTACGACGCGCCCGAAATGCTGAGGGGCCGCCACGTACCCCCGCAACAGCAAACAGCTGTGCAAGGGGCTCCCGGGCGCGCCACGTACCCCCCCCGCGGTCAGCGGGGGTAGGTGGGGTGCGCTGCGCGCGTGGCGACGCGTGGCGCACTCGAGTGCGGTCGCCACGCATCGGCTGCGCCGCTACCCCATACCCTACCTCGAGCGCCGTGGACCGCGACTACGTGAGCCCGCCAACGCCGTGCTGCCATGTGTCGCGCTCCCGGTCCACCAGGGCCGCCGCTTTCTCCCTGAGCCGCGCCGCGTGCACCTGCCAGTCCGGACGCGCCACGTGGCCCGCCCTGCGGTCTATGCACCAGCGCGCCTTCCCCGTGGACCGAGCGGCGTGAGCCGGCCAATGACAGGCCGCCACGTGGCTCCGGCCGGTCCACGGTCACCCCCCATGCACCAGTTTTCCCCGAAAACTTCCGGTAGCCCGTTTTTGGTCATCCGGACTCCAAATTTAACAAGCAAATAGCCGTTTTCAAGTGTTTTTCCGTGCTGAATCCAATTCCAACCTCTGTTTGGCCAAAAACCCCTTAAAATTTTCGGCAAACGCAGCCGAAGGCCAACACAGTAAAAGATATCTCACAGGGTCCATCTGTGGCATCCCCTTGATGCCCAATGGGCCTGATACACCAATACTAGGTGTTCTAAACTGTGGATTCACCAGGAAAGCTGCATGGGATTAAGGGCCACTACAAAAACTATACTATTTGAGAGAGAAAGTGGTCAAAGAAAAGGTGTTCTTTTTGGTGGAGATTTGGGCTTATCTACCTGTGCAGAGTTGGTGAAGCCACACGACGAGGGTCGAGTCGTTGTATCCTGGAGGGGACAAGTTAGTGTTTTGCTGCATCGGTTCGAAGGCTTTGCCTACCGCAGAGGGCTTGAATCTCCTTAAAGAGAGTGAGATATTCGTGCCTCAGCTTGATCGACTCGTTGACACTTTTCAATATTTTTTATAGTCTAACCTCTATTTTGTGTATTTACACCACCAGTTCTTTTCCTCTCTTTGGGCACCACTTAACTGGATCATAATTGAGCTTATGGTATTCTATTATTGTAACGGAATCTAACCTGATAACTTTAGTTTTTCCTCTTTTATCGTCATCACCATCATCAGAAGATATTGCTTAATAACTTAGTATTAGTTCTCTGCTTAAGAAAAAAAATTCGGTACAACTTACAGCTTACTCAACCACTTTTGAATTCAGTTGTATAATTGTATTAAACACCTATTCGACGAATTTACCCACAAGATTAGAACAATGACTATCAATCATTTGAACAATCAAACTTCACAGCTGCTCTGTGATGATCCGGACTTCCGCAAAGGCTTTTGCAGCATTGACAGTGACTACAGGAAGCTTACACGGTGTAACGGAGCTAGTAGTGTCGAATCGGACCACAGAAATGGACCTAGCGCGAGAATCGGATCAAATTGGCTTTTCCGGGGACTTTTGGCAAAATTTCGGATGGGAATTTGGCAAAACAGACAGCGGATTTGGACTCAGTGCGCGTTCGAAAATGATCAAAATGGGCTATTTACTTGATTTTATGCCAAAAGTTACTGTTCATTCCGGAACAGTAACTCCGGCGCAGCGGTGGGGACCGGCGAGCGGCGGAGCACAGCAGCGTAGCGGCGGAGCGCGGCTGCGGGCAGGCGCGGGCAGGCGCGCAGGCGGGCTGGTCCACGGACAAGGCGTGCACTGGGAGCACGGAAGACTGGATTTGCCACGTGGCGGTTTCTGATTGGTTGGACGGTGTCAAACGAGGCGGTGAGGGCGGCGACACGTGGCATCACCTGATTGGGCGACATATTCCGGAAGACCCGGCGCGTAGACCGGGAGGTGTGGACCACGTGAACCACGTGGGACACGTGGCGGCCCTGGATTCGCGGGCTCTTGAGCGCGCGGTGCACGCGGGGCCGCGGCGTCGACGCCATACGCACGCGTGGCGCGGGACACGCGGCGTGTCGGCCGCTGGTTGGCGGGCGAGGCGCCGCCCACGTGGCCACGCGGCGCCCAGCCATTGGCGGGCGCCGCTGTTGCGGTGTTTGGGCGGGACACGCGGCGGCACCCGATTCGCGGGCGCCGCTGTTTCCTGTTTTGGGACACGTGTCGCGCCTGGGTGAATCCGGGCGCGCACAGTGTTGGGCCGGCCCAAAACTTTCGGGCGCCCGAATCTTGGGACACAATGGGTATTTCTCCATTTGTTTTCTGGGCCTATATATATACTACCTACTCTCTCTGTTTCTCTCCTTTTTTCGAGTTCCAGAGAGGGAATGAGAGGGAGAGCCCAATAGAAAACTTTTTCCTCTTGATGATTTTGATCTCGAGGTGGATTTCCAGAATTTTTGGAGGCTCGGCAACGGCGATCTTGATTTTACAGTGCGCCTCGACTCTCCCCCATTTCGGCCCGTTTCCGTCGTAGTTCAGTCGGAAATTTGCTGTAAGCAAACCAAGATGAATTTTTGAGCAATTTCTACGGCAGCGCGTTCCTAAGAGGTAAGGCTTCGTTTTTTGTGTTAATTGCTTTGCTTCGTTTCACACTTTTGGCATGGTTCCCGAGGCACCTTTGACCCCCTTTTTGCTGTGGTGTTTTCTGGACAGCACCAGCTTGTTCGATTTATATCTTGGCCTACGAGCATCGGATCAAGGCGTTTAAGTACTCGTTTTCAATCTACTCGTCGCGAGGAAAACAACCGTAATTTTTCTGGATTTTTTGGAGCACTATACAGAGGTGAAATTCCCTCTTTTTTTGTGCTGTTGGGAAAAACAGCAAATGCTGTATTTTGGATTTTGTGTTTACACCGGGTGCGTTGTTTTGTGCTGTAGTACACTGTTTTCGGCGGGTTGCGCAGTTAGAGGACTGTGGACAGCGAGGAGCCTTTTTGGGTGTGGATTTGCATGCCAGGTGGGTGGTTGTTGCTTACCTCTTACTGCGATTTACTCACTAGGACTATTAGAGAGACCCCTAATTTATTTGGCACCCCATTAGAAATCATGCTTAAATAAATGATCCTGATTAATCATTGGCCTATTTTGTGGGATTGATATACTATGATGGTGATTTGTTAGCACATAGATTTTTATGAAAGTTGATTAAATGGATTATTCGTTGGGACAAGATGACATATCTATGTGCGGGTGCTACTTTAGTGATTTACTATGGATCATGGATTATAGACATATGTAGTCGGTTAGTGATTTTGACATGATGGTTATATCTATGTGGAGCTACTATTTGATACACTCTTTTATCTTTCATGAGGACATTTGCATACTTGTATGGACATCTAGATAGGTCACTATTTATTGATACACTATCATATTGGGACTTGACTTAGGGGAAACCATGATTGTTTCTTTTCTCCTTTGCATTTAGACTTTTTATTCACGTTGCTCGAGTTCGAGCAGGGGTTTGGGATAGTGTAGTCGGGACTTTGGAGTCTGGGACAGGTGGTACTTGATTATAGATTTGTGGGGGATTGCGGCAACCGCGGATAGTAGGCGGTTGACCGGATATTGTCTATTTTATCTGATTGTGGACTTGTGGGGTATTGCGGTAACCGCGAACATTAGGCGGTTGACCGGATGTTTATCTTTGCATCAGATTGGGGTTGAGTCTTGTCGATCTTTGCATCAGATTGGGATCGGGGTTTTCTTTAGTGGATGGATTTTTCCCACTTGAGCATAGTCATGATCCAGTCCTGCTATATTGTGATACTTGTGAGATATTGGTTACTTTACTCGTGTGGGTCGCTCCTCTCGAGTGCCACTCCGGATGTAGGCTTATGACCGAGCCATGTGTGCTGGTCTATTACTTATTGGGATTTCGAGCCATGTGTGCTGGTCCCCTATTGAGTTCTCGAGACAGTTTGAGCAGGCAGTACCAGTTTTTACTGGTGGCTAGATTGGGTTTATTTGGACAGATACTGTTTCTGATGCATACATACAGTCATTCCTTTTGGCACTGCATTTAGAGGCATACTAGTGGTAGTTTTCCTGTTTCAGCAGTCTTATTGCTTACCACTTTACCTTTCCCTTTTGCCTCTGGTAGACTTAGTGGGTACGTCGGAGTTTGAGGCTTTACCCACAGGGGGAGGCTACTGGTTTACTAGGGGTTCTCACCCCCATTGTTGTTTTCCTCTCTTTCCTTTTTTTGTTTTGCAGAGTCTTCTGCGGGAGCTGCTGGGTCATCGGTAGCTGATCGAGGTAAGGGGATCGCTGAGTAGATAGATCTCCTGTGAGGCTGTGAGCTGCTGTTAGACAGATATTGTACCCATTTTACTCAGACTGTAGTAGTTTACTTTTATTTTGAGGTCTGGCTTAGGCCAGCTGGGTGTATTATTTTGGTGAACTGGGAGTTTATTATATTTATTACAGCTTTATTTTATTTCCAGTCTGAGATATTATGTAGTTTATTTTAGTTCAGCTCTGTATTATGCTCTTTAATTGTACATCTTATATCTGAGCAGGTTACCGACGCTTCGTGTACATGAAAAATTTCGTGTGCACGGCGGATCTGTTGGCGAGCCCGGGTTCTGGTTTCCACCCGGGGCGTGACATGCTTTATTAGGGTTAAGCTACGACGACTAAAGGCAGCGCATGCCATAAAATCAAAGGAACGCTATCAACTACGAGAGTCAAACAATTGAAGACATGCAACTTCATATCATTTTTTTTTTTGCTCCTACATAAGGAATTTACTTTCTTTATTCAAGTTTATTAAGATAATAATATTTATAGTTTTAATTTCACTTTATTTTAGATGATGGAATTCAAAATTGGCAATCGGCTCTATTAGCCTTTAAGTCACATTACAACAAAATATGCTAATACCGACACATTTTACAAAATATGTTAATACCGACACTTTTTAGACTACTCTTTATTCTAGCATCTTTAATATTTGTTATATGCCGACACAATGATTAAACGTCGTCTATAAATAATTAATTGACAATGCTTTAAAAGATTCGTCAAAAAATAATTAATTAACTACTCTTTAAAAAAATCATCAATAAATAATTAATTAAAATAATTAATTTACGATGCTTAAAAAAATTGATAATAAATAAATAATTAATAATGTTAAAAAAAATCATCAATAAATAATTAATTAAAATAATTAATTCACGATACTAAAAAAGAGTCGTCAATAAATAATTAATTGATGATACTTAAAAAAAATCGGTAATAAATAATTAATTGACGACGCTTAAAAAAAATCGATAATAAATAACTAATTAAGCTTAAAAAAAATAGTTGAGAGTCGCCTCCGCTTACTAAACTTAACCAACTAAATTACGAGGGAAAATACTAAACATACACTTCTTTCGGAATGTACGAATGTACATGTAGCATTGCCCAAATACGAGATCCCTTGTGCTTTAAAATTTTATTTAATTTATAAATTATAATTTTTTAAATAATCCACCTCTTTTCTCTGTTTCTCATCTCACTCTCCACGATCCCTCTCATCGTTCTCTTTCTCATCTCATGTAACAACCGGACGATCCGCAGCCGATCTGTGATGAGTTTGCTCTGAGATCGGCTTGGCGGTGAGGATGATGGGTTCGTTTGATAGATCGGATTCGGAAATGTATCTAGGGTTCCTGAGGAAGAAGAGGGATTTGGGGAGAGGAAGAAGAAGTAGAGGGAAATAAGGAGGGAAGAGAAGAGAATGAAGCTTGATTGAAAACTATTCATGTTTGATTATGAATTACAGTTCCCTATTTATACCTCCCCTCTGGAAGGACTAATCTGTAATTAATTCCTACTTTGGTACTCTGTTGCATAAACTGTAAATTGTAATTGGGCCTCGGCTGGGCCTGAACTCGCCGCTCCTTGGGCTTCCGGGCCTGTTTGCTCCTCGCTACAGTGCTGCTTCCTCCATCCATGGCTAAGTGGATCCCCCCCCCCCCCCCCCCCCCCCCCCCCCCACTTCTCTGCGCCCGCTCCGCTTGGAATACTCCAGACCTTCTGACGCGGGGTCATGTCCCACCTACCCTCGTACGGTGCCCAACTCAACCCTGGTTCCAGCTGCTTCTTCACTCGGATTTCATCTGCTAACCCTAACTCCTCTTTTCACTCTCAGACCTTCTCCCCTCTCCTACGCCTCTGCTCTTCTCCTCTCTTCTACTTCCCTCTATTCTATGGTTGTTACACCCCACCCTCTATGAGAACATCCTTATCCTCAAGGATCGAAAGATGGGTACTTCGCCTTCATCTCCCAGTAGTCCTCCCACGTTGCTTTTTCTGGGCCCAAGTTGCTCAATTTCACAAGAACTTGGGTGATGGCTTGATTACCTCGCTTCAACAACCTCTTTTCCAAGACCTGCTCCGACTGGGTTAGTAACTGGCCTTCTTCCCCGACTTGAAGCTCTTCCTCTGGTTGTTGCTCCGATGATGGCACTCCTTTCTTCAACTAGGAAACATGGAAGACGGGGTGGATCTTGGCGTCATCTGGTAGCTTTAGCCGGTAAGCTACCGACCCGACCCTCTGTAGTATCTCATATGGCCCAAAGTGCTTGGAGGTAAGTTTTAAGCTACGACGTATGGCTACGCTACTTTGACGGTAAGGCAGGAGCTTGAGGTAAACCTTCTCCCCTACTTGATACTCCTTATCCACTCTTCTTCTGTCTGCATTTTGCTTCATTCGGTTCTGGGCTTCCAGCAACCTTTCCCTCAGCACTTGTAGCACTTGATCCCTGTCTCTTTTCCATTCCTTGGCTGTGGGGCTAACTTCGGTATCCCAGTTGGCTAAAGAGGGAGTTGGGGGCTTGTAACCGTAGAGGGCCTCGAATGGTGTTGTGTTACGGAATTTGAGTTGGCGTATTTCATGAAATCGGTTAAGTCCTGAAGATTGAAGATGAAAAAGTTGGATCGTATACCTCAATCTCAAGTAAGAAGAATTCAAAAGGATCAAGTACGTTTAATTAAATAAATTTGTTGATCCGAATACTTCTTATAGTGTAGAAACACGTGCATGAGTTTTTTATTGCATAGAAATCAAAAACTGGACATTCCATATGTTCAGAGTCCGGATCGGGCTTTACAGTCCGGACCCCGAACATAGGTTAGTTCGTGCATAATTCCAGTCCGGACCCTGGGAATTTCAGTCCGGACCCCGAACGTGGAATTTGCAAGAAAAGCATGAACAGTCCGGACCGTGGATTTCAGTCCGGACCCCGAATGTCGTCTTTTCTGGAAATTGTCTGTTTCGCTGAGACAGTCCGGACCGCCAACTCCAGTCCGGACTGTCGTCCTGTAAAATTCCAGAAATGGTTAGTTTTTTATTCTTATCTTCTTCCACAAGTTTTCTAACCTATAAATAGACCCTTTAATTCATCTTTTAAGGGGATGACGCTAAGTGGAAGGAATCCAATCAATTCATAAATATTCCACTTATAGAGAAGAAAGGAAATACATGATTTAATTCTATGTTTCTTCATCTATATTATTAATTTGATTCTAGGTTTTCCAAACTCAGATTTTGAGTAGAATCAAATTAATGAATACTTAGATGGTATTTCCGATCTATTTCTAATCTAAGTATTCGGTGGATCATCACCACCCAAAAACAACGATTTTCCCAAAATCGGCGCGTGGACTCGCGTGGCCTTGTGGATTCAAGGTGCAACCGCTCTCGTGGATTCGGAGCGAGGTACGTTCGTGGATTCGAGACGTGCTACTGGGTGAAGACCGTGGATTCGGTCGGACGTCGTGGGCTCGACGTTGGACGCCGTGGATTCGGCGTTGGACGCTAATCGTGGATTCGAGCAGCGTTGCGGAGCGAGCGGAGAAGATCTACTAGGAGCGTATGGAAAAGGTTGAGTCGTAAGTGTGTACGGTAAATCACCTTGTACGTGTGTTAATTCTAGTGGATTTCACCGTGTTATCGGTCCCGTGGTTTTTTACTCCGGATTGGAGTTTTCCACGTAAAAATCTCCGCATTGGGTTTTATATCGCAAAGATTTTTGAGTGTTTATTGTTTACACCTATTCACCCCCCTCTATGTATTTTTTTCCCCTATTTAGATCCAATTATACATAACCCAACAAGTGGTATCAGAGCGGGAATAGGGTTGTAAACAATGGTTGAAGGTGGAAACATCAACAGACCCCCGTTCTTCGATGGAACAAATTATGCCTACTGGAAAGTACGGATGAAAGCCTTTTTAATTTCCATCGACGAACGGGTGTGGCAATCAATTGAATTAGGATGGTCTAATCCAACTGAAATTCTTGCTGATGTTCGCACCATCAAACCTAGGTCGAAATGGACCAAGGAAGAGATAGATTTATCTTCTTACAATGGCAAAGGAATTAATGCTTTATTTAATGCCTTATCACAAACAGAGTTCTCTCGCGTCTCGGCATGTGAGACTGCGAAAGAAATCCGGGATGTTCTTCAAGTTACACATGAGGGAACTAACCTTGTGAAGATTCAAAAACTGCAAATGCTTACGAGCAAGTTTGACTCCATTTTCATGGCAGAAAATGAATCTTTCACAGATTACTATACACGATTGCAAGACATCATAAACATATGTGCTAACTTGGGAGAGAAGATTCCAGAATTTAAAATTGTAAGAAAGATCTTAAGAACTCTTCCTGAAAGATTTCGTTCCAAGGTTACCGCCATTGAAACTATTAAACACCCGGACGAAATCCGTGTAGAAGAACTAGTTGGTTCATTACAAACTTATGAAATGACATTTCCTACTAACTATTCTTCTGGAAAAGCATCTACTTCTAAGTCTTCAGGTTTTGCATTGAAAACAACAAAAGAAGAAGACGCGGATTCATCCTCCTCAGACGATGACGAGAACCTATCTATGGAGGACTTTGAGAAGCAGCTCGCTCTCTTGACAAGGAAGTTTCGCCGAAACTTTCGAAGGGGTAATTCAAGCAATACTCCATCCTTCGGAAAGTCGAAGAAAGGCAAGGGTTCTTCAAGTTACAAGTCAAGAAAGCAAGAGAGTTTTTCAAAGGATAAGAAAAGCTCAGAAGGACAAGTCCAATGCTTCAAGTGCCGAGTATACGGCCATATCTCAACAGAGTGTCCAAATAAGAATTCGTCTAAGAAGAAGGCAATGCAAGCCGTCACTTGGGATAACACCTCATCGTCAAATGAGTCGTCTTCAAGTGATGAAGAAAATAGCGCAACGGCATTCCACGCGTCCACCACATCTTCACCCTTCATGTGCTTAATGGCTAGTACATCCGAGTCATTGTCCAACTCCACTGTTGAAAAGATTGCAACGGATGATGAATCGAGTAACTCTGAAGGTGAAGATTTTGCACTTGCCTACCATAAGCTTTTGAGGGATTCAAAGAAACTGGCAAAGCAAAACAAGAGTTTGAGAGGGAGATTGCAGGATCTTGAAGAAGAAGCAAAAAGGGCATCTTCTCTCTCAAACGCTCTTGAAGTGGAAAGGGATAATCTGATTAAAGTAAATGTTTCCCTTCAAGAGTCCAATGAGCAATTCGAGAAGAATTATGTAGATATGGTGAACAAAGCGAATTACTTCTTGAAGCTCTACGGTGAGGCTCGACAGGAAAAATTGGAAATGACGGAGACCATTTTCCAACTCAAGGATGATTTAAAGCAATTTTCTTCTGGAAGGAGTAAGTTGGATAAGCTTCTTGGTCTCGGTCAAACAAATCGGTTCGGCCTCGGATACACTCAAACTGGAGACATTCCTAGTTCGAGTGGGACAGTCTTTGTGCCCCAGTCGGTATCTCCTCCTCCGACACCGGAACTGACGACAAACGACGACAACAAACCTACTTCACCCTCTTCGGGATCGTCAAGCACCAAGGTATGTTTTCGTTGTGGTATTGCAGGGCACATAAGGAGAAATTGCAAGATGGGAGCCAAACGCTCAACTCAAACACTTCTTGCAACGACTACCAAAAAGGTGATTCCTCGGAAATCTAATGCAAATTATTCGAAGGAAAAGAGCCTCGGTAGTTCATCAAACAAGACGACGACGTCAAGGAAAAGCGATGGATCAAACAAGACGCTTTCACCAAAGGTATCAACTTCACAATCATTTCTGACGTACACCAAAACTCGAAAGGTTTGGGTACGCAAAGGTGAAATCTTCCCTTGTCTTGTTACTAATATTTCCTTGCATGCATATGATAATTCATCTTGGTATCTGGATAGCGGTTGTTCCCGTCACAAGACCGGTGACAAAAACTGCTTTTAAAATTTTGAGAAAATCTCCGGAGGACTTGTAGTTTTCGGAGATGGTCAGTCTTCCAAAATTATTGGAAAAGGAACAGTAGCTATTCCAGATGGCCCGATTCTGAATAATGTGTTATTTGTTGAAGGCCTTAAGACTAACCTCATAAGTATCAGTCAACTTTGTGACAATGGTTTTTCAGTTAATTTTTCATCTGTTGAATGTGTTGTAACTGATAACAACCATGTTTTCTTTTTAAAGGGGGTTAGATCTGAAAACAATTGTTATGTTGTTCCTAATAAAATTTCTGAAAACTGTTACTTAGCCTCTTTGAATAATGAAACACTTTGGCATGAAAGGCTAGGTCACATAAATTTTAAGGAACTTGCTAGAATTTCAAATAAAGACGTGGTCAAGGGGGTTCCAAAACTTTCACTTAAACAAAACATTGTGTGTGGTGGTTGTCAAAAGGGAAAACAATCCAGGACTGCACACAAGAACTTGAACCACGTTGGTACTAAACGGCCCTTAGAATTATTGCATATGGATCTTATGGGGCCAACTCGTCAACCATCTTTGGGAGGTAAATGGTATATTTTCTTATTGGTTGATGATTTCTCTAGATACTCATGGGTAGCATTTTTAAAAGAGAAAGCTGATACTTTTGATTCTTTTCACGAGATTTGCCATCGTATTATGATTGAAAAGAATGAAAAGATCATTCGTGTTAGAAGTGATAGAGGTGGAGAATTCATAAATTCTAAATTCATTGATTCTTGCACTCCCAACGGCATTAGACACGAATTCTCAGCACCCTATACACCTCAACAGAATGGTGTAGTCGAGCGCAAAAACCGGGTTGTACAAGAGATGGCACGTGTTATGCTTCATAGCCGGAATTTACCGTTATATTTTTGGGCTGAAGCCGTGAACACTGCAGTCTATGTTATTAATCGAGTTTATTTGCGCCCGGGAACTTTAAATACACCATATGAACTATGGTTTTGTAGAAAACCGAATATCAATTATTTTCGTATCTTTGGGAGTCGGTGTTACATTTTACGTGACCGCGAAAATCTTGGAAAATTTGACTCTCGAAGTGACGAAGGGATTTTCATGGGTTATTCTACGAACAGTAGAGCATATCGGGTATTTAACTTGGAATCTAAAACGATTGTAGAATATGTAAATGTTAAAGTAGATGAAGCTTTCCACTTTGCATCTAATAAATCTACCCCTGATATCTCTTTTGATGATGATACTCCTGCAAATGCATCTTCTCATAACAATTCTTCCGATAATAATGATGCATCTAATGGTTCTTCAAGTTTATCTGATGTGCAGGAATCATCTCATGTACCTCCGAGTACTTCGTTACCTCAAACGTTACGCATCTCCAAGGATCATCCGGAATCTAATATTATTGGAGACCCACAAGAAGGAGTCAGGACTCGGAGACAGTTGGTTTGTGGATTCGCTTGTTACGTTTCCTTAATCGAACCAAAGAATGTTGATGAAGCTCTTCAGGATGACTACTGGATTGAAGCAATGCAGGAAGAGCTCCATCAGTTTGAACGGAACAAAGTCTGGGAATTAACGACGCCTCCGAAGCAACACAATGTGATTGGTACTAAATGGATTTTCAAGAACAAGAAAAATGAGGATGGTACCATCATCAGGAACAAAGCACGTTTAGTTGCTCAAGGCTACTCTCAAATAGAAGGTATAGACTTTGATGAAACTTTCGCCCCTGTAGCTAGACTCGAGTCCATTCGTATCCTATTTGCGATAGCTTGTCACTTTAAAATAAAACCTTTTCAAATGGACGTTAAGAGCGCGTTTTTAAATGGGTTTTTAAATGAGGAAGTTTATGTGGCTCAACCGAAAGGTTTTGTAGACTGTAAACTACCTAACCATGTTTTTCGTTTGAAAAAGGCTCTTTACGGTTTAAAACAAGCACCGCGAGCGTGGTATGAAAGGTTGACAAAGCACCTTTTAGAGAAGGGCTATACTCGAGGGGGAGCAGACAGGACTCTCTTTGTGAAGCATTATCAAAATAACTTCATTGTATCACAAATCTATGTCGATGACATTGTTTTTGGTGCAACAAGAGATAATGATGCTTCTAAATTCGCTGAAACCATAGAAAGCGAATTTGAGATGTCAATGATGGGCGAACTGACATACTTTCTTGGATTGCAAGTGAAACAAAATGATGAAGGCATCCATCTGTGTCAATCCAAGTATGCAAAGGAGTTGGAAAAGAAATTCGGATTAGAAGATTCTAAAGATTTTTCGACTCGTATTGGAACTAGCAATAAGGGATTGGGAAGTGAATCTCTTAGTGAGAATGTAGACGAGAAACTTTATCGCAGCATGATTGGAAGTCTACTTTAGCTCACAGCTAGTCGCCCGGACATATCCTTTAGTGTTGGGATTTGCGCGAGATATCAATCAGCACCAAAGGAGGTTCACCTGAAAGCGGTGAAACGGATCATCCGGTACATCAAAGGAACCATTAATTTCGGAATTTTGTATCCTATGGGAACAAGTCTAGATATTGTTGGATATTCAGATGCCGATTGGGCAGGATCTGTGGATGATCGGAAAAGTACGAGTGGTGCATGTTTTTATCTTGGCCATTGCCTTGTTGCGTGGCATAGTAAAAAGCAAAACTGCATTGCACTCTCGACTGCCGAACCGGAATATATCTCTGCGGGTAGTTGTTCAACCCAACTCATTTGGATGAAAAGTGTGTTGAGCGACTTCCGAATTTCAGCAACTTCGGTAGTGATTCTCTGTGACAACACCAGTGCTATAAACATTTCCAAAAACCCTGTGTTGCACTCAAGAACAAAGTATTATCTTATTTGACTGTTTATATGAAATCGAGATCAATATTTGGCTGAATACTTTATATCTTAAATAATTGATAGCCAATTGAGGGGGAGTCAAAGAAAAAGTATTATGCTCAAAAGATGTGGAAAGAGTTACATCCCAATGAGGAGTGTGAAAACTACCACCACATGAAGGAAAGAGCTACCACCTCGGTCGTCCGAGTACTGTGTGCAGCTACCACATGTATACCAAGCAAGGTTTTTCAAGTTTGATTAAATAAAATGCATATTGAAATACTTGACTCTGTCAAATTTCAAGGTTGGTATAAGGTGGGATTTTTAATGAAAGATGCTCAAAGAGCCACTCTCTTCAAAAGATTGCCTAGATACATTATCTACCATATTTGGGATTTCAAACATCTATTGATCTTGTATTTCATTTTCTTTACCAAATTGATGATTTGATAAAGGGATTACTCATAAGATCATGTTAGACGTAATTGAAGTTGTTCAACTTTAAGGGATTTAATTTTTATAAATTTTTGTTTCATTTGTTGGATATTGTTGATAGATTTTGCATAATTTATTTCTTGTTGTATGAAACGATGATCTTTATTTAAAGTTGATACACAACAATGCTTACAATCTTTTTCTGGAATTTTTGGAATTTTTCTAAATTTTTCTGTAGAAAAAGTTTGGAGCCGGTTCGGACTGGACAAGCCGATCCGGACCCCGAACGCAGGAAAATCCTGCGGGTAGCCGATCCGGACTGGATTCTTCAGGCAGTCCGGACCGCGGCTAGGGTTTTATTAAGAACAAAAGGGATTTGATTTCTTTTACTACAATCTTTTGTTCAAAAGTCTCCAGAGCTTCTCTCTCTAGAATTCAAGTATTTTGGAGCCTTCCCAACTCATTTTCTCCAAATCCAAGTGAGTTTTCTTGATCAAAATCTCGGTTTTTCACAGGTTTTCTATATTTTTCTCAAAACGTGATGCAAATCTCATATCTTTTTCGTTTGTGATTTGTTTTTGATCAAACTTCTTTTGAAATAAGAACTCTGGGTAGATTAGTTTTGATTATATGCAAGGTTTTCTCTTGATTAACAGATTTTTAGGCTTCGATTTCTAAAAATTCGGTTTTAGGGCATATAATAGGAATTTTCGAAAATCATGGAATTGATCTATTTTTAAATTTTTTTTGCAAAACTAATTTGATTCCTAGTCTCTCTACATGATAATGATTGTTTAGGTACAATTTTTCAAATTTTTGAAAATAAACAATTTTTGTCGTGTTCTTGAGTTGGTCTTCACAGGACGTTTCCTTCTTCAAGCACAAAGAGAAATGGAGTTTTCATGGATCATCTTTCTGCTAGTCACAATGGTGCACACTCGAGCAACAAACAAACTGAAAAGAGCTAAGAAAACTCAACGGAAGGGTGAGTTTCTTCTTGTCAGCGATTCAGAAGCTGAAGCAAATAATGAAGAAGTAGATTGGGACAATTTGACGGATGATGAATCAATGCCCGCTAAATCTAAGCAAAAGACTTCCGACACATCAAGAGGAAAAGCACCTATGACTTCACCAACCATCTCGGTGAAAAGGAAACGACTAGCTCGACGCTTTGGACAAGCACGAGATGTTGATACTAACAAACCAATAGTTCCTGATTCTCCGCCTCACTTGGAAGATGTGTTCATTAATGCTGACCGTCTTAGGGCATTTGAACATCGAGAATGCATCGGAGAAAGACATGTGAATATTGGTGCCCTCCGAGATCACTCACCGGAGTTCGGGATGTTAATTGAACGAGCCAATCTTATCCAAGTCTGCAGATTCCCGAAATTACTTGGGTATTGTTTACATCGTGTGAGGACCTTTTACTCAAATGCGAGACATCTTCAGGAAAATGAACACGGTTCGATGCAATTTTACACAAACATCCAAGGGATGAGACTCAAAATAACTCCGCAATTGATCGGGGAAGTTCTAGAAATGCCATCAAGTAGATCGGGGATTAACTACTTAACTGGAAAAAGCTTGACGAATGCTCTGTGGCAAACCGTTATAAAAGGAATTTGTTTGGACGGCACTGAATCGACAGATGGTAAAACTATTAAATCCAAACAACTCCGACTTGAATACCGGTTTCTCAACTTCATCACCTGTTATAACATTCTCCCGAACATGCAAACAAAGGTGGTGAGATGGGATCGAATGCTGTTTCTATACCTCCTAGGGCATCCATCTGAAGCAGTTGGATTGAACATGAACATCCCTTACATTATTTGGAACAGGATGTCGAGATATGTTGAGCACCCTCTTCCTACCGAACGGCTTCCGTTCCCATTGATCATTATGAGGATTCTAAAGAAATTTCAAATCGATATCAGCTCAACATCATACCAGCACTGTTTGGGGATGATAAATGAATCCACAATTGTTAAGGCCCTTCACAAATTGCCTCATGTTACTCCGACTCCTTCCTCTGGAAAGAAACCGTGTGTCGGCACCTCTGCTTCTCCATCACGACAAACACCCGGACCAGATGAAGAAGCATCGGTAACCTCAATTTACAAGCAGCAACAACGCCTATCTTTTGAACAAGAGCAGCTCACCAAAGAACAGAGGCGAATCTCAGACGAACTTGAAATTATCACAGCATCCCAAATAACATTGACTAAGAAAGTCTCCTCCATGAAGAAGTTGATGAAGAGAATGTTTTCAAAAATGGGATGTAGTGCCTCTGATGACTTAGACTCAGATCACTAATTTGTGCACTCTAATTTTTTTTTTTTTTTTTTTTTAGTGCAGATTCTTAATCCTTTTTGTGCAGGTTTTTACTTCTAGTTTTTAGTTTTTGTTCTCAGGTTTTTCTTATCGTTTGAACTTTTTTAACTCTCCTTAAATTTTGTAATTTTGGTTTCGTTTTGTGACAAAAAGGGGGAGAGAGTTTAGAGAACTTTGAACTTTGAACAGTAATTGAACAATGCACAATGCTGAAACTAAGGTAAGTATAACTTCAACTTTTGGATTTTTATCTTGTGATTTGATGCATGCCTCAACTAACTATTCGACTAACTATTTGGGCATGTAATATAACTAACAAGTTGCTTGTTGACTAACCTTTCTGTGACATTTGGATTTGTATTGCTTAGAAGATATGTCAATTTTTGATTATGATTTTCATACATATCTGAACTTGCAAATGTCATAATGAGTAAAAACTCTATCTCTGTGTTTGGTTTTGATTGTTGAAAATTCTTGAGGTATCTAACGATTTCTTTTGTCAAGAATGCTTCTTTTTGCAGAGATTACAGATGTCTAAGTCTAGAGTCTGTTTTAGGAGTTTAACTCATGTATTTATCTCTATTTGGATCTCCAATGTAAATTTTTGTTGTATGGTGATATCAAAAAAAATATCTTTTTGAATTTTCTTAAGTGGATTTGTGTTTTGTCACGAAACCGCCAAAGGGGGAGATTGTTACGGAATTTGAGTTGGCGTATTTCGTGAAATCGGTTAAGTCTTGAAGATTGAAGATGAAAAAGTTGGATCGTATACCTCAATCTCAAGTAAGAAGAATTCAAAAGGATCAGGTACGTTTAATTAAATAAGTTTGTTGATCCGAATACTTCTTATAGTGTAGAAACACGTGGATGAGTTTTTTATTGCATAGAAATCAAAAACTGGACATTCCATATGTTCAGAGTCCGGACCCCGAACATAGGTTAGTTCGTGCATAATTCCAGTCCGGACCCTGGGAATTTCAGTCCGGACCCCGAACGTGGAATTTGCAAGAAAAGCATGAACAGTCCGGAACGTGGATTTCAGTCCGGACCCCGAATGTCGTCTTTTCTGGAAATTGTCTGTTTCGCTGAGACAGTCCGGAGCGCCAACTCCAGTCCGGACTGTCGTCCTGTAAAATTCCAGAAATGGTTAGTTTTTTATTCTTATCTTCTTCCACAAATTTTCTAACCTATAAATAGACCCTTTAATTCATCTTTTAAGAGGATGACGCTAAGTGGAAGGAATCCAATCAATTCATAAATATTCCACTTATAGAGAAGAAAGGAAATACATGATTTAATTCTATGTTTCTTCATCTATATTATTAATTTGATTCTAGGTTTTCCAAACTCAGATTTTGAGTAGAATCAAAATAATGAATACTTAGATGGTATTTCCGATCTATTTCTAATCTAAGTATTCGGCGGATCATCACCACCCAAAAACAACGATTTTCCCAAAATCGGCGCGTGGACTCGCGTGGCCTTGTGGATTCAAGGTGCAACCGCTCTCGTGGATTCGGAGCGAGGTACGTTCGTGGATTCGAGACGTGTTACTGGGTGAAGACCGTGGATTCGGTCGGACGTCGTGGACTCGACGTTGGACGCCGTGGATTCGGCGTTGGACGCTAATCGTGGATTCGAGCAGCGTTCCGGAGCGAGCGGAGAAGATCTACTAGGAGCGTATGGAAAATGTTGAGTCGTAAGTGTGTACGGTAAATCACCTTGTACGTGTGTTAATTCTAGTGGATTTCACCGTGTTATCGGTCCCGTGGTTTTTTACTCCGGATTGGAGTTTTCCACGTAAAAATCTCTGCGTGTTGTTTTTTTTTCCGCATTGGGTTTTATATCGCAAAGATTTTTGAGTGTTTATTATTTACACCTATTCACCCCCCTCTAGGTGTTTTTTTCCCCTATTTAGATCCAATTATACATAACCCAACATGTTGTACCTAAGGAGGAGTGGTGGTTGGTGTTATACCACCACTCAGCCAGGGAAATCCATTTAGACCACCTACTAGGTTGCTGTGAACACATGCACCTGAGGTAGGTCTCCAAGCACCGGTTTACCCTCTCGGTTTGACCGTCGGTTCGGGGGTGATAGGCAGTGCTCATATGCAGCTTAACCCCCGAGAGCTTGAACAACTCCTGCCACACCTGACTCGTAAACACCTTATCACGGTCAGATATGATCCCCCTCGGCATCCCATGCAGTTTATAAACTGTGTTAAGGACGGCTTTTGCAACTGTCATAGCTGTATAGGGGTGGGTTAGATGAATGAAGTGGGCGTACTTTGTGAGCTTATCCACCACCACTAGAATAGTATCTCTATTTTCCGATTTGGGTAGTGCTTCAATGAAGTCCATGCTCACCATTTGCCATGCCTGAGTGGGTATTGGCAGAGGCTGTAGCAGCCCTGTATAAGGGGTTCCATCCACCTTATTCTTAATACACACTTCACAAGCCTTAACCTTCTCCTCTACTTCCCTCTTCAATCCAGGCCAATAGAAATGTTGCTTGATCCTGCGGTAGGTATTGTCGATTCCAGAATGCCCCCCCACAGCAGTTGAGTGTAGTTGATCCAACAGGGTCTTCCTTAATTGCCCAGTGCACCCCGCATATAACCTTCCTTTATACCTTAGTAGCCCATGTTGCTGAGTGTAGCCATCCTGAGGGCCTTGTTGTAGGAAGGTTTCCAAGAGAAGCTGTTGTGCTTTAGAGTCACCCTTGCAGCTTTCTTTGACCTCCTCTATCCACGCAGGAATGGATGCTGATATGGCTTGGTTGTTGCCCCATTCTGGTATTATTCTGGAGAGAGGGCATCAGCAGCCAGATTCTCTTTTCCTTTCCTGTATTTGATGTTGTACTCCAGACCCATTAGCTTGAGCATTCCCTTCTGCTGAACAGCTGTAGTAATTCTTTGCTTTAATAAGTACTTCAAGCTTTCATGATTAGTTTTGATTATGAAAGGTTGAGGACTGAGATAGTGCTTCCACTTGCTATGTAGTGGTCCAGATTCCCATGCAACCTTTCCGGCGAATCCACCGTGTAGAACACCAAGTGTTGGTGTGTCTGGCCCATAGTGCATCAAAAGGATGCCACAGATGGACGCTGTGAGATATCTTTAGCTGATTTGGCCTTTGGCTGCATTTGCCGAATTTTAGAAATGGTTTTGGACCAAACAGAGGTTGGATTTGGATTCAGCGCGGAAAAATGCTTGACAATGGCTATTTGCTTGTTAAATTCGGAGTCCGGATGACCAAAAACGGGCTTCCGAAAGTTTTCGAGGAATTTCGGTGCATGGGGGGAGACCGTGGACCGGCCTGAGCCACGTGGCGGCCTGTCATTGGCCGGCTCATGCAGCTCGGTCCATGGGGAGGCGCGGCGGGTGTATGGACCGTGGGCTGGGACGCGTGGCGTGCCCGGAATGGCCGGCGCACGCGGCGCGGACCAGGGAAAGTTGCGCAGCCTCGGTGGACCGGGTGCAGGACACGTGGCAGCCTGGTATTGGCTGGCTCACGAAGGCGCGGTCCACGGGAGCACGGAGGGGCGCCTCGGGGCGCGTGCGCGCACAGTCGCCAGGCGGCGCTGTCGGCCGCGCTCGAGTGCGGGCCACGTGTTGGCCCGCCGTTGGCGGGCCGTACCTACCACGCTGACCAGGCGGTGGACACGCGGCAGACTCCCAACCGCCCCGCACATGCTGTCCGCTGTGCGGGGACACTTGGCGGACGCAGGTGAATCCGGGCGCTCGGTCGGATGGCGTTTGTGCGACCGGGCGGATTCGGGCGCCCGAATTGGAGTGCCCGAATCCGGCCCAATAATACTATGGGCTGAGCCTATAAATAGGATTCCTTAGCTTTTTTTGGGCCTTTCTTGATCTTTTTTCACAGAGAGCTCTTCAGGGGACTTCTTCCTCTCTCAGTACACTATTCTTTGGAGGACTTTGAGGATTTTTGGAGGTCACCACTTCGGCTTTTTCTGCGACTCGACACACAGTGATGCTTCCACACCAGTGACCCGTTTCGTAGCATTTCAGTGCGCGGACTCCCCCGGCTTACCCCGAGCTCCGATTCAGGCGATTCTCAGGCCGTTGGACTCACGACAGGTAGGGCTCCGACTTCTGTGTTTTGAGCTTCCTCTTTTTTCATGTTGATCTTGGAGTTTCCCCAGCTTCCTTTTGACCCATTTTTCCTCGCGGAGTTTTGGACAGCACTCGGGTGTTTTGGCGATATCTTCGCGCACAGGCGTCAGATTGAGGCGTGCCAATAGGCGTTTTCCATCTACACTGCGCAAGGAACACCCTCGAATTACCTGGGATTTTTTTGAGTTTTTCCCGAAGGTGAATATCTCCTTTTTCCCAAGCTCTTTGGTACTGAATTCCTGTACAGAATTCTTTGGGGTGGTTCCCTTGAAGAATTTGTATCTCAGCGTAGGAAACTCGGATTTGAGCGTGCAGGTACTCGTTTCGACCGGCTCGTCGCGACGATCGCGGTGGTATTTTTTCCTGGAATTTTTCGAGCAGAACTCGCAGGTGAAAAAGGCACAACTCTGGTCTGTTTGTTGGGACAGCATACTCTCGGGGATACTTAGATGTTTAATTGTGTATATTTTGGGGTATTTGTAGGTGCAGTGTTACAGCCGCTGTCTTGCTTGGGCGTTGATATTATTGGACGGGGATTTAGCGACTGAGGTGGGTACCGTTGTCGCCTCCTACTTTTGATTACCCACTAGGCATACTGGAGATGTCCCTATATCATGTTGATAGTTGTATCAGTGGGATGAACATAGCATGCTTGTTTGAAAGTACAGACCTGTTGTTAACACTTGCATCTCTAGAGGATTAGATATCAGTAAATTATTATTTCTTGAAAAAGATAAGTGTTTAAATCTCTGGGGAAAAGTATGCTAAAATCATATCATGTTTTGTGTATATTGGGAGGCTTATGCATGTGTATAGACTAGTTTGTGGCATAGTAGTACATCAGATATTCAAACAAATGCATACTTTAATTCCTGTAAGAATTGGAATACTGAGATCATTTTATTAAGTAAGGGACTTTGCATGCTTGTATGGTCACCTAGTTAGGCCACCTTTTTCTGCTACACTATCATGCAGGAACTGACTTAGGAGAAACCATGTTTTTTATTCTTTCTCCAGTTATCTAGACATAGGGGATAGTATGCTCAGGTTCGAGCAGGGGCTGGGATAGTGTAGTCAGTTATTGGGGATTTGGGACAGGCAGGCTTGATGACAGGGTATTTGCGGCAACCGCGGATTTTGGGAGGTTGACCGGGCTGTTACTAATGCATCAGATTGGGGGAGAGGGGATCGGATTTTCTTTAGTGGATGGTTTTTCCCACTTGATTAGAGTCTTGATCCAGTCCTACTATATCAGGTTACTTATGGTGACTTATTTCACTCGCGTGGGTCGCTCCCCTCGAATGCCACTCTGGAGTGTGTGTGACCGTGCCGATCAGGAGCCGGTCTGTTGCTCTTGGGATGGGATCGTGCCGGTCAGGAGCCGGTCTGCATCCCGGAGCTGAGTTGTGAGTTAGTAGGCACAGCAGGCAGTACCGGTGTTCACCGATGTCTAGATTGGGTTTCTCAGTCAGGCATATATACTCTGATGCATACATTTAGCTATTCTTTTAGCTTAGTATTTTAGAGGCATATTAGTGGTAGCTTTTATCAGTAGTTATATTTATAGCTTACCACCCTTGTTTTATTTTCGCCTCTAGTAGTCCTAGTGGGCATGTCTGAGTTTGAGGTCTACCCACTAGGGGAGGCTACTGTTTTTATAGTAGTTCTCAACCCCCACTGTTTTCCCTTTTCTTTTCCCCTTTGTTTTGTTGAGTCCTCTGCTGGAGTTGCGGGACCCTCCTCCCAGGATCGAGGTAAAAGGATCGCAGATTAGATAGCTATTTCCCGATCTCGAGTTTAGCACCTTTGATGTATCCCCTGTACACTCATATACTTGTACTTTTCCTTTCTTTTGGGTCTGGCTTCGGCCAGCTGGTTGTATTTGATCGGTGAGCTGGGAGAGACACATGTATATTTGAGAGTTTACTTTTTGTACTTTTACTTTTCCAGCTATATCTGAGATGTATTAGTTGTAGATAGCTCTGTTTTATGCTCATTTATAATATCATTTATATCTGTGCAGGTTACCAGCGCTTCGTGTACACGGGAAATTCCGTGTGCACGTCGGATCTGTGGACAAGCCCGGGTTCTGGTTTACACCCGGGGCGTGACAGATTATGTTGGTATCAGAGCTTAGGGATAGGTCAGTTGGGACTTATGAGACCCTAGGCTTTTGGCACACCCTAGGAAGGCAGGGCGTGAGTGACGCGATATTTTGCGAAAGTCGGCAATTTATTATTAAACTCTTCCTGTGAGTGGAGAGGGACTGGCATATCCTATTTCTGGTGGACTATTATGTTGGCTGCAGACAACATAAAGTTACACAAATAGGAAGATGTCTTTGACTTTCGCTAGATTGGGTCGAGTGTGGTTTTGTTTACTGATCCGTGATTTCTTGTGTGGCAGGATGCCTCCTAGGCGGCAGATCCCTACCCGGGGTACTCCTACACCCCCGGAGGATCCAGAGAAGTCCGGGCCTTCAGAGATCAGTGAGTTGAGGGCCATGGTGACCCAGTTGGCGGAGAGTCACCACCGGCAGGAGCAGAGGATTGAGCAGTTGCTCGCCCAGGCAGGGGCACCTTCCCCTACTACTGTTGAGGCCCCCGTACCACCAGTTTTACCGCCGGCTATTCCACCAGTCCCTATGGCACCATCGTCGAGCAGTGGGGCTCAGGGAGTGATCTGACCATTGACCCCAGCGGAGGAGCAGGAGATTGTTGACAAGCTCACCCATTTTTGTCAGCGGGGACCGCCTAGGTTTTCAGGGCGGAGTACTCAGTCTTGGGAGATCGGAACTTGGCTAGCATCAATGGAGAAGTTGTTCCGGGACTTCTTCATTGATCAGAGGTTCAGGGTACATATGGCAGTACATTGCTTAGATGGGGATGCAGATGCATGGTGGCATCGGGTAGAGCCCCTGGAGTTTCAGATCACCCGACAGCTACCCTGGTCGGAGTTCAGGAGGATGATTCTGGATACTTACTTTTTCACGAGTGTGAAGAAAAAGCTAGAAGATGATCTGAAGAATCTGCAGCAGGGCGATCGGACTGTGTTGACCTACTTCCAGGAGTTCACGCAGTTGCTCAACTGCGTACCTTATGTCGCCAGGGATGGACCGCACCAGGTGGAGCTCTTTGAGACGGGTCTGCGCCCAGAGATTTATACTATGGTGCATGCCCAGAGGCTACAGACGCTGGAGGAGGCACCGGAGCATGCGCAG
This sequence comes from Tillandsia leiboldiana, assembly GCA_029204045.2. NCBI lineage: Eukaryota > Viridiplantae > Streptophyta > Magnoliopsida > Poales > Bromeliaceae > Tillandsia > Tillandsia leiboldiana. The sequence goes on from CM055066.1 coordinate 35,305,532, forward strand.
TGGGTTGAGAGGGGAGACCACGTTGTCGCCAGACGTGGAGGCTTGGTCGCTCAGAGTTCTAATAGGAAGCGACCAGCGCCGGACGATGGGGGACAGGCCAGTTCCTGGAAGCCGCCCCGACCGCCACCGCCTCAGTTCACGGGCCGTGGGCGTTCGGAGCGGCGATGGCCTGGTGGATCCCAGAGGCCCCCACAGCAGCAGCAGCAGCAGCAGCAGCACCAGCGACAGCAGCAGCACTCGCAGCAGCAGAGGTCACAGTCGAGACAGCAGGGGTCTCAGCGGCAGAGGCAGCAGCAGCAGCAGGCGAGGCAGCCCCCGTCTACTGTTGGGTGTGTTTTCTGCAGGGGCCAGCACCCCTCTGATACTTGTGACTTGAGGCATGGTCGCTGCTTCCGATGCGGGCAGTCCGGTCATCTGCGAGCTACTTGCCCTTTCTGTAGAGTTATTATGGATCCACAAGGATCTAAATAGGTACTATCAAACAACTAGAGGGGGGGTGAATAGGTGTAATACTTAAAAACTCAATCTCAGTGCAAAATAAAAACCAATGCGGAAAATAAAAACAGCACACCGAGATTTACGTGGAAACTCCAATCCAGGAGAAAAACCACGGGACCAACACGCAATAACAATCCACTAAGAATAGAAGAATAACAAGGTGATTACCGACTCCACGGACTCAAACCCCTCCTTCAGCTTCTTCGGACCTTGCGCTGACCGGTTGGATATCCACGCAATAACAATCCCTAAGAAAAGAAGAATAACAAGGTGATTACCGTCTCCACGGATTTAACCCCTCCTTCAATTTCTTGGACCTCGCGCTCCACCGTTTTGCCCGTCCACTGCTCACGTTCGAATCCACGAACGCACGCTTCGAATTCACGAAACGCCTTTAGCACACCGAATCCACGATGCCACGTCGAATCCACGACGCAAACTCAGTCGATAAGAATATTGACTTCGATGGTGATCCTCTGCTTAGATTCTCATTGAGGAACCGTAGAAGAAATCTCTAAGCAAAGATTAGATCAATTCGACAAAAGATATGTTCTTGAAAGAACCATCGAATTGACCTAAAAGAGGCTATGAAGAAGATCGATAAAAACCTAGCCTCTAGGGTTGCTCTCAAGTGTTTTATCAATTGATCGGCCGTAGCTCCCACGTTTTTGAGAAACCCTAAGTGTCTATTTATAGTTTAGAAACCTTTGGAAAGAGATAAGAATCAAAAACTTACCTTATCTGGAAATTTTCAGGACGGCGATCCGGATCGGATTTACTGCGATCCGGATCGTCGTAACGAGATTGACGATTCCAGAAAACCAAGGGTTCGGGATCCGGATCGCATTGCCCGATCCGGATCGTTCATACAAATCAGAAAACTTAACATTCGGGATCCGGATCGGAAATTGCATGGATCCGGATCGAAGTCTTGTATGAAGCAACAACCTTCGGGATCCGGATCGTTGGCCTTGATCCGGATCCTGAACATGTCCGAACACCAGTTTTTGATTATTATGAAATTAAAAATTCTTCCAAGTGTTTCTATACTATAAGAAAGTATTCGGATCACCAAAATTATTTAGTTAACCATACCTGATCCTTTTGAATACTTTTTTCTTGAGATTGATGTAACTGATCCACAATTCTTCAACTTCAATCTTCAAGATTCAAGACACTGAGTGTCAACTTGAGCTCTTGTTGAATCTTCTCTAAGTCTTTGATTGCTGATTGACAATTTGATCCCTTTAAGACTCCGACTCAACTCACTGACTTGACTCACGAAATATGCCAATACCAAAATGCCGTAACAATCTCCCCCTTTGGCAATTTCGTGACAAAACCCAAAAATACATAAAAGCGCTCAAGTCACTTATCTTAAACCAAAAATCGAAATTCAATGTTATCACCAAAACATTGATTTTCTTTGCGTGAAAGATCCAATAAATACAAAATTACATTTGAACCAAACAGTCCTAGAACATACTCTATGACTTAGGACTTGGAGTCTTAAAGTGATGTAATTCCTGCAAAACAAAACTCCAAACAAAATCAAACGTCAGTCGTTAGAAATTAAAATCCTACATTTGATTCATCCTTTTGGTTCTTTTGTTTTTCCCAGCTCTTTCAACCTTTCTTTGTCTCCCCCTATCTTGAGCATCTCTAACATGTTCTCCATGTTCTTGAGCATCTATGTTCTCCCCCTTTGTGGTACGATCATCATTTTCCGTTCTCCCCCATTTTTCCATTTTCGTTTCGTTTGTCCTCTCTTGATGATCTCATCTCCGTCATTTCTCTTCTCCCCCTTTTTGTCACAAATTGTCAAACAGTGAACATACTAGACAAAAGGAAATTACTAACAAAATTAGTTCATGGAGAAAGAGAGATAAAAGCTCAGTTCTGGTATATATAACAAAAATGCAGATTGCGTACCGGTACCAGAAAGCAAAAATTAAATAATTTCTTGAAACAAATCCAGATTTTAGAATCTTTTCAAATACCGATTTGTATTCCATCAAGAAATCAATTTAAGTGCTTTAAACAGTGAATTCACACAGATGTCATTCAATCCAATTAATTTCACAAAATTAAAAAGATTTACTCCAAAATCATGAAAAATAAAGGTAAAACATTATAAACCGTTTTTCATGTTATATTCATCAAACACAAGTCATCAAAAATAATCTTGAGATCCAAAGTCTATCAAGATGTAACGGATTTACAAAGATGACATACGGAGATTTCCAAACGACATCAATCTTGAATTCTACCCTTTCAAATTGAGATAAGCACTAAAATACCTAAGGGTGGCTCTTTGAGCATCTTTCAACTATCCCACCTTATACCAACCAGGAGATTGTTCAAAATATAAGAGTTTTGCATATAAATCTCCAAATGCTTCAACTAAAGATTTTCTCATAAAATACTATCAAGCATCCATAACATGTGGTAGCTTCACACACAAACCGGACGACCGGGGTGGCAGCTCTTTCCTACATGTGGTGGTAGTTTTCACACTCCTTTCGGATGTAACTCTTTCCACATCTTTTGCAAATCATTTCAATACCCTTGAAAGAATGCAATCTCTTACGTGAAAGAATTAAATCCCAAATTTTAGTCTATCGGTTGTCTCACGTTTATCACAATGAATTCACACAACCGAGATAGATTAAGCATCTAAAGATCACACATGATTTCTAAAATTTGATGCTTATAAAATCAAAAACTCCTATAATGAAGTATCTTCAAGATTATGATTAAGGAGTAAAGTTGATAATCCAAATAAAATTAATTTGGAGTGAATAAAAGTGAAGCCCTTTTTATTCAATGCACTTGTTCAGTAAAAACCCTTTTGTTCAAAAACAAAGTATAAAAACGAAGAGCATTGAGAAACATGTAATGCAAAGATTAAGAAAAATATGAAAGGAAAACTAATCAAAGCATTACATACAGTCATAAGCTATTTAGAACTTAAGACAAGGAAAGATATCACCTTTCCGAATCCAAAATCGCTGGATTTTGGGTTGTCTTGATTCGTTGTGGCCGGGGGTTGTCCGCTTTGACTGTTGATCCACCTTAGGTCTTTGCCTCGCAGTGATCCACTTGAATGATTGATGTTGTGGCTCGGACCTTTGGTGGGTTGAGTGAACTCCTTTGACTTGATGTGTCTTTTGATTCCGTTGAGTTCGCTCCGTAGATGAAGTTGCCGAAGGACTCTTCTTTCTCTTTTTCGGGCAATTCTTCACCAAATGTCCTTCAAGTCCACATAGGTAACAAGTTCTTCCTTTCAATTTCATTGTGGAACTTGAAGCATTCACAGTTTGGTTCTTTTTGAATCCCAAACCAACCTTGCTTGTTTGACCTAATCCGGACATACATTCAAGTTTCTTGGAACCGGTTGAAATCCTTTGTATGTCGGATTTAAGTTGATGAACTTGCTTGGTCAATGCTTGATTGGTGACATGTATTTCCTCAAACTGCTTTTCAAGAAAATCAATCTTGTTAATATGGGAATTAACGACCGTTTCTGATTGATTTATCTTTTCTTGGAGGATTTTATTATTATCCAATAAAAGCTCTCGTTCCTCCTCGAGATCATGAAGTTTGATCTTTAAAGCATGATTCTCGTCTTGATCTTCAAGTCGTTTCTTTCTCAACTTCTTGATATGTTTGGCCATCTTCTTAGATTCCGCAAGAAGTTGTTGATATGCCTCAACGAGTTCTTCCTCGTCCGACTCCCCCTCACTTGATGACTCTCCGCCGGTTGTTGATGTTTCATACAAAATCAAAGGAGTAGAGTTAGTGACTAATGATGATAAACAATTATTAGAAGAGGGAAAATGAGAGGCATGAGAAGCAACGATTTTTTCCTCTTTACTTGAGGTTGATTCATTAGAAGTAAAATCGTCCCAAGTTTTCGCTTGCAAAGCCTTCTTTTTATATAATTTCGGAGTAGGACAATCCGTTGAAATATGGCCGTAGCCTTTGCATCTATAACATCGGATTTCCCCTTCGAATTCATCTTTTTCCTTAGAAGGTTTTGCAAGGAATTTGAGGTTAGAGGATTTAGAACCCGATGATCCTTTAGATGGTTTCGTGGATGAAGATCCATCGGTTCGATTCTTCCAAAATTTCCGACGAAATTTCTTTGTGATCCGCGCCAATTGTTCTTCAAAATCGGCAAAAGAGATTTCATCGTCGGAACTCGATTCGCTATCTTCTTTCTTTGTGGATTTGAATGCAATACCTGTAAGCTTAGAAGAAGACTTGGAAGAAACTTGATTAGTAGGAAAAGTCAATTCATAAGTTTGCAAAGCACCTACTAATTCCTCAACACTCATCTCATCCGGATGACTAACGGTTTCAATGGCGGTAACCTTTGCCCTAAACCGTTCCGGAAGAGTCCGAAGTATCTTTCTTACAATTTTCGACTCCGGGATCTTTTCTCCTAGATTAGCACATGTATTAATTACATCTTGAAGTCTAGTGTAATAATCTGTAAACAATTCATGCTCTTCCATATGAATAGAGTCAAATTGACTTGTAAGCATCTGGAGCTTTTGAATTTTTACAAGATTAGTACCCTCATGTGTAATTTTGAGAATATCCCAAATTTCCTTCGCGGTTTCACACGCGGAAATTCTTGTAAATTTAGTCGAGGAAAGAGAGTTAAATAAAGCGTTCATACCTTTCCCATTGTAAGAAGATCTTTCAAATTCCTCTTTGGACCATCTAGAGCGAGGTTTTGGGGTAGTAGAATTTCCTACTTCCTCAACAGGATGCAGCCAACCGCATTCCACGGATTGCCATACTCGCTCATCAATTGCGATGAGAAAAGCTCTCATCCGCACTTTCCAATAAGCATAATTAGTCCCATCAAAAAGAGGAGGTCTATAAATATTACCACTTTCACCCATCATGATAGATAAACCTAAAACCCTCTCTGATACCAATTGTAGAGTTATGAATCCCAAAGGATCTAAATAGGTACTATCAAACAACTAGAGGGGGGGTGAATAGGTGTAATACTTAAAAACTCAATCTCAGTGCAAAATAAAAACCAATGCGGAAAATAAAAACAGCACACCGAGATTTACGTGGAAACTCCAATCCAGGAGAAAAACCACGGGACCAACACGCAATAACAATCCACTAAGAATAGAAGAATAACAAGGTGATTACCGACTCCACGGACTCAAACCCCTCCTTCAGCTTCTTCGGACCTTGCGCTGACCGGTTGGATATCCACGCAATAACAATCCCTAAGAAAAGAAGAATAACAAGGTGATTACCGTCTCCACGGATTTAACCCCTCCTTCAATTTCTTGGACCTCGCGCTCCACCGTTTTGCCCGTCCACTGCTCACGTTCGAATCCACGAACGCACGCTTCGAATTCACGAAACGCCTTTAGCACACCGAATCCACGATGCCACGTCGAATCCACGACGCAAACTCAGTCGATAAGAATATTGACTTCGATGGTGATCCTCTGCTTAGATTCTCATTGAGGAACCGTAGAAGAAATCTCTAAGCAAAGATTAGATCAATTCGACAAAAGATATGTTCTTGAAAGAACCATCGAATTGACCTAAAAGAGGCTATGAAGAAGATCGATAAAAACCTAGCCTCTAGGGTTGCTCTCAAGTGTTTTATCAATTGATCGGCCGTAGCTCCCACGTTTTTGAGAAACCCTAAGTGTCTATTTATAGTTTAGAAACCTTTGGAAAGAGATAAGAATCAAAAACTTACCTTATCTGGAAATTTTCAGGACGGCGATCCGGATCGGATTTACTGCGATCCGGATCGTCGTAACGAGATTGACGATTCCAGAAAACCAAGGGTTCGGGATCCGGATCGCATTGCCCGATCCGGATCGTTCATACAAATCAGAAAACTTAACATTCGGGATCCGGATCGGAAATTGCATGGATCCGGATCGAAGTCTTGTATGAAGCAACAACCTTCGGGATCCGGATCGTTGGCCTTGATCCGGATCCTGAACATGTCCGAACACCAGTTTTTGATTATTATGAAATTAAAAATTCTTCCAAGTGTTTCTATACTATAAGAAAGTATTCGGATCACCAAAATTATTTAGTTAACCATACCTGATCCTTTTGAATACTTTCTTCTTGAGATTGATGTAACTGATCCACAATTCTTCAACTTCAATCTTCAAGATTCAAGACACTGAGTGTCAACTTGAGCTCTTGTTGAATCTTCTCTAAGTCTTTGATTGCTGATTGACAATTTGATCCCTTTAAGACTCCGACTCAACTCACTGATTTGACTCACGAAATATGCCAATACCAAAATGCCGTAACACTTTCTCGACATCGACGGCTCCTTCCTCGGCATCAGTCCCTTCTGCGCCCCAGCAGCGGCCCTATGCTCCAGCGAGCAGGGCTCCTTCCTCCCACCCTACAGACTACCGACCACCAGCACAGAGCGGGCGGGTCTATGCCGCCCAGGTGGAGGACTCCTCGGTAGCCGACCACGTGGTGGCAGGTATCATTTTACTTTTCGGTACTAGAGCTCGCACTTTATTTGATACCGGTGCATCACATTCTTTTATTAGTAGAGCATTTGCATCATCCCATGGACTAGAGTTAGGTCGGTTGCCACATACATTAGAGGTACAGATTCCTGATCATACATTGCATGTAGAGGAGTGTTGTTGGTCTTGTCTAGTACAGGTTGAGTCATGGATTTTGCCAGCGGACCTGATGGTCCTGAGTCAGCTGCGAGATTTTGACATAGTACTTGGGATGGATTGGCTGGCTCGCTATTTCGCGACGATTGATTGCGCCGCGAGAACTGTGACTATTAGCGAGCCAGGCCAGGAGGTGTTTGTGTATAGAGGGTGCCAGAGTGCTTTCTTCGCCTCGGTGGTTTCGACTTCTCGTGCGAGGCAGATGACGCGCAGTGGATGCGTGGCCTTTTTGGCTTGTGTGGTTAAGGAGCCTACGGCGGCACTGGGACTCGCGGATATCCCTATTGTCCATGAGTTCCCGGATGTGTTTCCACCGGAGCTGACTAGCATGCCGCCGGATAGGGAGATCGAGTTTTTGATTAACGTAGTCCCAGAAACTGCGCCAATCTCTAAGGCTCCTTACCGAATGGCACCGGCTGAGCTGCGAGAGTTAAAGGCGCAACTTCAGGATTTAATGGACAAAGGTTTTGTGAGACCAAGCGTATCGCCTTGGGGAGCGCTGATGCTATTTTTGAAGAAGAAGGATGGTTCACTTCGACTGTGTGTAGATTACTGAGAGTTGAATAAAGTGACCATCAAGAACAAGTACCCTTTGCCGCACATTGATGATTTATTTGATCAGCTGCAAGGGTCTTGTGTCTTCTCCAAGATTGATCTACAGTCTGGTTACCACCAATTAAAGGTGAAGGCCGAGGACATCCCAAAGACGACATTCAGGACACGGTACGGGCATTATGAGTTCACCGTCATGCCTTTTGGATTGACTAATGCCCCTGCCGCTTTTCTGGATTTAATGAACAGGATATTTCGACCTTACCTGGATCGGTTTGTCGTGGTATTCATCGATGATATCCTGGTTTATTCCCGGAGTGATGCGGAGCACGAGGAGCACCTGAGGATTGTGCTGCAACTTCTGAGAGAGAGGAAGTTGTATGCCAAGTTATCTAAGTGCGAATTTTGGCTTTGGGAGGTTGTCTTTTTGGGCCATGTGATCTCAGCCGCTGGAGTGGCAGTAGACCCGGCGAAGATTGAGGCAGTCCGGGATTGGCCCCGACTGACGACGGTATCAGAGGTTCGCAGTTTTATGGGCTTGGCCGGATATTACCGTCGGTTTGTGGAAGGTTTTGCGAAACTCTCCACACCCCTCACTGGTCTGACGCGTAAAGGGATTAAGTTTATTTGGAGTGAGGATTGCCAGAGGAGCTTTGAGGAATTAAAGAACAGATTGATGTTGGCTCCTATCCTTTCCCTCCCTGTTATGGGGAAAGGATACGTGATTTACAGTGATGCATCGCACAGTGGACTTGGTTGCGTGCTGATGCAGGAGGGTAGGGTAATCGCTTATGCTTCACGGCAACTTAAGGATTATGAAAAGAATTACCCTACCCATGACTTGGAGCTAGCTGCGGTGATTTTCGTACTGAAGTTGTGGCGCCATTATCTGTATGGGGAGCACTGCGAGATTTACACCGACCACAAGAGCTTGAAATACCTGTTTACACAGAAGGAGCTCAACTTGAGGCAGCGCAGATGGTTGGAATTGTTAAAGGACTACGATGTGGATATACTTTACCATACTGGCAAGGCCAACGTGGTCGCTGATGCCCTGAGCAGGAGAGCAGTACAGAGCCTATCCTTGATGATCACTGACCAGGCGCCATTACTTGAGCAGATGAGGCGGTTAGAGCTCGAGGTTGTGTCCCCTGGGGTCTCTGCTAGACTTATGTCTTTAGTCGTGCAGCCCACTCTGTTGGACAGGATTCGAGAGAAACAGAGTGAGGACCCCCACTTGATGAGGATTCGAGAGCAGATTCAGACTAGGTTGACAGGGGATTTTTCAGTTGATGCTTCAGGAGTACTGCGGTACAGGGACCGAGCTTGCGTGCCTATGGATTCAGAGATTCGAGAGCAGATCTTGAGAGAGGCCCATTATACACCTTATAGCATTCATCCTGGTGGGACTAAGATGTATAAGGACCTCAAGGTACATTTTTGGTGGAGCGGTATGAAGAGAGACATTGGGAGATTCGTAGCACACTGCTTAACTTGTCAGCAAATAAAGGCTGAGCATCGTGTACCTGCTGGCAAGTTGTAGAGTCTCCCAATCCCTGAATGGAAATGGGAACATGTCACTATGGATTTTGTCACTGGATTGCCGAGAGCACAGACTGGAGCGGATGCGATCTGGGTAGTTGTGGATAGACTCACCAAGTCCGCTCACTTTTTACCGGTGCAGGTGACTTGGTCACTCGAGCGGCTGGAGCAGCTGTACTTAGACGAGGTGGTGAGGCTGCATGGTGTACCCGCCTCCATTGTATCTGATCGAGATCCGAGGTTTGTTTCGCGCTTTTGGAGGAGCCTACAGGCCACTTTAGGGACACAGCTCAGTTTCAGCACAGCGTTTCACCCACAGACAGACGGACAGTCAGAGCGTACTATACAGATTCTTGAGGACATGCTCCGAGCTTGCACGCTAGACTTTGGAGGAGGTTGGGTGCGACACTTATCACTGGCAGAGTTTGCGTACAACAATAGCTTTCAAGCGAGCATCCAGATGGCTCCGTTTGAGGCATTGTATGGCAAGTGTCGTTCCCCGCTTTATTAGAGCGATATGGGTGAAAGACGGACATTGGGGCCAGAGTTGCTGCGAGAGGCAGAGGATAAGGTCAGGGTAGTCAGGCAGCATCTTCAGACCGCTCAGAGCAGACAGAGGAGCTACGCAGATGTGCGGAGGCGATACCTTGAGTTTTTGGTTGGAGATCATGTCTTTTTGAAAGTCTCGCCTTCGAAGGGGATTCGGAGATTTGGGATTCGTGGGAAGCTGAGCCCTCGTTATATTGGACCTTTCGAGGTATTGGAGTGCATAGGGCCAGTTGCCTACAGGCTTGCACTTCCTCCCAGACTTGCTGGTGTTCACGATGTGTTTCATGTATATACTCTGAGGAGATATGTTTATGACCCATCGCACATCATTGATTTCGCCCCACTGGAGATCACTGAGGAATTGAGCTATGTCGAGCGGCTATTGCGGATTTTAGACCGTGAGGTTAGGGAGTTATGCAGCCAGGCCATTCCTTACGTGAACATTCTGTGGAGCAGCCATAGCGAGCGCGAGGCTACTTGGGAGCTGGAGTCAGCGATGATGGACGCCTACCCCCACTTGTTCGAGGCCCCGGCTTGAGGTATGACTTTTGTTTCGAGGACAAAACTTTTTCTTGTAGGGGAGGATGTAGTGGTCCAGATTCCCATGCAACCTTTCCGGTGAATGTAGAACACCTAGTGTTGGTGTGTCTGACCCATAGTGCATCAAAGGGATGCCACAGATGGACCCTGTGAGATATCTTTAGCTGATTTGGCCTTCTGCTGCATTTGGCGAATTTTAGAAAAGGTTTTGGGCCAAACAGAGGTTGGATTTGGATTCAGCGCGGAAAAACGCTTGAAAACGGCTATTTGCTTGTTAAATTCGGAGTCCGGATGACCAAAAACGGGCTTCAGGAAGTTTTCGGGGAATTTCGGTGCATGGGGGGAGACCGTGGACCGGCTTGAGCCACGTGGCGGCCTGTCATTGGCCGGCTCACGCAGCTCGGTCCACGGGGAGGCGCGGCAGGTGTATGGACCGTGGGCTGGGACGCGTGGCGTGCCCGGAATGGCCGGTGCACGTGGCCCGGACCAGGGAAAGCTGCGCGGCCTCGGTGGACCGGGTGCAGGACACGTGGCAGCCTGGTATTGGCTGGCTCACGAAGGCGCGGTCCACGGGAGCACGGAGGGGCGCCTCGGGGCGCGTGCGCGCATAGTCGCCAGGCGGCGCTGTCGGCCGCACTCGAGTGCGGGCCACGTGTCGGCCCGCCATTGGCGGGTCGTACCTACCACGCTGACCAGGCGGTGGACACGCGGCAGACTCCCAGCCGCCCCGCACATGCTGTCCGCTGTGTGGGGACACGTGGTGGACGCAGGTGATTCCGGGCGCTCGGTCGGACGGCGTTTGTGCGACCGGGCGCATTCGGGCGCCCGAATTGGAGCGCCCGAATCTGGCCCAATAACACTATGGGCTGAGCCTATAAATAGGATTCCTTAGCTTTTTTTGGGCCTTTCTGGATCTTTTTACATAGAGAGCTCTTCAGGGGACTTCTTCATCTCTCAGTACACTATTCTTTGGAGGACTTTGAGGATTTTTGGAGGTAACCACTTCGGCTTTTTTTGCGACTCGGCGCACAGTGACGCTTCCACACCGGCTTACCCCGACCTCCGATTCAGGCGATTCTCACGCCGTTGGACTCACGACAGGTAGGGCTTCGACTTCTGTGTTTTGAGCTTCCTCTTTTTCGTGTTGATCTTGGAGTTTCCCGAGCTTCCTTTTGACCCATTTTTCCTCGCGGAGCTTTGGACAGCACTCGGGTGTTTTGGCGATATCTTCGCGCACAGGCGTCGGATCGAGGCGTGCCAATAGGCGTTTTCCATCTACACTGCTCAAGGAACACCCTCGAATTTTCTGGGATTTTTCTAAATTTTTCCTGAAGGTGAAAATCCCCTTTTTCCCGAGCTCTTTGGTACTAAATTCCTGTACAGAATTCTTTGGGGTGGTTCCCTTGCAGAATTTGTATCTCAGCGTAGGAAACTCGGATTTGAGCGTGCAGTACTCGTTTCGACCGACTCGTCGCGAGGATCGCGGTGGTATTTTTTACTGGAATTTTTCGAGCAAAACTCGCAATTGAAAAGGGCACAACTCTGGTCTGTTTGTTGGGACAGCATACTCTCGGGGATACTTAGATGTTTAATTGTGTATATTTTGGGGTATTTGTAGGTGCAGTGTTATAGCCGCTATCTCGCTTGGGTGTGGATATTATTGGACGGGGATTTAGCGACTGAGGTGGGTACCGTTGTCACCTCCTACTTTTGATTACCCACTAGGCATACTGGAGTTGTCCCTATATCATGTTGCTAGTTGTATCAGTGGGATGAACATAGCATGCTTGTTTGAAAGTACGGACCTGTTGTTAACACTTGCATCTCTAGAGGATTAGATATCAGTAAATTATTATTTCTTGAAAAAGATAAGTGTTTAAATCTCTAGGGAATAGTATGCTAAAACCATATCATGTTTTGTGTATATTGGGAGGCTTATGCATGTGTATAGACTAGTTTGTGGCATATTAGTACATCAGATATTCAAACAAATGCATACTTTAATTTTTGTAAGAATTGGGATACTGAGATCATTTTACTAAATAAGGGACTTTGCATGCTTGTATGGTCACCTAGTTAGGCCACCTTTTTCTGCTACACTATCATGCTGGAACTGACTTAGGAGAAACCATATTTTTTATTCTTTTTCCAGTTATCTAGACATAGGGGATAGTATGCTCAGGTTCGAGCAGGGGCTGGGATAGTGTAGTCAGTTATTGGGGATTTGGGACAGGCAGGCTTGATGACAGGGTATTTGCGGCAACCGCGGATTTTGGGCGGTTGACCGGGCTGTTACTAATGCATCAGATTGGGGGAGAGGGGATCGGATTTTCTTTAGTGGATGGTTTTTCCCACTTGATTAGAGTCTTGATCCAGTCCTACTATATCAGGTTACTTATGGCGACTTATTTCACTCGCGTGGGTCGCTCCCCTCTAGTGCCACTCTGGAGTGTGTGTGACCGTGCCGGTCAGGAGCCGGTCTGTTGCTCTTGGGATGGGACCGTGCCGGTCAGGAGCCGGTCTGCATCCCACAGCTGAGTTGTGAGTTAGTAGGCACAGCAGGCAGTACCGGTGTTCACCGGTGCCTAGATTGGGTTTCTCAGGCAGGCATATATACTCTGATGCATACATTTAGCTATTCTTTTTAGCTTAGTATTTTAGAGGCATATTAGTGGTAGCTTTTATCAGTAGTTATATTTATAGCTTACCACCTTTGTTTTATTTTCGCCTCTAGTAGTCATAGTGGGCATGTTTGAGTTTGAGGTCCACCCACTAGGGGAGGCTACTGTTTTTATAGTAGTTCTCACCCCCTGTTACGGAATTTGAGTTGGCGTAGTTTCGTGAAAGGTTCAAGTCTTGAAGATTGAAGGTGAAGAAAGTTGGATCATTTAACTCAATCTCAAGAAAGAAGAATTCAAAAGGATCAGGTATGTTTAACTAAAGATTATTGGTGATCCGAATACTTCTTGTAGTGTAGAAACACCTGGAAGAGTTTTTAATTGCATAAAAATCAAAAACTGGTGTTCGGACAGGTTCAGGATCCGGATCAGAGCTAGCAATCCGGATCCCGAAGGTTGTTGTTTCATACATCACTTCAATCCGGATCAGGCATTCCGATCCGGATCCTGAACGTTTGTTTTCTGGAAACCGTCTTTATTGCTACTGCAATCCGGATCGCCCAAATCCGATCCGGATCGCCGTCCGTCAAAATTCCAGAAAAGTTAGGTTTTTGATTCTTATCTCCCTCCAAATGTTTCTAACCTATAAATAGACCCTATGACTCTTTTTCTAGGGTGAATCCAAAAAAAAATCCAAATAGCCGTCATATTCAAATATCATCTTATACGGCTCTAGATCCACATATAGAGAAGAAAGGAAATCATTAGAGAATACTCTATGTTTCTTCATCTATATTGATTAGTTTGATTCTAGGTTTTCATACTCACATCTTGAGTTGAATCAAACTAATGAATACTTAGATGGCATTTCCGATCTATCTTTGATCTAAGTATTCGGCGGATCATCACCACCCAAAAAACAACGATTTCCCCAAAATCGGCGCGTGGATTCGCGTGTCCTTGTGGATTCAAGGTTCAACCGCTCTCGTGGATTCGGAGCGAGGCACGTTCGTGGATTCGAAGGGTGCTATTGTGTGTAGACCGTGGATTCGGTTGGACGTCGTGGATTCGACGTTGGACGCCGTGGATTCGGCGTTGGGCGCAGATCGTGGATTCGAGAAGCGTCGCGGAGCGAGCGGAGAAGATCCTCTAGGAGCGTATGGAAAAGGTTGAGTCGTAAGTGTGTACGGTAAATCACCTTGTACGTGTTTTAATTCTAGTGGATTTCTGCCGTGTTATCGGTCCCGTGGTTTTTTACTCCGGTGATGGAGTTTTCCACGTAAAAATCTTGCGTGTTATTTTTATTTCCGCATTGCGTTTTTATCGCTACGATTTTTGAGTGTTTATTCGTTTACACCTATTCACCCCCCTCTAGGTGTTTTTTCCCCTATTTAGATCTACATTTCATATAACCCAACAAGTGGTATCAGAGCGGGAATAGGGTTGTGAACAATGGTTGAAGGTGGAAACATCAATCGACCCCCTTTCTTTTGATAGAACAAATTATGCGTACTGGAAAGTACGAATGAAAACCTTTTTAATTTCCATCGACGAAAGGGTGTGGCAATCAATTGAATTAGGATGGTCTAATCCAACTGAAATTATCTCTGATGTTCGCACCTTAAAACCTAGGTCGAAATGGACCAAGGAAGAGTTAGATTCTTCTTCTTACAATGGCAAGGGAATTAATGCTATTTTTAATGCCTTATCTCAAACTGAATTCTCTCGCATCTCGGCATGTGAGACTGCGAAAGAAATCTGGGATGTTCTTCAAGTTACACATGATGGAACTAACCTCGTGAAGATTCAGAAACTGCAAATGCTTACGAGCAAGTTTGACTCTATCTTGATGGCAGAAAATGAATCTTTCACGGACTACTATACACGATTGCAAGACATCGTAAACTCATGTGCTAACCTGGGAGAGAAGATTCCAGAATTTAAGATTGTAAGAAAGATCTTAAGAACTTTTCCTGAACGATTTCGCCCAAAGGTTACAGCCATTGAAACTATTAAACACCCGGACGAAATACGCGTAGAAGAATTAGTTGGTTCATTACAAACTTATGAAATGACATTTACTACTAACAATTCTTCTGGAAAAGCATCCTCTTCTAAGTCTTCAGGTTATGCGTTGAAAACAACTAAGGAAGAAGACGCGAATACATCCTCCTCAGACGATGATGAGAACCTTTCTATGGAGGAATTTGAGAAGCAGCTCGCTCTCTTGACAAGGAAGTTTCGCCGCAACTTTCGAAGGGGTAATTCAAGTAAATCTCCATCCTTCGGAAAGTCGAACAAAGGCAAGGGTACTTCAAGCTACAAGTCAAGAAAGCAAGAGAACTTTTCAAAGGATAAGAAAAGTTCAGAGGGACAACTACAATGCTTCAAATGTCGAGGCTACGGCCACATTGCAACGGAGTGTCCCAACAAGTATCCGGCAAAGAAGAAGGCGATGCAAGTCGTCACTTGGGATGACAACTCAACGTCAAATGAGTCGTCTTCAAGTGATGAAGAAAAGAGCTCCACGGCATTCCACGCGTCCATATCTTCACCCTTCATGTGCTTTATGGCAAGTACATCCGAGTCGTTGTCTAACTCCACTATTGAAAAGATTGCAACGGACAACGAATCGGATGATTCGGAAGGTGAAGATTTTGCTTTAGCCTACCACAGACTTTTGAGGGATTCAAAGAAAGTGGCTAAGCAAAACAAGAGTTTGAGAGGGAGAGTGCATGATCTCGAAGAAGAAGCAAAAAGAGCAACTTCTCTCTCTAACGCTCTTGAAGTGGAAAGGGAAAATCTGATAAAAGTAAATGTTTCCCTTCAAGAGTCCAATGAGCTTTTTGAGAAGGAACATACAAAACTGGTGGATAAAGCGGATCACTTCTCAAAGCTCTACAACGAGGCTCGACAGGATAACCTGGAAATGACAAAGACCATTTTCCAACTCAAGGATGACTTGAAGCGATTCTCTTCAGGAAGGAGTAAGTTGGATAGGCTTCTTGGTCTTGGTCAAACAAATCGGTTCGGCCTCGGGTACACTCAAACTAGAAACAGTCCAAGTTCGAGTGGGACAGTTTTTGTGCCTCAGTCGGTATCTCCTCCTCCGACACCGGAATTCAAGACAAACAACGACAACAAACCTACTTCATCCTCCTTGGGATCGTCAAGATCTAAGATATGTTTTCGTTGTGGTGTTTCAGGGCACATAAGAAGACATTGCAAGACGGGAGTCAAACGCGCACCTCAAACACCTCTTGCAATGACTACCACAAAGGTGATTCCTCGGAAATCAATTGCAAATCAATTGAAGGAAAAGAATCTTGGTAGTTTACCGCGCAAGACGACTTCATCAAGGAGCAGCAATCGTTTTAACAAGACGCTTTCACCTAGGCATATAACTTCACGACCATTACCGACGCACTCCAAAAAGGTTTGGGTGCGCAAAGGTGAAATCTACCCTTGTCTTGTTACCAATGTTTCCTTGCATGCATATGATAGTTCGTCTTGGTATCTGGATAGCGGGTGTTCGCGTCACATGACCGGTGACAAAAATAGTTTTCAAAATCTTGAGAAAATCTCTGGAGGACTCGTTGTTTTCGGAGACGGTCGATCTTCCAAAATTGTTGGAAAAGGAACAGTAGCTATTCCAGATGGCCCGGTTCTAAATAATGTGTTATTTGTTGATGGTCTTAAGACTAACCTCATTAGCATAAGTCAACTTTGCGACAATGGTTTTTCAGTTAACTTTTCATCTGTTGAATGTGTTGTAACTGATAAGGACCATGTATTCTTTTTAAAAGGGGTTAGATCTGAAAACAATTGTTATGTTGTTCCTAATAAATTTTCTGAAAAATGTAACCTAGTTTCTTTGGATAATGAAACACTTTGGCATGAAAGGCTAGGTCACTTAAATTTTAAGGAACTTGCTAGAATTTCAAACAAGGACGTGGTCAAGGGGGTTCCAAAACTTTTGCTTAAACAAAACGTTGTGTGTGGTGGTTGCCAAAAGGGAAAACAGTCTAGGACTGCACACAAGAACTTGAACCACGTAGTTACAAAACGGCCTTTGGAGCTTTTGCACATGGATTTAATGGGGCCGACCCGTCAACCATCTTTGGGAGGTAAATGGTATATTTTCTTATTGGTTGATGATTTCTCTAGGTTTTCTTAGGTAGCATTTTTAAAAGAGAAAGCTGATACGTTTGATTCTTTTCATGAGATTTGCCATCGTATTATGATTGAAAAGAATGAAAAGATCATTCGTGTTAGGAGTGATAGAGGTGGAGAATTCATAAATTCCAAATTCATTGATTTTTGCACTTCCAATGGCATAAAACATGAATTCCCAGCACCCTATACACCTCAGTAGAATGGTGTTGTTGAGCGCAAAAACAGGGTTGTTCAAGAGATGGCGCGTGTGATGCTTCATAGCCGGAATTTACCGCTACATTTTTGGGCTGAAGCTGTGAACACCGCTGTCTATGTCATTAATCGAGTGTATTTGCGCCCAGGAACTTTAAATACACCATATGAGCTGTGGTTTAGTAGAAAACCGGATATCAAATACTTTCGTATCTTCGGGAGTCGATGTTACATTTTACGTGACCGTGAAAATCTTGGAAAGTTTGACTCTCGAAGTGACGAAGGAATCTTTTTGGGTTATTCTACAAATAGCAGAGCATATTGAGTATTTAACATCGAATCTAAAATGATTGTAGAATCTATAAATGTTAAAGTAGATGAAGCTTTTCACTTTGCATCTGAAAAATCTACCCTCGATATCTCTCTAGATGATGATACTCCTGTAAGTGCATCTTCTCATGATAATACTTCCAATATTAATGATGCATCTAATGGCTCTTCAAGTTTATCTGATGTGCAGGAATCATCTCATATACCTCCGAGTACTCCGTTTCAACAAACGCTACGAATCTCCAAGGATCATCCTGAATCAAACATCATTGGAGATCCACAAGATGGAGTTAGAACTCGGAGGCAGTTGGTTTGTGGATTCGCTTGCTACGTATCTTTAATCGAACCAAAGAACATAGATGAAGCTCTTCAGGATGACTACTGGATTAAAGCTATGCAGGAAGAGCTCCATCAATTTGAGCGAAACAAAGTCTGGGAATTAACGAAGCCTCCAAAGCAACATAATGTGATAGGTACCAAATGGATTTTCAAAAACAAGAAAAATGAGGATGGTACTATCATCAGGAACAAGGCATGATTAGTTGCTCAAGGCTACTCTCAAGTGGAAGGTATAGACTTTGATGAAACTTTCGCCCCTGTAGCTAGACTCGAGTCCATTCGTATACTATTTGCTATTGCTTGTCATTTTAAAATCAAATTATTTCAAATGGACGTTAAGAGCGCGTTTCTAAATGGGTTTTTAAATGAGGAAGTTTATGTGGCTCAACCGAAAGGTTTTGTGGACCATAAACAACCTAACCATGTTTTTCGTTTGAAAAAGGCTCTTTACGGTCTGAAACAAGCACCGCGAGCATGGTACGAAAGGCTGACAAAGCACCTTTTGGAGAAGGGCTATTGTAGTATGCTGGTTTTTAATTTGAGCCTACCGACTCTTCTGTTGAGCTTTTTGGGGGAGGAAAGCTGCGAGCATGTGTATTTTCAGTTTACAGCGGAGCCCGGGAGGTTCCGGGCTGCGACGGGAAGCCCGAGGTCGAAAAGTGAGTTGCTGGGGCATTTTGGTTTATTTATTTAATTATTGTTTTATTTAAAAGGGGATTTATTTGAATTGGTTTCTTTTTTTATTTCTTGCTGTGGCTGTGGGGAGCTGGCAGAGGTGTGGGAGAGGGCCTTTAATTAGTGGTAGGTGGCTAATTAATTTAGTCTCCTTTAAAGCCTTACTTGCTGCTTGTTTATTCAAGTGCCTCCACCTCACCCTCTCCACCTCACCTCTCTTCTCCATCAAGCAAGCAAGCAGCAGTGGTTTTCGGTTGGCTTGGTGAAGCTGAAGGACGAGAGAGGAAGAGAAGGGAAGGAGGCCTTTTGGAGTGAACCGACTGTTGGTCGCCGGGGAGCGCCGAGCGAGGTGCGCGCGACGGCAACGACGAGGTTGGTGTTCACTTTGCTTATTTTTATTTCTTGGGTTTTTTTTTTGAGTTCTTTTCTTCTTCTTCTTTCTTTTCTTTCCCCGTGGTTGCGGCTGTGCGGACTGGTTGTCCGGGGTGGTTGTTACTGTGCAGTCCACGCGCGCGCGATTTTGACAGCGCGTGGCTGCGAGGGCTGCCGCTGCGCGGGCGCGCATGAGCGCCGCGCGCAGCATGCGCCCTGCTGCCATTTGTGTGCAGCAGGGCGCCGGTCTGCTCAGGGCTGCGGCATGGGGTCGCGCGCTTGGCGCGCGGCACTGCAGGTGTGCCGCGCGGGCGGCCCCTGTGCCGCGCGGCACTGCATGCCGCGCGCTTGGCGCGCGGCACTGCAGGGGTGCCGCGCGGCACTGCGGGGGGTGCCGCGCGGGCGGCCCCTGTGCCGCGCGGCATTGCAGGCCGCGCGCGAGCGCGCGGCACTGCGGGGGGGTGCCGCGCGGGCGGCCTCTGTGCCGCGCGGCATTGCAGGCCGCGCGCGATGCGCGCGGCACTGCAAGGGTGCCGCGCGGGCGCCCTTGGGGCCCCGCGGCCCTGCAGGCCGCGCGCTGGGCGCGCGGCCCTGCAGGGTGCCGCGCGGGCGGCCCATGGGGCCCGCGGCCCTGCAGGCCGCGCGCGGGGCGCGCGGCCCTGCAGGGCGCCACGCGGGCGGCCCATGGGGCCCCGCGGCCCTGCAGGCCGCGCGCTGGGCGCGCGGCCCTGCAGGGTGCCGCGCGGGCGGCCCATGGGGCCCCGCGGCCCTGCAGGCCGCGCGCGGGGCGCGCGGCCCTGCAGGGCGCCGCGCGGGCGGCCCATGGGGCCCCGCGGCCCTGCAGGGCGCCGCGCGGGCAACCCTTGGGCCGCGCGGCGCTGCCGGCCGCGCGGCTGGCCGCCGCCGCGCGGGGCCGGGTTCTTTGGGCCGTTCGGCCGTGGACCGCTCTGTGTCGTTGCCTTCGGCTCGGCGGTGCGCCGTGGCGGGTGCGCGATGGTCCTTCCGCGCAACGCCTGGCGTTCCTTCGTGGGCGGTTTGGTTTGTACCGCCGTTTTGAGCGTGGTGTTGGGCTGCGGGTTTTTCTGACCCCTGTCTTCGCCGTTTCCGCAGTGGTGGCTTAGCGCAAGCTCTCTACGTGACCTGTGGTGCACGTTTTGCCGCGGGGAGCTGCTGGTTTGCTTCGGGACCTTCTTCTAGCGCGCGACTTTGCGGGTTCAGCACAGGTGGGTTGTTTTATTTAGATATCGCGATTGCTCTACATTGCTTCGAAATGCAAAGGTATTGTGTTCCTTTTCATTATTACTCTTATCTGGTAACCGACAGGATGTCGTTCTAAATCGTTGGAAACCCCTTGTGAGTTTGGATCTCGTGCCGGGGGCCGAGAAAGGGGGATTCCTGCATTTTCTAGCTATACTCCAGAGTCTCATGATGTTGTAGCATTACCAGATTTAGTCGAGGGTTGGTTTTCCGACTAGATTGTGAGTAGAGTCATTCGAGTTGTCCGATCTATTTGATCGAGGATTATAGCCTGCAGATGCCGCTTGCTGAGACAGTTGTGACTTGATCCTTACCCGGTGGGGTCGCACCCCTCGGGTCACGCTCCGGACGCGTTGAGATATTGATACCCCTGGCCGTGCTACCAGGTGGGTACTCGCCCCTGGCCGTGCTACCAGGCGGCTACTTGAGAGAGTTAGAGACAGTCGGACAGGACGCCCCACGTAAATCCCGTCCTAAAGTGGATGTGTGGTGGTGGGCAGGTGCGCTCCTAGTCGACAGGCGCAGGCTTGGCTGGCCCCTATGGGCAGTCGTTGAGATTTGGTGACATGAGCGGGTGGTTGTGGCATATGTTCTTAGATGGTTTTCCTTCGAGCATAGTATTGAGGCATATAGTGGTAGATTTATTTCCCGCATGCATATCTATCTATCTATCTATCTATCTATCTATCTATCTGTTCTTGCCTCCAGCGGACTTGGTGGGCGCGCCGTGAGTTCTGACAGTGGTACCTACTGAGATCTGCTTTTGCAGTTGATCTCACACCCGCTGCGTGTGACAGGTGTTCCTGAGGCGTCTTTTCCAGGCTCAGCTCGTGCGGAGTCCTCTGACCGAGGTAAGGGCGTCGCCGACTAGTTCCTACCCGAGTTGGTCGAGTCAGAGATAGAGTGACCTGTACCTTTTTGGTTTCCTCTTTTGTACTAGACAGTGGTACTGTACTTATGTTTTTGTGAGATAGTGGACTCTTGTACTTGGACTCTTTTATTTAGTGATTTCAGTTTCCGTTCTTCTTACTGCATAGCTTCTTTTCCGCTCTGATACTTGTGTAGCGATAGATCTCTTTGCAGGTTGGACGCTTCGTCTGTACGGCAGTTTCCGTACAGACGGCGGATCTGTTGTCGTCCCCCCGGGGCGTGACAGATTTAGGTGGTATCAGAGCCTAGGTGTATAGGTCATTGGGGACTTAGAGACCCTAGGCTTTTGGTTGGACGTAGGATGACTGTCGTGAGAGACGAGATTGTAGCTAGAGTCCTGATTGTGTAGCAACTCCCCCAGGAGTTTGGGGTGAGTGACTTTACGTGTTACTCGCTAAAAGTGGTTATGTTGGCTGTAGACAGCATAATGCTTTAGAACGGGTAACAGGTATAGACTTTCGCTGGATTGGGTCGTGAGAGTTCCTTCTCTAACCCTTGTTTTCCTTTTGTAGTTGCCTGAGATGCCTCCGAGACGTCGCGTGACGACGAGGGCACTTTCTGCGGCGGACGACGAGCCCGAGCAACAGGAGGCCGCGCAGGACGAGGTCCAGGAGCTGCGGGCCCAGGTGGCCCAGATGTCTGAGGCGTTGCGACGCCAGGAGGAGGCGGCCAAGCGCCAGGAAGAAAGTATGGAGCGGATGATGAGGTTACTCGAGCAGAGGACATCACCAGCTGCACCTCCAATGGCGACCTCGTCGACCTCGTCTCCGATCGCCCCGTTGTCAGAGGCAGAGCAGAAGGAGCTCACGGATCGACTAGCCTACATGTCCAAGTTTCGCCCTCCGCTTTTTGCAGGACAGAGCTCAGAGCCTTGGGAGGCGAAAAACTGGATTGCAGCGATGGAGAAGTTGTTTGAAAACCTGTTTATCAAGGAAAAGCATCAAGTGCACCTAGCCACGCACTTCTTGGAAAAGGACGCCGAGACCTGGTGGCGTCGTGTACGGCCTGTGGGACCACCGGGTGTACCTTTGCTATCTTGGGCTGAGTTTCGTGCTTTGCTGCTCGGGGTCTACTTTCCCGACAGCGCAAAGCAGAAGCTAGAGGGGGACTTGCGACGGCTACAGCAGGGGGATCGGCCCCTCGCGACGTATGTTCTTGAGTTTCAGCGGCTGTTGGGTAGCGTGCCTCACGTTGCCCGGGATGAGGCCCAGAGAGTTGAGCTGTTTGAGAAAGGTCTGCACAAGGATATTTACCCTCACGTTCACTCATTTAGAGCCCAGACTTTGGATGCGGCGATTGATCACGCACAGTGGGTTGACAGAGGAACCGTGGTTATGTCTGAGCAGGGGTTGGCGCCTGGGGCTAGTTCGGGGGAGAAGCGCCCGGCGCCATCTGAGATTGGGCAGTCTAGCAGGCCGAGGCCCCCGAGACCGCCAACGTTCCAGCCTCGGGGCCGCGGGTCGCAGATGAGGCAGGGATCGGGGGGCCCTCGACCCCCTAGGCAGCAGCAGCAGCAGCAGCAGCAGCGGAGGCGCGCTGACAGATGTGTGATATGCGGCGGCCCCCACGCACCTTCGCAGTGTGATCAGCGGCAGGGCCGGTGCTTCCAGTGTGGGCAGGCAGGGCACCGGGCATGGTCTTGTCCTAGAGCGGGATCAGCCGCGGCATCGACAGCTTCGGCTCCTTCACCGCCCTTCCCGACGGGCGGGGCTTCGGCAGGTGTTGGCCAGGGGGATAGGGCCACTTCGTCGCGGCAGTCAGATAGGCAACCACCCCCGAGTGGGAGAGTCTATGCAGCTCAGGTCGAGGACTCGGGGACAGCTAGCCACGTGGTGGCAGGTATTATCCTTATCTCATCTATCCGCACTAGAGCTTTATTTGATACCGGAGCATCGCATTCATTTGTCAGTAGGACTTTTGCATCCATGCATGGGCTAGGGATAGGGCCGTTAGAGTGTGCTCGGGAGGTTCAGATACCTGAGCACGTGCTACTCGTGGAGGAGTGTTGTTGGTCCTGCCCAGTGCGGCTGGGGCCCTGGTTGTTGCCTGTTGACCTTTTGGTCCTAGGTCAGCTCCGGGATTTTGATGTAGTGCTAGGTATGGACTGGTTGACTCAGTATTATGCTACCATCGATTGTAGAGAGAGGACTGTGACCCTTCGTGAGCCAGGGCAGCAGGAGTTCGTTTTTAGGGGTTGTCAGAGCACTCTTTTTGCTGCGACGATCTCTTCTGCTCGAGCACGTCAGATGATGAGTCGTGGATGTATCGCTTTCTTAGCTACTGTTGTGGAGGTGCCTACGGCGATGCCTGGGCTCGAGGACATTCCTATCGTCCGAGAGTATCCAGATGTGTTTCCCCCAGAGTTATCGTCCATGCCGCCGGATCGAGAGATTGAGTTCGTGATTGATGTAGTTCCCGGAACTACACCAATCTCTAAGGCACCCTACAGGATGGCCCCGGCAGAATTGAGGGAGTTAAAGGCTCAGCTGCAGGATCTTTTGGATCGCGGGTTTGTGCGACCTAGTGTTTCTCCTTGGGGAGCCCCGATTCTGTTTGTAAAGAAGAAGGACGGGTCACTTAGGCTTTGCGTGGACTACCGGGAATTGAATAAAGTGACCGTCAAGAACAAGTATCCACTTCCTCGGATCGATGATCTATTTGATCAGCTTCAGGGAGCTACGGTCTTCTCGAAGATAGATCTTCAATCCGGTTACCACCAGCTGAGGGTGAGGGCCGAGGATGTATCCAAGACGGCGTTTAGGACTCGGTATGGGCATTACGAGTTCACAGTGTTACCTTTTGGTTTGACGAATGCCCCGGCTGCGTTTATGGATCTGATGAACCGAGTGTTCCAGCCGTACTTGGACCGTTTCGTGGTGGTTTTCATAGATGACATTTTAGTATATTCCCGTAGCGATTTTGAGCACGAGGAGCACTTGCGGATAGTGCTACAGCTTCTGAGAGAGAAGGAGTTGTATGCCAAGTTAAAAAAGTGCGCCTTCTGGCTTCGGGAAGTCTCTTTTCTGGGCCATGTGGTATCAGCCGCAGGTGTGGCAGTGGACCCGACGAAGATCGACGCAGTTCGGGATTGGCCTAGACCGACGACGGTGACTGAGATACAGAGTTTTTTGGGCCTTGCGGGCTACTACCGTCGGTTTGTAGAGGGCTTTGCGAAGCTCTCTACCCCCCTCACCAGATTGACCAGGAAAGGGGTAAGGTTTGATTGGTCAGAGGAGTGCCAGAAGAGCTTCGAGGAGTTGAAGCAGAGGTTGACTACAGCGCCGGTCCTTGCACTACCAGTCATGGGAGAGGGGTACGTGATTTACAGTGACTCCTCCCACAGCGGCCTCGGATGCGTGTTGATGCAGCATGGTAGGGTAATTGCCTTTGCTTCGCGCCAGTTAAAGGATTATGAGAGAAATTACCCTACGCATGACCTTGAGCTAGCTGCCGTTGTTTATGCCCTGAAGCTCTGGCGTCATTATTTGTATGGTGAGCACTGCGAAATCTTCACCGATCATCAGAGTCTGAAATATCTGTTCACTCAAAGAGAACTCAACTTAAGGCAGCGCCGGTGGCTTGAGCTGCTAAAGGATTACGACTTGAGTATTCTGTATCATCCCGGCAAGGCCAACGTGGTCGCGGATGCTTTGAGCCGGCGATCAGGACAGACCATGAGCATGCTTATTACCCAGCAGGGACCACTGAGAGAGCAGCTGAGGAGGTTGGGTTTGGAGGTGGTGGCCCCTGGGGCTTCCGCAAGACTGATGTCTATGGTCTTGCAGCTCACCCTGCTGGACAGGATTAGAGAGAAGCAGAGTGGAGACCCCTATCTTGAGGGGATCAGAGACCAGGTGCAGCGTGGCCAGGAGGGGGACTTTTCTGTGGACGTAGCGGGAGTACTTAGGTACAGGGACCGCTACTGTGTGCCCGTGGATTCTGAGATTAGAGGGTTGATCCTTAGGGAGGCCCACTATACACCTTACACCCTCCACCCCGGGGGGACAAAGATGTATAGAGATTTGAGGGGGCAGTTCTGGTGGCCAGGCATGAAGAGGGACGTCGGTAGATTTGTAGCTCATTGTCTAACTTGCCAGCAGGTTAAAGCAGAGCACCAGGTTCCAGCGGGCAAGTTGCAAAGCCTACCAATCCCTGAGTGGAAGTGGGATTGCATTACTATGGATTTTATTGTTGGACTGCCGAGGACTCAGAGTGGGGCTGACGCCATTTGGGTGATAGTAGATCGTTTGACCAAATCAGCCCACTTTCTGCCGATTCAGTCAGGTTGGACCTTGGAGAGGTTAGCGCAGTTGTACCTGGACGAGGTTGTGAGGCTTCATGGGATACCAGCTTCTATTGTATCAGACAGGGACCCGAGGTTCACTTCGCAGTTCTGGAGGAGCTTACAGGGGACCTTGGGGACCCAGCTTCAGTTTAGCACCGCCTTTCACCCACAGACCGACGGGCAGTCCGAGCGGACTATTCAGACTCTGGAGGACATGTTGAGGGCTTGTGTCTTGAGCTTTAGTGGCAGTTGGGATCGACATCTGAGGCTAGCAGAGTTTGCCTACAACAATAGCTTCCAGGCGAGTATCCAGATGGCGCCCTATGAAGCATTGTATGGTAGGAAATGTCGATCGCCCCTGTGTTGGAGTGACGTGGGTGAAAGGAAAACTTTGGGGCCTGAATTACTTTTGGATGCTGAGGATAAAGTGAAGGTTATTCGGCGTCATCTAGTGACTGCGCAGAGCCGACAGAGGAGCTATGCCGATAGGAGGCGGCGAGACTTGGAGTTTCAGGTGGGAGATCATGTGTTTCTGAAAGTCTCGCCCGCTCGAGGGATACGGCGCTTTGGAGTGCGCGGGAAGCTGAGCACGCGTTTTATTGGACCATTCGAGATTTTAGAGCGCATCGGACCGGTCGCCTATCGGATTGCTCTGCCGCCTCGATTGTCGGGCACTCACGATGTATTCCATGTTTCTGTTTTGAGAAAGTATGTGTATGATCCCTCACACGTACTGGATTTCACTTCCCTTGAGATGGATGAGGAGCTGCACTTTCAGGAGCGCCCGATGCGAATTCTTGCTCGTGAGACGAGGGAATTGCGCAATCGGGTTATACCTTATGTAAAGGTACTTTGGAGCCACCACGATGAGAGAGAGGCTACTTGGGAGCCCGAGGATCAGCTGAGGATTGCCTACCCTGATCTATTTGAGACCCATTCTTGAGTTTGGAGCTTTTTGGGTTTCGAGGACGAAACCGTTTGAAGGGGGGGAGAGTGTAGTATGCCGGTTTTTAATTTGAGCCTACCGACTCTTCTGTTGAGCTTTTTGGGGGAGGAAAGCTGCGAGCATGTGTATTTTCAGTTTACAGCGGAGCCCTGGAGGTTCCGGGCTGCGGCGGGAAGCCCGAGGTCGAAAAGTGAGTTGCTGGGGCATTTTGGTTTATTTATTTAATTATTGTTTTATTTAAAAGGGGATTTATTTGAATTGGTTTCTTTTTTTATTTCTTGCTGTGGCTGTGGGGAGCTGGCAGAGGTGTGGGAGAGGGCCTTTAATTAGTGGTAGGTGGCTAATTAATTTAGTCTCCTTTAAAGCCTTACTTGCTGCTTGTTTATTCAAGTGCCTCCACCTCTCCCTCTCCACCTCACCTCTCTTCTCCATCAAGCAAGCAAGCAGCAGGGGTTTTCGGTTGGCTCGGTGAAGCTGAAGGACGAGAGAGGAAGAGAAGGGAAGGAGGCCTTTTGGAGTGAACCGACTGTTGGTCGCCGGGGAGCGCCGAGCGAGGTGCGCGCGACGGCAACGACGAGGTTGGTGTTCACTTTGCTTATTTTTATTTCTTGGGTTTTTTTTTTTTTTGAGTTCTTTTCTTCTTCTTCTTTCTTTTCTTTCCCCGTGGTTGCGGCTGTGCGGACTGGTTGTCCGGGGTGGTTGTTACTGTGCAGGCCGCGCGCGCGCGATTTTGACGGCGCGTGGCTGCGAGGGCTGCCGCTGCGCGGGCGCGCATGAGCGCCGCGCGCAGCATGCGCCCTGCTGCCATTTGTGTGCAGCAGGGCGCCGGTCTGCTCAGGGCTGCGGCATGGGGCCGCGCGCTTGGCGCGCGGCACTGCAGGTGTGCCGCGCGGGCGGCCCCTGTGCCGCGCGGCACTTCAAGCCGCGCGCTTGGCGCGCGGCACTGCAGGGGTGCCACGCGGCACTGCGGGGGGTGCCGCGCGGGCGGCCCCTGTGCAGCGCGGCATAGCAGGCCGCGCGCGAGCGCGCGGCACTGCGGGGGGGTGCCGCGCGGGCGGCCCCTGTGCCGCGCGGCATTGCAGGCCGCGCGCGAGCGCGCGGCACTGCGAGGGTGCCGCGCGGGCGCCCTTGGGGCCCCGCGGCCCTGCAGGCCGCGCGCTGGGCGCGCGGCCCTGCAGGGTGCCGCGCGGGCGGCCCATGGGGCCCCGCGGCCCTGCAGGCCGCGCGCGGGGCGCGCGGCCCTGCAGGCCGCGCGCGGGGCGCGCGGCCCTGCAGGGCGCCACGCGGGCGGCCCATGGGGCCCCGCGGCCCTGCAGGCCGCGCGCTGGGCGCGCGGCCCTGCAGGGTGCCGCGCGGGCGGCCCATGGGGCCCCGCGGCCCTGCAGGCCGCGCGCGGGGCGCGCGGCCCTGCAGGGCGCCGCGCGGGCGGCCCATGGGGCCCCGCGGCCCTGCTGGCCGCGCGCGGGGCGCGCGGCCGTGCAGGGCGCCGCGCGGGCAACCCTTGGGCCGCGCGGCGCTGCCGGCCGCGCGGCTGGCCGCCGCCGCGCGGGGCCGGGTTCTTTGGGCCGTTCGGCCGTGGACCGCTCTGTGCCGTTGCCTTCGGCTCGGCGGTGCGCCGTGGCGGGTGCGCGATGGTCCTTCCGCGCAACGCCTGGCGTTCCTTCGTGGGCGGTTTGGTTTGTACCGCCGTTTTGAGCGCGGTGTTGGGCCGCGGGTTTTTCTGACCCCTGTCTTCGCCGTTTTCGCAGTGGTGGCTTAGCGCAAGCTCTCTACGTGACCTGTGGTGCACGTTTTGCCGCGGGGAGCTGCTGGTTTGCTTCGGGACCTTCTTCTAGCGCGCGACTTTGCGGGTTCAGCACAGGTGGGTTGTTTTATTTAGATATCGCGATTGCTCTACATTGCTTCGAAATGCAAAGGTATTGTGTTCCTTTTCATTATTACTCTTTTCTGGTAACCGACAGGATGTCGTTCTAAATCGTTGGAAACCCCTTGTGAGTTTGGATCTCGTGCCGGGGGCCGAGAAAGGGGGATTCCTGGATTTTCTAGCTATACTCCAGAGTCTCATGATGTTGTAGCATTACCAGATTTAGTCGAGGGTTGGTTTTCCGACTAGATTGTGAGTAGAGTCATTCGAGTTGTCCGATCTATTTGATCGAGGATTATAGCCTGCAGATGCCGCTTGCTGAGACAGTTGTGACTTGATCCTTACCCGGTGGGGTCGCACCCCTCGGGTCACGCTCTGGACGCGTTGAGATATTGATACCCCTGGCCGTGCTACCAGGTGGGTACTCGCCCCTGGCCGTGCTACCAGGCGGCTACTTGAGAGAGTTAGAGACAGTCGGACAGGACGCCCCACGTAAATCCCGTCCTAAAGTGGATGTGTGGTGGTGGGCAGGTGCGCTCCTAGTCGACAGGCGCAGGCTTGGCTGGCCCCTATGGGCAGTCGTTGAGATTTGGTGACATGAGCGGGTGGTTGTGGCATATGTTCTTAGATGGTTTTCCTTCGAGCATAGTATTGAGGCATATAGTGGTAGATTTATTTCCCGCATGCATATCTATCTATCTATCTATCTATCTATCTATCTATCTGTTCTTGCCTCCAGCGGACTTGGTGGGCGCACCGTGAGTTCTGACAGCGGTACCCACTGAGATCTGCTTTTGCAGTTGATCTCACACCCGCTGCGTGTGACAGGTGTTCCTGAGGCGTCTTTTCCAGGCTCAGCTCGTGCGGAGTCCTCTGACCGAGGTAAGGGCGTCGCCGACTAGTTCCTACCCGAGTTGGTCGAGTCAGAGATAGAGTGACCTGTACCTTTTTGGTTTCCTCTTTTGTACTAGACAGTGGTACTGTACTTATGTTTTTGTGAGATAGTGGACTCTTGTACTTGGACTCTTTTATTTAGTGATTTCAGTTTCCGTTCTTCTTACTGCATAGCTTCTTTTCCGCTCTGATACTTGTGTAGCGATAGATCTCTTTGCAGGTTGGACGCTTCGTCTGTACGGCAGTTTCCGTACAGACGGCGGATCTGTTGTCGTCCCCCCGGGGCGTGACAGCTATACTCAAGGGGGAGCTGACAGGACTCTCTTTGTGAAGCGTTATCAAAATAACTTCATTGTTGCACAAATCTATGTCGATGACATTATTTTTGGAGCAACAAAGGATAATGATGCTTCTAAATTCGCGGAGACCATGGAAAGCGAATTTGAGATGTCCATGATGGGCGAATTGACTTATTTCCTTGGATTGCAAATTAAATAAAATGATGAAGGTATTCACTTGAGTCAATCCAAGTATGCAATGGAGTTGGTTAAAAAGTTTGATCTTGAAAATTCGAAGGATTTTCCGACTCCAATGGGAACTAGCCACAAGGGACTTGGAAGTGAATCACAAAGTGAGAATGTAGACGAGAAACTGTATCGAAGTATGATTGGAAGTCTACTTTACCTCACGGCTAGTCGCCCGGATATATCCTTTAGTGTTGGGATTTGCGCGAGATATCAATCAGCACCAAAGGAGGTTCACCTGAAAGCGGTGAAAAGGATCATCCGGTACGTCAAAGGATCAATTAATTTCGGAATTTGGTATCCTATGGGAACAAGTTTGGATATTGTTGGATACTCAGATGCCGATTGGGCAGGATCAGTGGATGATCGGAAAAGCACGAGTGGTGCATGCTTCTATCTTGGTCATTGCCTTGTTGCATGGCACAGTAAAAAGCAGAATTGCATAGCACTCTCGACTGCCGAAGCGGAATACATTTCAGCTGGAAGTTGTTCAACTCAACTCATTTGGATGAAAAGCGTATTGAGCGACTTCCGGATTTCAGCATCTTCGGTAACAATTCTTTGTGACAACACAAGTGCAATTAACATTTCTAAAAACCCTGTGTTGCACTCTAGAACAAAACATATTGAACTTAGATATCATTTTCTTAGAGAGCTAGTTGAATCAAATACTCTTCAACTCTCATATATTTCAACTGAGGATCAATTAACTGACATTCTGACAAAACCTTTGGATCAAAAACGTTTTATTCATTTGCGAAAAGCAATTGGAATGCTTTCCTTGAAATAAACTTCTTTTTGAAACCTTTGCTTAGGATAGGTTTTGTTTTTGTTTTGTTTTGTTCATTATCTATGTCTGTACATAGGACATTAATTGAGCATAGATCATAATTGACTTTAATTGCATCTTTTCGCACATTTAGAAATTTATTATGCTTTTGCCATCATAATATTTCACTGTTGCAATGATCATTTATGTTAATTAAATCATCTTCTGAGTGATCAAAGTCAATTTCTCTCTCAATGATCTCTTGGTATAGTCATTATCTTATTTGACTGCTTAGTCGAGTATGAAATCGAGATCAATTTTTGGTTGAATACTTTATATCTTAAATAATTGATAGCCAATTGAGGGGGAGTCAAAGAAATGTAAAATGCTCAAAAGATGTGGAAAGAGTTACATCCCAATGAGGAGTGTGAAAACTACCACCACATGGAGGAAAGAGCTACCACCTCGGTCGTCCGAGTATTGTGTGCAGCTACCACATGTATTCCAAGCATGGTTGTCCAATTTTTGATTAAGTAAAATGCATGTTGAAATACTTGACTCCGTCAAATTTCAAGGTTGGTATAAGGTGGGTTTTTAAAGAAAGATGCTCAAAGAGCCACTCTCTTCAACAGATTGTCTAGATAAATTATCTACTATATTTGGGATTTCAAACATCTATTGATCTTTGTATTTCATTTTCTTTACTGAATTGATGATTTGATAAAGGCATTACTCATAAGATCAAGTTAGATGTAATTGAAGGTGTTCAACTTTAAGGGATTTAATTCTTGTAAATTCTCGTTTCATTTTTGGATATTAGTGATAGATTTGGCATAATCTATTTCTTGTTGTATGAAACGATGATTTTTGTTTAAAGTTGATACACGATTGTGCTTACATACTTTTTCTGGTTTTTCTTGAATTTCTCTGAAATTTTTCTGAAGAAAAAGTTGGAGCCGATCCGGATCGGGAAAGATGATCCGGATCCCGAACGCAGATATTCTTCTGCGGGCAGACGATCCGGATTGGACCTGCCGATCCGGATCCCGAACGCAGTCTTTCACTGCGGGTAGCCGATCCGGATCGCAATCATGAACTGATCCGGATCGCGGCTAGGGTTTTATAAAGAACAAAAGGGTTTTGATTTCTTTTACTCCAATCTTTTGTTCCAAAGTTTCCAGAGCTTCTCTCTCTAGATTTCACCCATCTTGGAAGGTTTCAAACTCAAGTTCTTTGAATACAAGTAAGTTTTATTGATCAAAATCTCGGTTTTTCACCGTTTTTCTTTTTCCTCCTCAAACGTGATGAATTTCTTGGATCGATTTCGTTTGTGGATGGTTTTTGATCAAATTTCTTTTGAAATAAGAACTCTGGGTAGATTAGTTTTGATTATATGCTATGTATTCTCCTGATTAACGGATTTTTAGGCTTCGATTTCTAACATTTCGGTTTTAGGGCATATAATAAGGATTTCCGAAAATCATGCAATTGATCTAATTTTAAAAGTCCTTTTGCAAAACTAATTTGATTCTTAGTCTCTCTACATGATTATGATTGTTTGGGTACAATTTTTCAAATCTTTGAAAATTAACAATTTATCATGTGTTCTTGAGTTGGTCTTCATAGGATACGTTTGTCACTAGCAATCAAGATGGTGATCACTTGGATCATCTTCCTACTTGCTGCCATGGTTCATACCAAGGACACTGTCAAGCCCAAGAGGGCTAAGAAGGCTAAGAAAGCGAAGAAAGCTAAAGATGATTCCGATACAGAATCTGAAACGGAATCAATTGATTGGGATGAACTGCAAGTTGAAGCAACGACTGTTTCTACTGCTTCGAAAGGAAAAGCCCGTGCAGAGACATCAAAGGAAAAGGCTCCGCCTACTGCTGCTGAAAAAGGCAAAGCTCCAATGGAGGAAACTTCTGGGAAGACAAGAAGGAAAAGTGTTGCTCGCAAAAGAGGAAGTGCTCAAGGAATCTCCATTGAGCAACCAGCAGCTAGCCAAGCACCTCCACAAGACTTTGTCAGCTCGGCTAGAATAAAGGAATTTGAAAACAGGGAATGCATTGGAGAAAGGCATGTTGATGTAAAAGCCTTAAAGGAGCGTTCTAGGCCATTTGGGACTCTGTTTGACCAGATAGGTCTTGCTCCCATTTGCGATGTAGTGTTCTGGTTTTTCCCATGCAACTTTCCAATGAATCCATTGTGTTGAACACCTAGTGTTGGGGTGTCTGGCCCATGGTGCATCAAAGGGGTGCCACAGATGGACTTTGTGAGCCTTGGATAGCTGATTTGGCCTTCGGCTGCATTTTCCGAATTTTAGAAAAGGTTTTGGGCCAATCTGAGGTTGGATTTGGATTCAGCGCGGAAAAACGCTTGAAAACGGCTATTTGCTTATTAAATTTGGAGTCCGGATGACCAAAAGCGGGCTTCCGGAAGTTTTCGGGATTTTTCGGTGCATGGGGGAGCCTCGTGGACCGGCTTGAGCCACGTGGCGGCCTATTATTGGCCGGCTCACGCAGCTCGGTCCACGGGGTAGCGCGGCGGTGCATGGGCCGCGGGCGGGTGACACGTGGCGTGCCCTGATAGGACGGCGCACGCGGCATGGCTCACCGGGTTTGCGGGGTTGCGGTGGACCGGGCGCAGGACACGTGGCGGCTTCGGATTCGTCGGCCCACGTGGGCGCGGTCCACGGTGCGCGGGGGGGGCGCCTCGGTACTGTGCGTGCACAGTGGCGCCAGGCGGGGCGGTCGGCCGCACTCGAGTGCGACACGTGTCGCCTCGCGGTTGGGCGGCCGTACCTACCCCCGCTGACCGCGAGGGGACACGCG
The DNA here is from genome assembly GCA_029204045.2 of Tillandsia leiboldiana. Classification (NCBI taxonomy): domain Eukaryota; kingdom Viridiplantae; phylum Streptophyta; class Magnoliopsida; order Poales; family Bromeliaceae; genus Tillandsia; species Tillandsia leiboldiana. The sequence goes on from CM055066.1 coordinate 35,338,931, forward strand.
GCACGCGGCGACCGCGGGGATTTGCTGTCCCCTGTTTGGGGGTGACGTGGCCGCTCCTGGGAGTTTCGGGCGCGTCGGACAGGAAGCGTGCGACCGGGTTTCCGGGCGCAGTGCGCCCGAAAGTTGCGCCCGAAAACCCGGCCCGGCAGCATAGTGGGCTGGGCCTATAAATAGCTCCCCCCATTCGTCCTGTAGGCTTTTTGGACCCCATTTTCGCTGAGCTTTCTTCAGAGAAGTTTCTCCTCCCTCAGTGCACTACCCTTTGGAGAACTTTGAGGATTTTTGGAGGCACTCTTCCCGAGGTTCACCATTTTACGGCGCGGCGCGACGCTTGTTTCCCGGCGATCTTCTTCGCCCCTTCTCAGTGTTTGGACTCCTCCGACTCACCCCGACATCGGATTTCGCCGATTCTTGCGCCGTTGGACTCACGACAGGTAGGACTTCAACTCCTTTGTTTTGAGGTTCCTCGATTTCCGTGCTAATCTTGGAGTTTTCTGAGCACCCATTTGACCCATTTTTCGTCGCGGACTTTTGGACAGCACCGCAGTGTTCTTGCCGTATCTTTTCGCTCGGACGTCGGATCGAGGGGATTCAAGAGGAAATTTTCATCTACACTTCGCAAGGAGTCTCCTGGATTTTTCTCAGATTTTTCTGGTTTTTGGCCGAGGGTGAGAATCTCCTTTTTCTGTGGTTCCTTGTTACAGAAATTTAGTACAGTTTGGATTGGGATGTTTCCCTTGTCGGATTTTTATCTCAGCGTAGGAAACTCCGATTTGGGCGTGCAGGTACTCGTTTCGACGGGCTCGTCGCGAGGATCGCGACAGTATTTTCCTTGGATTTTTCTGGGCATTTTTCGCAGGTAAAAATTGGTGAATTCTGGACTGTGGTATTAAGGGACAGATTCTGGGAATTGTGAATGTGTAGCTTATGTGTTTTCCTTTGGAGTATTTTGTACAGATTGGTGGGGAGTTTTGGACTAAGCTTGGGTTCCGCTTTTGGGAATTGGGATTAGCGCTCGAGGTGGGTGATGTTGTAAACCTCTTATTTGGGATTTATCACTAGGCCTATTAGAATGCTCTTGATTATGCTGTTAGTAAATCTGTGTGATGGACCTAGCATGCTTGTATGAAATCCTGATTTCTTTATTGATAATCGCATTGTTAGAAAACTACAAGTTAATTAATGGTGAGTCCACGCTTTAAACATGTAGTAGAATTACTTGGAATTTATGCTAAATCCCTATCTTGTTAATTGATTAAATGAAAGGCTGAGGTATATGGTTAGAATACTTAAAATGGTTCATCAAGATAATGACTTTTGCATGCTTGAATGGTCACCTAGATAGGCCACCTTTTTCTGCTACACTATCATGCTGGAATTGACTTAGGAGAAACCATGTTGCATTCTTTCTTCAGTCACTTAGACATAGGGGATATTATGCTCGGGTTAGAGCAGGGGCTGGGTTAGTGTAGTCAGATACTTGGATTTCGAGGAGAGGGTTTTGGGCTTCCTTTGGGAGACGGTACTTTTCCTTATAGAGCGGAGTGCGCGATTTGCAGACTTGAGACCCTGGGACTCCTGTCCCATATCGGTGTTATGCGTAGGCTGGCATACCCGATTTGGCAGACATTGAGAACCCTACCCCATATCGGTGCTATGCGTAGGCTGGCATACCCGATTTAGCAGACCTTGAGACTCCTGTCCCATATCGGTGTTATGCGTTGGCTGGCATACCCGATTTGGCAGACATTGAGACTCCTATCCCACACCGGTGTTATGCGTAGGCTGGCATACCCGATGTGGCAGGCTTCGATATTCTGATGCATACATTTAGCTATCTTTAGCTGGGCAGGTAGAGGCATATTAGTGGTAGCTTTTATCAGGAGTCATACTCATAGTTACCGCATTTATTCTTTTAGCCTCTGGTAGACCTAGTGGGCAGGTAGGAGTTTTGTGTTGAGGTTTACCCACTAGGGGAGGCTACTGTCTTTATAGTAGTACTGACCCCCACTGTTTTTCCCTTTTCTTGTCCCCTTTGTTTTGCAGAGTCATCTGCCGGAGTTGCGGGGCCTTCCTCCCAGGATCGAGGTAAGAGGATCGCCGACTAGATAGCTGCTACCCCGAGCTCGAGTTTTGTAGTTTTGTTGTATCCCCTGTACACTCAGACGGTTGTATTTCCTTTTATTTTGGGTCTGGCTGCGGCCAGCTGGTTGTATTCACTTCGTGAGCTGGGAGAGACATATGTATATTCTTGAGAGTTTATTGTACTTTTATTTCCAGCATTTGTCTGAGATGTACTAGTTTCAGTTTAGCTCTGTTTTATGCTCTAGCATTATTTCTTTATATCTGAGCAGGTTACCAGCGCTTCGTGTACACTGGAAATACCGTGTGCACGGCGGGTCTGTGGACGAGCCCGGGTTCTGGTTTACACCCGGGGCGTGACAGATTATTTTGGTATCAGATCTTAGGGATAGGTCAGTTGGGACTTAGGAAACCCTAGGCTTTTTGGCAGACCCTAGGAAGGCAGGGCGTGAGTGACGCGATATTTTGCGAAAGTCGGCAATTTGTTATTAAACTCTTCCTGTGAGTGGAGAGGGATTGGCATAGCCTATTTCTGGTGGACTGTTATGTTGGCTGCAGACAACATAAGGTTACAGGAATAGGGGGATGTCCATGACTTTCGCTGGATTGGGTCGTGTGTGGGTTGGTTCTGACCCGTGGTTTCTTGTGTGGCAGGATGCCTCCTAGGCGGCAGATCCCTACTCGGGGTACTCCTACACCCCCGGAGGAGCCGGAGCAGTCCGGGCCTTCTGAGATCAGTGAGCTGAGGGCCATGGTGGCCCAGTTGGCGGAGAGTCACCGTCGACAGGAGCAGAGATTTGAGCAGTTGCTGGCTCAGGTTGCGGCACTACCCCCTACTACTGTAGAGGCCCATGTACCACCGGTTGTACCGCCGGCTATTCCACTTGTTCCTACGGCACCGTCGTCTAGCAGTGGGGCTCAGGGGGTGATCAGGCCATTGACCCCAGCGGAGGAGCAGGAGTTTGCTGACAAACTCGCACAGTTCTGTAAGCGAGGACCACCTAGGTTCTCGGGGCGGAGTACTCATCCAGCAGAGATAGGATCATGGTTGGCATCAATGGAGAAGTTGTTCAGAGATTTCTTCATTGATTCGAGATTCAGAGTACACATGGCCGTACATTGTTTGGAGGGGGATGCTGATGCTTGGTGGCGTCGGGTTGAGCCCTTAGAGTTTCAGATCACCCGACAGCTACCCTGGTCGGAGTTCAGGAGGATGATCCTTGACACTTACTACTCCACGAGCGTGAAGAAGAAGATAGAAGATGACTTGAAGAACCTGCAGCAGGGTGAGCGTTCAGTATGGGATTACTTCCAGGAGTTTACGCAGTTGCTTAACTGCGTACCCTATGTTGCCAGGGACGGGCTGCACCAGGTGGAGCTGTTTGAGACAGGTTTACGCCCCGAGATCTATACCTTGGTACACGCCCAGAGGCTTCAGACTCTATCAGAGGCAGTGGATCATGCACAGTGGGTCGAGAGGGGAGATCATGTGGTCGCTAGGCGCGGAGGCACGGTCGCTCAGAGTTCTGAGAGGAAGCGGCCAGCACCAGACGAGGGGGGACAGGCCAGTTCATGGAGGCCGCCCCGACCGCCACCGCCACAGTCTACGGGCCATGGGCGTTCGGATCGGCGAGGGCCTGGGGGATCCCAGAGGCCCCCACAGCAGCAGCCCCAGCGACAGCAGCAGCACTCGCAGCAGCAGAGGTCGCAGTCGCGACAGCAGGGGTCACAGCGGCAAGGGCAGCAGCAGCAGCAGTCGAGGGAGTCCCAGTCTGCGGTCAGGTGCGTCTTTTGTAGGGGACAGCACGCGGCGGATACTTGTGACCAGAGGTATGGCCGCTGTTATCGGTGTGGACAGTCCGGCCATATTCGAGCTACTTGCCCTCTCTCTACACCGCAGGCTCCTTCCTCAGCATCAGCTCCTTCAGTGCCCCAGCAGCGGCCTTATGCTCCAGCGAGCAGGGCTCCCTCCTCCCACCCTACAGACTACCGACCACCAGCTCAGAGCGGGCGAGTCTACGCCGCCCAGGTAGGGGACTCTGCGGCGGCCGACCTCGTGGTGGCAGGTATCATTTTACTTTTCGGCATTAGAGCTCGCACTTTATTTGATACCGGTGCATCACATTCTTTTATTAGTAGAGCATTTGCATCATCGCATGGATTAGAGTCACGTCGGTTACCGCATGCATTAGATGTACGGATTCCCGATCATATTTTGATTGTAGAGGAGTGTTGTTGGTCTTGCCCGGTACAGCTTGAGTCTTGGATTTTGCCAGCGGACCTGATGGTCCTTAGTCAGCTGCGAGATTATGACATTGTGCTGGGGATGGATTGGCTAGCTCGCTATTTCGCGACGATTGATTGCGCCGCGAGGACTGTTACTTTTAGCGAGCCAGGCCAGGAGGTGTTTGTTTACAGGGGGTGCAAGAGTGCTTTCTTTGCCTCTGTGGTTTCGACTTCTCGGGCGAGGCAGATGATGCGAAGTGGATGCGTGGCCTTTTTGGCGTCGGTGGTTAAGGAGCCTGTGGCGGCACCGGGACTCCCGGATATCCCTATTGTCCACGAGTTCCCGGATGTGTTTCCTCCAGATCTGATTCATATGCCGCCGGATAGGGAGGTTGAGTTTTTGATTGGCGTAGTTCCAGGAACTGCGCCAATCTCTAAGGCTCCTTACCGAATGGCACCGGCTGAGCTGCGAGAGCTAAAGGCGCAACTCCAGGATTTAATGGAGAAAGGTTTTGTCAGACCAAGCGTATCGCCTTGGGGAGCGCCGGTGCTATTTGTGAAGAAGAAGGATGGATCACTTCGACTATGTGTTGATTATCGGGAGTTGAATAAAGTGACCATCAAGAACAAGTACCCTTTGCCGCGCATTGATGACTTATTTGACCAGCTGCAAGGGTCTTGTGTCTTTTCTAAGATTGATTTACATCTGGTTACCACCAATTGAAGGTGAAGGCCGAGGATATCCCAAAGACGGCATTCAGGTCGCGGTACGGGCATTATGAGTTCACCGTCATGCCTTTTGGATTGACAAATGCCCCTGCTGCTTTTATGGATTTAATGAACAGGATTTTTCGACCATACCTGGATCGGTTCGTCGTTGTTTTTATTGATGACATCCTAGTTTATTCCCGAAGCGATTTGGAGCACGAGGAGCACCTGAGGATTGTGCTACAACTTCTGAGAGAGAGAAAGTTGTACGCCAAGTTATCTAAGTGTGATTTCTGGCTTCGGGAGGTTGCCTTTTTGGGCCATGTGATTTCAGCCACCGGAGTGGCAGTAGACCCGGCGAAGATCGAGGCAGTCCGGGATTGGCCCCGACCGACGACGGTATCTGAGGTCCGCAGTTTCATGGGCTTAGCAGGATATTACCATCGGTTTGTGGAAGGTTTTGCAAAACTTTCCACACCCCTCACTCGTTTGACGCGAAAAGGGATTAAGTTTATCTGGAGTGAGGACTGCCAGAGGAGCTTCGAGGAATTAAAGATCAGATTGATGTCGGCTCCTATCCTTTCCCTACCTGTTATGGGGAAGGGATATGTGATTTACAGTGATGCATCGCACAGTGGACTTGGTTGCGTGCTGATGCAGGAGGGAAAGGTAATTGCTTATGCCTCTCGGCAACTGAAGGATTATGAAAAGAATTACCCTACCCATGATTTGGAGCTTGCTGCAGTGATTTTTGCACTAAAGTTGTGGCGCCACTATCTGTATGGGGAGCACTGCGAGATTTACACCGACCACAAGAGCTTGAAATACCTGTTCACACAGAAGGAGCTCAACTTGAGGCAGCGCAGATGGTTGGAATTGTTGAAAGACTATGATGTAGACATATTATACCATCCTGGCAAGGCCAACGTGGTTGCTGATGCCCTGAGCAGGAGAGCAGTGCAGAGTCTATCTTCGTTGATCACCGATCAGGCGCCATTACTGGAGCAGATGAGGCGGTTAGAGCTCGAGGTGGTGTCCCCTGGGGTCTCTGCTAGACTTATGTCTCTAGTCGTGCAGCCCACTCTGTTGGACAGGATTCGGGAGAGACAGAGTGAGGACCCCCACCTGATGAGGATTCGAGAGCAGATGCAGACTGGTTTGGCAGGGGACTTTTCGGTTGATGCTTCGGGAGTACTGCGGTACAGGGACCGAGCATGTGTGCCTTTGGATGCGGAGATCCGAGAGCAGATCTTGAGGGAGGCCCACTATACACCTTATACCATCCATCCTGGTGGGACTAAGATGTATAGGGACCTTAAGGCACAGTTTTGGTGGAACGGGATGAAAAGAGACATTGGGAGATTTGTAGCGCACTGTCTAACTTGTCAGCAAGTAAAGGCTGAACATCGTGTACCTGCTGGCAAGTTGCAGAGTCTCCCAATCCCTGAATGGAAATGGGAGCATGTTACCATGGATTTTGTCACTGGTTTGTCGAGAGCACAGACGGGAGCGGATGCTATCTGGGTAGTCGTGGATAGACTCACCAAATCCGCACACTTTTTACCGGTGCAAGTGACTTGGTCCCTCGATCGGCTGGCACAGCTGTACTTAGACGAGGTAGTGAGGCTGCATGGGGTGCCCGTCTCCATTGTATCTGACCGAGATCCGAGGTTTGTTTCGCGCTTCTGGAGGAGCCTACAGGCCACTTTGGGGACACAGCTCAGTTTCAGCACAGCATTTCACCCGCAGACAGACGGACAGTCAGAGCGTACTATACAGATTCTTGAGGACATGCTCCGGGCTTGCACGCTGGACTTTGGAGGGGGTTGGGTACGACACTTATCATTGGCAGAGTTTGCGTACAACAATAGCTTTCAAGCGAGCATCCGAATGGCTCCGTTTGAAGCATTGTATGGACGCAAGTGTCGTTCCCCTCTTTATTGGAGCGATGTGGGTGAGAGGCGGACCTTGGGGCCAGAGTTGCTTAGAGAAGCGGAGGCTAAGGTCAAGGTAGTCAGGCAGCACCTTCAGACAGCACAGAGCAGACAGAGGAGCTATGCAGATGTGCGGAGGCGAGACCTGGAGTTCGCGGTTGGGGATCATGTCTTTCTGAAGGTCTCGCCTTCAAAGGGGATCCGAAGGTTTGGGATTCGGGGGAAACTGAGCCCTCGCTTCATTGGACCTTTCGAGGTATTAGAGCGCATAGGGCCAGTTGCCTACAGGCTTGCACTTCCTCCCAGGCTTTCAGGCATTCATGACGTTTTTCATGTATCGACTCTGAGGAAGTATGTTCATGACCCGTCTCATATCATCGATTTCACCCCACTGGAGGTCACCGAGGATCTGAGCTATGTTGAGCGGCCGTTGAGGATCTTGGACCGGGAGGTTAGGGAGTTGCGCAGTCGGGCCATCCCCTATGTGAAGATCCTCTGGAGCAGTCATGAGGAGCGCGAGGCTACCTGGGAGTTGGAGTCAGCGATGATGGCTGCTTACCCCCACCTGTTCGAGGCACCTGCTTGAGGTATGACTTTTGTTTCGAGGATGAAACTTTTTCTTGTGGGGGAGGATGTAGTGTTCTGGTTTTTCCCATGCAACTTTTCGATGAATCCATTGTGTTGAACACCTAGTGTTGGGGTGTCTGGCCCATGGTGCATCAAAGGGGTGCCACAGATGAACTTTGTGAGCCTTGGATAGCTGATTTGGCCTTCGGCTGCATTTGCCGAATTTTAGAAAAGGTTTTGGGCCAATATGAGGTTGGATTTGGATTCAGCGCGGAAAAACGCTTGAAAACGGCTATTTGCTTGTTAAATTTGGAGTCCGGATGACCAAAAGCGGGCTTCCGGAAGTTTTCGGGATTTTTCGGTGCATGGGGGAGCCTCGTGGACCGGCCTGAGCCACGTGGCGGCCTATTATTGGCCGGCTCACGCAGCTCGGTCCACGGGGTAGCGCGGTGGTGCATGGGCCGCGGGCGGGTGACACGTGGCGTGCCCTGATAGGCCGGCGCACGCGGCATGGCTCACCGGGTTTGCGGGGTTGCGGTGGACCGGGCGCAGGACACGTGGCGGCTTCGGATTCGTCGGCCCACGTGGGCGCGGTCCACGGTGCGCGGGGGGGGGCGCCTCGGTACTGTGCGTGCACAGTGGCGCCAGGCGGGGCGGTCGGCCGCACTCGAGTGCGACACGTGTCGCCTCGCGGTTGGGCGGTCGTACCTACCCCCGCTGACCGCGAGGGGACACGCGGCACGCGGCGACCGCGGGGATTTGCTGTCCCCTGTTTGGGGGTGACGTGGCCGCTCCTGGGAGTTTCGGGCGCGTCGGACAGGAAGCGTGCGACCGGGTTTCCGGGCGCAGTGCGCCCGAAAGTTGCGCCCGAAAACCCGGCCCGGCAGCATAGTGGGCTGGGCCTATAAATAGCTTCCCCCATTCGTCCTGTAGGCTTTTTGGACCCTATTTTCGCTGAGCTTTCTTCAGAGAAGTTTCTCCTCCCTCAGTGCACTACCCTTTGGAGAACTTTGAGGATTTTTGGAGGCACTCTTCCCGAGGTTCACCATTTTACGGCGCGGCGCGACGCTTGTTTCCCGGCGATCTTCTTCGCCCCTTCTCAGTGTTTGGACTCCTCCGACTCACCCCGACATCGGATTTCGCCGATTCTTGCGCCGTTGGACTCACGACAGGTAGGACTTCAACTCCTTTGTTTTGAGGTTCCTTGATTTCCGTGCTGATCTTGGAGTTTTCTGAGCACACATTTGACCCATTTTTCGTCGCGGACTTTTGGACAGCACCACAGTGTTCTTGCCGTATCTTTTCGCTCGAACGTCGGATCGAGGCGATTCAAGAGGCAATTTTCATCTACACTTCGCAAGGAGTCTCCTGGATTTTTCTCAGATTTTTCTGGTTTTTGGCCGAGGGTGAGAATCTCCTTTTTCTGTGGTTCCTTGTTACAGAAATTTGGTACAGTTTGGATTGGGATGTTTCCCTTGTCGGATTTTTATCTCAGCGTAGGAAACTCCGATTTGGGCGTGCAGGTACTCGTTTCGACGGGCTCGTCGCGAGGATCGCGACAGTATTTTCCTTGGATTTTTCTGGGCATTTTTCGCAGGTAAAAATTAGTGAATTCTGGACTGTGGTATTAAGGAACAGATTCTGGGAATTGTGAATGTGTAGCTTATGTGTTTTCCTTTGGGGTATTTTGTACAGATTGGTGGGGAGTTTTGGACTGAGCTTGGGTTCCGCTTTTGGGAAATGGGATTAGCGCTCGAGGTGGGTGATGTTGTATACCTCTTATTTGGGATTTATCACTAGGCCTATTAGAATGCTCTTGATTATGCTGTTAGTAAATCTGTGTGATGGACCTAGCATGCTTGTATGAAATCCTGATTTCTTCATTGATAATCGCATTGTTAGAAAACTACAAGTTAATTAATGGTGAGTCCATGCTTTAAACATGTAGTAGAATTACTTGGAATTTATGCTAAATCCCTATCTTGTTAATTGATTAAATGAAAGGCTGAGGTATATGGTTAGAATACTTAAAATGGTTCATCAAGATAATGACTTTTGCATGCTTGAATGGTCACCTAGATAGGCCACCTTTTTCTGCTACACTATCATGCTGGAATTGACTTAGGAGAAACCATGTTGCATTCTTTCTTCAATCACTTAGACATAGGGGATATTATGCTCGGGTTAGAGCAGGGGCTGGGTTAGTGTAGTCAGATACTTGGATTTCGGGGAGAGGGTTTTGGGCTTCCTTTGGGAGACGGTACTTTTCCTTATAGAGCAGAGTGCGCGATTTGCAGACTTGAGACCCTGGGACTCCTGTCCCATATCGGTGTTATGCGTAGGCTGGCATACCCGATTTGGCAGACATTGAGAACCCTACCCCATATCGGTGCTATGCGTAGGCTGGCATACCCGATTTAGCAGACCTTGAGACTCCTGTCCCATATCGGTGTTATGCGTTGGCTGGCATACCCGATTTGGCAGACATTGAGACTCCTATCCCACACCGGTGTTATGCGTAGGCTGGCATACCCGATGTGGCAGGCTTCGATATTCTGATGCATACATTTAGCTATCTTTAGCTGGGCAGGTAGAGGCATATTAGTGGTAGCTTTTATCAGGAGTCATACTCATAGTTACCGCATTTATTCTTTTAGCCTCTGGTAGACCTAGTGGGCAGGTAGGAGTTTTGTGTTGAGGTTTACCCACTAGGGGAGGCTACTGTCTTTATAGTAGTACTGACCCCCACTGTTTTTCCCTTTTCTTGTCCCCTTTGTTTTGCAGAGTCATCTGCCGGAGTTGCGGGGCCTTCCTCCCAGGATCGAGGTAAGAGGATCGCCGACTAGATAGCTGCTACCCCGAGCTCGAGTTTTGTAGTTTTGTTATATCCCCTGTACACTCAGACGGTTGTATTTCCTTTTATTTTGGGTCTGGCTGCGGCCAGCTGGTTGTATTCACTTTGTGAGCTGGGAGAGACATATGTATATTCTTGAGAGTTTATTGTACTTTTATTTCCAGCATTTGTCTGAGATGTACTAGTTTCAGTTTAGCTCTGTTTTATGCTCTAGCATTATTTCTTTATATCTGAGCAGGTTACCAGCGCTTCGTGTACACGGGAAATACCGTGTGCACGGCGGGTCTGTGGACGAGCCCGGGTTCTGGTTTACACCCGGGGCGTGACATGCGACTTCCCGGAGACCTCTGGGTATTGTCTTCTCTCAGTGAGAATGTTCTATCAGAATGCTTGCTATCTAGTTGATCAGGAGAGCGGACGCCGAGACTTTCAAACATTGGTCAAGAATGTTAAGATCAAAGTGACGCCCCAACTGATTGGAGAGGTATTAGGGATGGACGCCCGAGCCGATGGCACTCATTACCTGAAGAATCAAGTCTTCAGCACCTACTCCTGGAGAGTGGTAGTTGATGGAATCTGCCTTCCAAATACTCGGTCGACTGGAAACTCCGTTTTCTCGAAAGAACTACGACCAGAGTACCGCTTTTTAAACTTAATTGTTTGTTATAATGTCATTCCAAACATGAACACAAAGGTTCTTCGGTGGGAGAGAATGATATTCCTGTATCTACTTGGAAACCCCACAGTAGCAATGGGAGCTAACTTAAACATTCCTTACGTCATCTGGACAAAGATGGCGCGATATGTGGAGCATGCTCATCCTTCAGAGAGACTACCTTATCCAATGATCATCATGCGCATTCTTCGCAAATTTAAAGCTGACACAAATGCAAGTTCCTATATGCACAGTCTAGGAACGATCAATGAAACAACGATTGTAAAGTCTCTCTCGACGAAGCCAGATGAACCCATAATACCTCCTCACCGGCAATGAGCACAACAACAACAACAAGCGACAACCTCTGCACCGGCAGCAACTCCTCCAGTCCAACCAGCACATCCAGCACAACAAGCACCTCAATTAACTTCTGATGATGATGCATCTGTTACCTCAATCTATAAAGAACAGCAAAGGCTCTCCAACGAGCAAGAACGTATATCAAATGAACTAATTGAGGTAAAGGAAGAAATAAAGAAGGTAAATAAGAATCAATCATCAATGAACAAGCGTTTAAAGAAAATCTTCCAAATTCTCGGCTGTATCAGTTCAGATGAATCTGAATGATCCATATCCTTCCAATTTTTGTTTATTATGCATATGTTTAATGTTTCTATTGCAGGTTTTTAAGTTTTAAGTTTTAATTCTCAGGATTTTCTTGATTGTGAACTTTTTTTAACTCTCCTTGTGTTTTGTAATTTTGGCTTTATTTGTGACAAAAAGGGGGAGAAAGTTTAGAGAGAACTTGAACAATGATTGAACAATGATGATGTGAATATGTGAACATCAAGCTTGAACAATGATTGAACAATGATGATGTGAATATGTGAACATCAAGATAAGTATCATTTCAACTTTGACTTTGGTGAAAGGTAAGTATCACAACTTTGGTTTTCATCTTGTGATTTGTTGCATGTTCCTACTAACTATTCGACTAACTATTTGGACATGTATTATTACTAACAAGTTGGTTGATTACTAACAAAGCAAAGTTATGACATTTGGAATTTTATTGTTTAGAAGATATGTCAATGCTTGATTGTGATCTTATTACATATCTGAATTATTCAATGTCATGGTGAGCATAAACTCTATCTCTGTTAGGTTTTGAATGCTAAATATTCTTGAGGTATCTAACGATCTCTTTTTGTCAAGAATGATTTCTTTGTGCAAAGAGTACAGATGTCTAAGTCTAGAGTCTGTTTTAGGAGTTTATCTCATGTTTTTAAATTTTCGGATCTCCATTGTAAATTTTTGTTGTATGGTGATAGCAACAAAAATATCTTTTTAAATTTTCTTTAGTGGATCTGTGTTTTGTCACGAAACCGCCAAAGGGGGAGATTGTTACGGAATTTGAGTTGGCGTAGTTTCGTGAAAGGTTCAAGTCTTGAAGATTGAAGGTGAAGAAAGTTGGATCATTTAACTCAATCTCAAGAAAGAAGAATTCAAAAGGATCAGGTATGTTTAACTAAAGATTATTGGTGATCCGAATACTTCTTGTAGTGTAGAAACACCTCGAAGAGTTTTTAATTGCATAAAAATCAAAAACTGGTGTTCGGACAAGTTCAGGATCCGGATCAGAGCTAGCAATCCGGATCCCGAAGGTTGTTGTTTCATACATCACTTCAATCCGGATCGCAGCATCTCACGATCCGGATCCCGAACGTTGAGTTTTCTGAAATGTATGAACGATCCGGATCAGGCATTTCGATCCGGATCCCGAACGTTTGTTTTCTGGAAACCGTCTTTATTGCTACTGCAATCCGGATCGCCCAAATCCGATCCGGATCGCCGTCCGTCAAAATTCCAGAAAAGTTAGGTTTTTGATTCTTATCTCCTTCCAAATGTTTCTAACCTATAAATAGACCCTATGACTCTTTTTCTAGGGTGAATCCAAAAAAAATCCAAATAGCCGTCATATTCAAATATCATCTTATACGGCTCTAGATCCACATATAGAGAAGAAAGGAAATCATTACAGAATACTCTATGTTTCTTCATCTATATTGATTAGTTTGATTCTAGGTTTTCATACTCACATCTTGAGTTGAATCAAACTAATGAATACTTAGATGGCATTTCCGATCTATCTTTGATCTAAGTATTCGGCGGATCATCACCACCCAAAAAACAACGATTTCCCCAAAATCGGCGCATGGATTCGCGTGTCCTTGTGGATTCAAGGTTCAACCGCTCTCGTGGATTCGGAGCGAGGCACGTTCGTGGATTCGAAGGGTGCTATTGGGTGTAGACCGTGGATTCGGTCGGACGTCGTGGATTCGACGTTGGACGCCGTGGATTCGGCGTTGGGCGCAGATCGTGGATTCGAGAAGCGTCGCGGAGCGAGCGGAGAAGATCCTCTAGGAGCGTATGGAAAAGGTTGAGTCGTAAGTGTGTCCGGTAAATCACCTTGTACGTGTTTTAATTCTAGTGGATTTCTGCCGTGTTATCGGTCACGTGGTTTTTTACTCCGGTGATGGAGTTTTCCACGTAAAAATCTTGCGTGTTATTTTTATTTCCGCATTGGGTTTTTATCGCAACGATTTTTGAGTGTTTATACGTTTACACCTATTCACCCCCCTCTAGGTATTTTTTCCCCTATTTAGATCTACATTTCATATAACCCAACAATATCTTCTAAGCAATAAGATTCCAAATGTCATAACATTGCTGTGAAGACCCGAAATTCCCACTTATGGAGCACTATTGCCTCTACAGCTTCTGGAGGCCTATGTGGCGCATCGGCGGAGTTTGTGCACAATTTGGATGCAAGTGATGGACTTCGGGCTTAAGATGGATCACGTGGGTGATCGGTGGACCCCGTCTAATGCTTAGAAGTGATTTTGCGCGCAATGGATATTAAAATTGGACTCAGCGTGAAGTTTGGACAAAAGAACATCTTTCCGGATGCCTTCGACAATTTTTAGACTTGGAATTTGGCAAAATGGACTTCGGATTTGGATTCAGCACGCGAAAACGATGAAATTGGACTATTCACTGTATTTTTCGGAGCCCGGATGACGCGCGCAATTTTTGAGGCTTCTTGGTACTGTTCCGGCACCGGCGGCGGCGGCGGAGCGCGGCGGTGCAGGCGCAGGCAGGTGCGCGGTCCACCGCGGAGGCGTGCACCGGGCGCGGGCCACGTGGCGGCTCCCGGTTGGCCGGCGCAGCAGGCGCGGTCCACGGGATAAGCGCGGGTGTACGGTGGACCGGAAGGTGACACGTGGCATCGTGTGGTTCGTCGGTGTAGTGGACCGGGTCCACGGTGCTGGTGTTGCTGGCCTCGGGGCGCGTGCCTGGCAGGGGCGCAGGCGGCGGCGCAGGCGCGTGTTGACCCCGTTTGCCGCGCGAGTGCGCTCCAGGTGTCGATCCCTCGTTGGTCCACGTGTCGTTCGGCGGGAGGCCAGTTTTGCTGTCGCCTGTTTGTTGGGCGACGTGGAGGCCCGTGGGAGATTCGGCCTGCTACAGTGTTGGGCCGGCCCAACACTGTGCGCGCCCGAATGTTCCCTTGCGCCCGGAAACCGGGACACGTTCGGTATTTTCCGAATTATTTCGGGCAACCTATTTAAAGGATCCGAGCCTCCTTCTTTACCCCTTTTGCCGCATTTCCAAGCTTCCCCTCACCCCGAGCCCTTCATCAAAGTTGCTCCCCTTCGTGTTCTACATCTTATGGAGGATTCTTAGGATTTTTGGTGGCACGCACTTCGAGGTTCCCCTTTTCTTCGGCGCGGCGCGACGCTCGTCCATTTGGGTTCCTCTTCGTCGCGTTTCGGTGCGCGAGCTCCCCCGGCCTACTCCGACCACCTTTTCAGGCGATTCTTGCGCCATTGTATCGGCGACAGACAGAGCTATGATCTTGGTATTTCCTACTTCCCCTCATTTCGCGCTTTTCGAGGTGTTTTTCTGAGTTTACTGTGATACGGTATTTCTGATGGATTTTCTGGACAGCGACACCTTGCCGGATTTTTATCTCCGCAACCGGGCATCGGATGGCGACGTGCTTGTACACTTTTTTCATCTACTCGATGCGAGGATTGTTGCAGTATTTTTATTGGATTTTTATAAGGCTTTCCCGAAGGTATATTTTTCGCCCTTTATCTGTGCATGGAAATACAGATGTGTGGTTGTGTGTTTGTGAGCACCCTGTGTTGTGGAATTTGTAACTCGGCCTACGGGGCTTGGAATTTGACGTGCAGGTACTCGTTTCGAAGGTATCAACGCGATGAACGCGACAGTAATTTTGTTGGATTTTTCAGAATCCGTTCTGCAGGTGAAAACTATACATCTTCGGGGCTGTTTTCTGATGTTGTTTATACTTGGAATATTTTGGATTAAGTGTAATGTTGGACCTTATTGTTGTACCCAGGGGTGTTTGCAAGTGTTGCTGGACCTGTTGGAACTGGAGAAAATTGGACATAGTGGATTCCGGGTGTTTTCAGTTGTTTGGAGGCAAGGCTTGCGCGACATG
Source organism: Tillandsia leiboldiana (assembly GCA_029204045.2). Taxonomy (NCBI): domain Eukaryota; kingdom Viridiplantae; phylum Streptophyta; class Magnoliopsida; order Poales; family Bromeliaceae; genus Tillandsia; species Tillandsia leiboldiana. The sequence continues at coordinate 35,354,488 of CM055066.1, forward strand.
TACCGAAGGTGCAATTTTGGCAGATTTTGGACTGTGAGCGTCTACACACTTCCCCGACTTCGGCTTTGCCTGCGGAAAGCGCTTCAGGTGGGTGCTTTGTTTCCAGAATCGGTGTACGGTTCTCTAATTCTGTATGTTAGGATGCATGCATGTTTAGGGTACATGGTTTATGCTTGTAAGGTAGGTAAGCTTGATAATGATAATTGTATAAATAATTGCAAGAATAGTATTTATGATGTATACTGAGGACTTGCATGATTTGGATGTTTATGTTGGTGAATAGTGTAAGCTTACCTAGGATAATGTTACCCTATGTGATTATGTAACATGCCATGTTAGCACATAGCCTTTTATGTGGTTGGTTTATGCATTGGGGCAGGATTTAGTAGCTATGTGCGGATTTGTACTCTGAGGAGTTATTATGATCGAGGATTATGGTCAGGTGTAGGCATGTGGATTACATTGTTGTATCTTTCTTGAGGACAAATGCATGCTTGTATGGACATATAGTTAGGCCCCCTTCTATTGCTACACTACTTATTGGAACTTGACTTAGGAGAAACCATGCTTTTCCTTTCTCCTTCTTGTTAGTCAGGTGGTCAGTGTTGCTCGGGTTCGAGCAGGGGTCTGGATAGTGTAGTCAGGACTTCGTGTCTGGGACAGGTTGGATTAGTTGTGGGGCTTTGCGGCAACCGCGGATATTGGGCGGTTGACCGGATGCTTATCTATGCACCAGATTGGGTATCAGTTTTCTCTAGTGGATGGAGTTTCCCACTTATCGTTTAGTTGCATCCGATTGAAGTCGGGTCTTTCTTTGGTGGTTGAGTTTTCCCACTTTGATCAGATTTGTGATCAAAGTCCTACTATACAGAGATACTTGTTACTGAGATACTTTACTCGT